>JAQFJA010000014.1:20710049-20722604 GCA_029874485.1 Naso brachycentron
ACCAAGAGAACAGAGGAGGACAGATTTTCAGTCAGTGTTTGTGGTCCGCACAGATTGAGTAGAGGCCTTGCACTGAATGTTTGTGTAGTTCAGTGTATCAAGCTTTTCCAGTGTTTTACCTCCTCTGCTGCTGCATGGAAGTAGGCTTTTTTTTTTCCCGCAATTTTTTTTTGGGGAGGGGGGATACTATCCATACTGTCAATGGTTACTATATCGATTTCTAGTCATTGAATTGTATCATATGATATTACTCTAAATAAGCCCATATCATTCTGGTATTGAATCACCAACCATGTATCATAATATTTATTGTATTGTTGTTAAAATGCATCATTACACCACTAGTTATTACCCTACAGCAACATAATTTGGGTAACTTTTTCTGGGGTTACTGACTTTTAAAATGTTCCTAAATCCAACACAGAGCCACAAAGAATTGCTAATGTTTACCTATTCTGTGATAAATTAGCATCCAGAGTCTGCTTCCACATGATGAGCCAAAATAATCGATGCATGGCTTTATGAATGGGTCTTTTTGGTAATATTAAGTGTAACCCCTCAAAATAATGCAGTAAGCTAATAGGACAGGTTTTGAAATAATGATTTTGGATACAGTGGTAAGCTAGTTATCCATATATGCTAACGTTTGTAGCTTAGATTAGGGGAGATGTTAAATGTGTTCTTTAAAGGTTTCTTCAGTTTTGTTTTGTTTTTTAATGGTTTTGAAAGGTTTAAAAGAGACTTTAACCTCCAACCTCTCTGTTGCTCACACTGCAGCTTCCATGTATACCAGTCGGCATGTTAGAAAATCCAAATTGTGACAGGCGTGCTGTGCCTAATTATGGTTGCTAAGCTCTGTTTGGACAGTCGCTTGTTGTTCAGGAAAAGGGGGTTTAGTGGTCAATTTTCACCAGTTTTCATAAAATTGTTTAAACCCTGTTGAGCAAATTAAGTAGTTGTCGGATGGAATTAGCCACCTCTCTCAGCACTTAATCGATCCTCCTTTTTTTGCCGTCTTCTTCTATTCGCTGATACAGTACACACACAACCTTACTCTTCATCTTTAGGGGACAAATGCAGCTCCAGGTCCACATGTCTCTTTTACCTCCAATTTCTCTCTCTCTCTCTCTTCCTCACCCTTCTCCTCTCTCCCTCCTTTTCATCCTGTTCTCTCCTCTCTCCCTCCAACCTTTTGGAGATAATTTGGTTCTGACCCCGATTCTCTAGCTGGTTGGGTTTGACGCCGCCACGGCCAAAAGCTGCAGTCTGACTCCCCACCTTCAAAGACATTGCGCTGTCATGGCTGGAAACCGTACTGAATGCTGAGTTGCAGGGACTGCAAATGTGAGAAGAGTTTTAGTGTGTATGAGTGTGTGTGTGTGTGTGGGCTTGCATGACCGTGTTGGATCACATGGAAGTGCAAGTGTCTGTCAAAGGCCAAGAGTCATTGTGTCCTGGAAAGCTCTCTGAAAGCCCATTACTCTGCAGGTTTGTGTGAATTATTGGTTTTCACCTTCTTCAGGAAGTCAGCCATCACTACAGAGAGAGCAGCACTTTGTTACTCTGACCACAATCTAAAGCGAGAACACCACATGCTGTAATATCCGACAGGTTTATCAGAGTAACTTAACGTCAGGACATTTTTATTTTGCCTGATGTGCAGTGGTTCAACTGTCTTCTTGCTGTAGTGACATGGAGGTGTACCATGATGTCACTCAGTGTGTTTACATGCACAGTTAAGTCAACAAACCAAACAGCAACAAACAACTTAGCAAGCAGCAAGCGGGTTCCATGTTAAACGTTGAAAACCTGGACAACTTAACTCTACATTTCGTTCATATCTCCACCTTAGTTTTGGTTCAAATGTAGATGCAAGCTGTCCCTTGTGCTCATGGTATTCTTGTTTTCTTTGCGGCTCTCTTCTACGAATTTAAGCTGTTTAACTTCCAGGTCAAAGGTCGCTGCAGGAAGTAAGGATTATGCATAGATCACATAAGTGACAGATAAATTAAAACCAGTGATGACGGATCTCAACGCAGCAGAACACCCTGTACTCCACCAAGTGGGCGGTGCAGTATTCAGGTTAGATAGACATACTGCAATTTGGGCGGTGCTTGATTTTTGCTCACATCTTTTCAAGATGGCGTAGTGGTCGCAAACTTTCTCATTTTTTAGGGAGACAGTACACTAAAATACGTTTCTGAAAGCATTTTAAGCGAGAGCCAGGCAATGCAGAAACAGAATCAGATCAGCATCGCCAGGTTTGACAGTTAGATCGTACTTTTGTGAGCCCGCTACGTTGGGTTGGAGGAACCTCATTCGCATAGAGGTCTAGTCATGATTATGTAAATTTAGATAAAGCAAACGGTCCATCCTTCATACACTGGGCCGCCAGATCCCCTCCTCTCCTTACAAAAGGATATGGACCCGTCGACCTACTTACATCAATGGATTTGGTGTGTCTTTACCTTTAGGACAGCTCAGGGCCGAGTGAGGTGCATACAGACAAGAGTGAATGGATTCCAAATTATCCACATTATCTTGGTGTGTTAGTCAGACTTTGAGAAATTCAACTTAGTACAATATCAGTTGTACAAACATGTTTACATTTATTTCAAAAGTCCCGTTTTAGTCGGAATAACAAAATAAACTGACTATTTTTATCATCATGTAAACGTAATGAGAGTTGTGTGTAGTCGTGGTGCAGCAGACTTTGTTGAACTGTGGTGACCAGCTTTCCTGTCGAGCCGTTTGTCCTCCAGTATGACAGTAAAACTTAAAATTATTTAGACAGAACCTAAATACTTGTTTCATTTTCAGCCGACCAAAGACCCATTTCACTAACTTACACTTATCACAAATAGCTGCATCATTTCACAAATGATCTTTGCCTGCAAATGTTGCAGAAATTGGCAACTCTGCAGTGATATTAGATGTTTGTCATATGCGTGTGTTTTCAGGTTAAAAACAGTTTGCCAAAAAAATCATGAAGGAGAGAAAATTGCCTCATATTACAAATATTGAAAAACGATGTGCAGCGAATATTAGACTGTGAAGTTAATTTATACCTGTATTGTTTTTTTTACTTGTCTCAAGTTAGCTACATCTTGTTTTTCCCAAACTTTTTGAATGTGTTTTGTTTAATTTGTTTTCTAATATGTGAAAACAAATTGTAATCAAGTCAGATCCCCTGTGCATCTAATACACATGGCAAAATCTCAACTCTGTACTCCACTAAAATCATCCCTCGACAAAAGTCTGCACATTTCTGGTCCAATCACCAATCTATAATTCTCCAAATTAAAGGACAGTTCTCTTGAAGGTGTTGCTCTAGTAACCGTGTAAAGATCAACATTTGGAAAATTAATTAAACATCAGTCATGCATGCTACAGCTTTACAGCTCTCAACAGAGTATAGACTGAATTGAGGAGAGTATTTCATACACCACAAACTAGTGTCCTTCGAGCTGTAAAATTAATCATTTCTACTCATTTCTAAAATGAGCTGCTCCAGCGACAGAAGTTTGAGAGAAACTTGCCATCAAAAAACAGAACTCAGGGCCTTCAGGCCAGACTGAAGTAAAACGAGGGAGCAGGTGGACGGCTTTATAGCTTCAAGACTTGATAAGTACCAGATTGGACAAGTATGTGTGTGCATGCGTGATGGTGTGTGTGTGTGTGTGTGTGCAAGCAAAACGTGAATTTATCTGTGAAAGCTGAAGCTGCACAGCATAAAAGAGATGTTATACTGAGTGTGTGCGTGTGTGTGTGTGTATGTGTGTGGTCTGTATCCACAATTATGATTTTTCACTTCAAAGTAAGTCTGCACTATGGAGTGTGTATTTTGTGTATCCCTGTGTGTTTATTGCGTGTGTATTTTTTCGAGTAATGAGCAGACCTGCTGCTCTGAGTTTCCCTGTTATTTCAGCACAGTCACAGTTTGTTTCTGGCTCCTGGAGAACTGTGGAGTGTCTGCGGCAGTGAAGACCATCAGGTGAATGGACGGCAGTGCTGCTGCACAAAGCTGGAATTTTTAAACAACCTAAATAGAGCTAAAGTTAAAGGAATGAGCACTGAGTTCAAATAATATTCATATGAAGTAAAAGAAATTTTTGAAGAATAGAGCGTAAAGGCAAAATAAGCAAGAACAGGCTAGTCCATTACAGTTTAAAAACACAGCTTCAAACTTGAAGAGAAGAAATTTCACTCAGTCAACTTTGATGAAGACACACCTGGCGCCGATAGTCTCCAAATCTCAATAATATATTCTGCCTGTAATCTGTGTGCTCCAGCCAATTTTGGAATATTCTCTCGAAATTTCTTCTCTTCAAGCACTGCCCGGCTCTGAGAGCGCCAGACAGGCCTTGAACTCCCTTCTAATTAAACAACTTTAAACTTGGTCGCTCCTCCCCGGCTCAGCTAGACTGAGAGAGCAGTGAAGGTCGAGCGAGATAGAAGGTGAATGAAGGGACGGAGCAGCACCAAGAACCAAGGACAAACCCATTTTCTGATCGTCTCACAGAGGTTAAAGCACAAACAAACACACCCACATTTATGTGTCAATTCAGCCTCATCCTCTCTGAGCTTTGCCTCTTTTGTGTGTTTGTGTGTGTGTGTGTGTGTGTAGCTCATGAAACTGATAGGAGAGAGACGAAACAGCGATGTAACCTGGTCTTTTTGTTTTTATAGAAACCTGACCTCGAGCTGTGCCTCCAGCGAATAAAAAATCTAATTAACTCTAAGTTTGTGTGTCCCTTGTGATCCTCTGCCTGCATGTACCACAGCTATCTTCATTTTTTTTGCTTATTTCAAGTAGGGCTGCACTAGATGTCATTTTTTTAATTCAAAGCTTCTATTGAGGTATTCAGACGAAGCCTTCAAATGTCTGTCATCATATTTTGTGACATATTCATCTTCTAAGGCCTAATAAAAACAGAGAATGCATTGCCTTCTGATTAAAATATTGCCTGGATTGATTTTTTGACAAGTTTTTTTGAAAAAGTAAAATATTGAAACATTGTTGTTTACACTTTAGGGCTGTCTGTTCCTCAAAAAGTTTAATTCAAAATGAACTTTCAGTGCATGAGGGTCAAACTGTCAGCTCATAATTTAAACTTTGAACAAGTGTTTAGAATAAGAATGTTATTTTTTTCCCCTTCTTAAAAAAATGTTAAAAAATTTCAAATAAAATGGGAAAAAATCAAGTTTCACATTATGCAGTGCTTATCGAAAAGCTGCGCAACTAGTTCTGTGTTTTGAATAAATATAGATTTTAAATTTGGTTGGAAATACAGTGATGTATTGGTCAAAACTTATCAAAAAGCACAGTTAATGTAGTGTCCCTCAAAAAGTGCAAATGCTTAGAAAATGCTCATTATGTGATGATGTTTGGTGATAATAAATTTATTTACTTCAAACCTCAGTCGACAGCTTCTCAAAACATTAAGCCAGGGACGCTGACAGAACGTGTGTTGATAAAAGGTGTTGCTGCGTTGCGTCTTCTCTCCCAGTCCATCTGTTTCTGTTTTTGTCCTCCGCTCTGTTCATGTGTATTTGTGTGGTTTTCTCCTCTCTGTCTCTTCACAACTGTCTTTCTGCCCCTTTCCCTGCTTTCATCCATTACAAAGTGACGCTCTGACGAGAGTTTTGCAAATCCAAAGCTGACTTTGATACACGCGCATACACATACATTGGAAACACACAGGGCCTTTCACTGTTATGTGAGGCTAATGATGGAGAAATGTTAATAGGAACGCGTTACTTGGTGTGAAGCGAGACGAGAAGCCTTCAAAAGTCGTCTAACAGCGCTGTGCATGTCTGCTCTGCTGTGGTTCGCTCTGTGAAGGATGAAACACACAAACTGTCAGTGGAGATCAGGTGCGCTCACACTGCTTACTAACTGTATTACATGCCAAGACGCGCACACACACACACACACACAAACACACACACACATTGAGATTATCTATTCTAACACTTGAGTGGCGTGCAGCTTGCATGCCAGTGCCCTGTGATTGGACTGTTAGCTAATCTCCTGCCTTGGTTGGTGTAAGGATTTATCACTAATGCAACACAGGAAGTGAAGGTAAATCAGGGCGTAAATGGGACTCAGGCTTAACTCCAGCTCTCTGTACATGAATCATGTTACATTCGATGAACATGCTCACCACTTTCAGCCTCATTTTAACACTAGAACAACCATATAACATTCTGTTACCCTGTAGAACCACACAGAGGGGTCATTTTCACCCCTCACCTCCACAGTGTCAGCAGTAGTGTAAATGTGATTTCTCCTAGCAGTAAAGTTTTTGTTCCTTTTTTTTTTAATAATATGTAATACTTGGCAAAATAGCTTAAAATTTAAATTTATCGGACTTATTACTTTTACAGTTGCTTTAGGCTATTTCATTACAGAGCAGGTAGGTCAGCTAGGTGACCACCACCGCAACACAAAATGTCAAAAGCAAATCCAGTTTTTTGTGATCAGTCAGCTGATCCGTTTCCTATATATATATATATATATATATACACATATATACATATATACATATATATACACAGTTATTAATAAACGCATTTTGTACATTCACCCGCGAGGCCCGTGCTGCTCTCTTTGGAGCCTCGACAGGAGGTGAAGATGACCCATGACCAAAAGTCTATCAACACGCAGTGTCATGAAGAAGATTCAGAGATTCATACATGAGACGTCGCCTTGATGATCTATCTCTGTGCATTTAACCCTCGCTGCACTCCTCATGTCAGCCAGCTGTCACTCTGTTAGAATTCAGTGTGTGATGGGAAAATGTCACATTTCCACACAGTCACAGAAAGTAAAGTCATGAGAAAGTAAAGTTTGCAGCATCTTCATAACAGCACACTGCGGAGTCTCTCCCCCTGCAGCTGCTGACAGCCTGTCACAGCAGGGCCGGTCCTAGACATTTTGGGGCCCTGGGCGAGATTAGGATTTGGGGCCCCCAAACTGCTCCTGGCTGTTGTAAAATCTTTGAATTGTATACTCCAAAACTGTGCTGTTATTTCATCAGTTTCTTAATTGTAGTCTGTTTATCCAGGTTGAAAAAAGTATTATTAAGTAAGATTTTGTTTTTGTTATTTTTACCATAAAATTGGATCCACTTTTCATTGGTAATTCTGGGATTGTTGAAGGAAGTAAGCAAACTTCAATACTGTGGTGGCACCTCACATATAAACTTGCATTTAACTCAAAATCTGTATAAATTATAAGCGTTTTTGCGAAGAAATGTGTCCATGAAATCGTTGTAGAACAATCTCTATGTTTAAGAGACAATTAAATGCAAGCAAGAGGAAACTGGTCATGTGATAAATGTTTCTTTTGCTTTAAGTACAGATTTTTTTATTTCTAAAAACTTAACTTACTGAAGCAAAAAAAAATGTGGAAAGTGTGATGGTGGTTTCCCCAAAAAAGCTTTCCATTACATATTTGATATGGACAAAATTTAGATTGAATTATGTGGGTTTGAGTTGAGAGAGAGAGAGATGTTTTAATTAGGATTAAAGGGCAACTCTGCCTATTTTCAACCTTATCTGTCTGAATTAGAGATAAAATGTGAAACCCAACATTTTTTTTTCAATGTTCTCTGTGTTTCTGGGACGCAGCTTCAAAATCTCTGCTCTTCCTGGACATCAGTGGTCCCGGGAAGAACCACAAACGATTTATCCCTCTCCTTTCCTCTCACACTTCAGGCGAGCCACGGCCATGTTCATTCTGAGAGGATTTTCTTTCTCTGGTGAAACCCTTGTTTTTATAAACTACACAATATCTAATAAGTGTTCTGATGTGATGGGTAACAACCTTGGAGTTCCAACAAGTGCTGTTTTTTTGTGATGCAATGCGTCCTGGTACATATAGGCACTGCAAGAACGACTGTGTGAGCAGCACAACTCAGAAAACTCTGCTTTCTCTGTCAGTATTGCATAAACTGAGGAATTTATTGCTTCAGTTGACTACAGTTGCCATCAACATTGATTGGACATCCACATGAGAAGTGGTGGATTTTCCCTTTAAGGCAGGAGAGACGCATGAATAAAAACATGGCTCATTTAAAAACAGTTAGCAAATCAAAAACTGTGATGTAAACATTCCTTTGGATGTTTTACTTTTTCTCATCCATGTGACTTTTAAGTGTCTCTGAGAGATTACAGATCGTGTGTGTAGCAGAACCCTTCACTAACAATTCTGACTGTAATGTTGTGAACAGAACTAGTCACTAGTGGCATTTATGTGAATACAGTTGAGGGAACCGTCATTTGGATTAATTTCATTTCCAAAGGAGAAAGCTGGCTCATGCAGCAACAGCCAGTGGTTGTCACGGTGACCTGTGACAGCGTCCGCTGAGGCCCTCAGAGGCCTCATCAGTATCAAGACTTTGCCTCTTTGACTGATTTCTGCATCTGTGTCTCAGTGCTGTTAATGAGCTAATGAGACGCCCCCTCTCTGTCTGCAAGTGCTTTAGGCAAGACTGTCCAGCTGTGTGACTTAACAGTATGGATGATGTTACACACGCGCGCACACACACACATACAGTCGCGCACACACTCACACTGCCTGTGACAGCTCTTAACCTGCCGATTTGTCAGTGGCCTGGCCATGCATACAGGCTAAATGTTCCCAAGTCGCGCCTGTCAAATTCCTCCTGATGCCAGCGCGGGGGGGGGGGGTGATTACATCAAAGCCATGTCGTTGTCAGACCCCGGAGTCCAGCTGTCAGGTTTTCTCGCCGGCTGCACCTCGTCCAGATTTTATGGCTAATGTCCAAAAGAATTTGCAATTCTGTTTTGTTCTCCTCCCTCAGTATCAATTTCTCTCATTTACCCACTTGTATCGCTGTCTCCTGTCCTGCTCTTTCAAGCCACTCGCCCACCTATGATAAAAATCGCTTCATTGTGCTTCGGCTTTTATCTCCCTCTGTTTTTTCTTTCAAGGCTGCAAATAGAGACATGGTGGGTTTATGTTCCCAGAAGCTCCAAATTATGAGAGAGATAAAAGCGATGCCATTTCATCCAAGAGAGTGACCACTCTCCCTCTCAGTGTTAACATAAGACTTTGTAGAAGGTGCAAAATTATCGTTTGCTGACTTGTAAATTCGTTATTAGTTTAATAATTGATTATTTGTCAGCATTTTATGCACCTTATTTGTATGTCTGTCCCTTGAACTGCTGAGCTGCATCTTTGGGGTCTTGCTTGGTAGCAGGGGGGGCAAGCGGCAGCTGATCCATGCTGTGTGTGTGGGTGCGTGTGTGTGTGTGTGTGTGTGTTCATCGTAGAAACGAGCCTCTGTGGTTCAGAGTTTAGTTTTACTGTGTCTGAACTGATCGCTTTCAGCTGAATCAAGCTACTGCTGTTGCAAACCCAGTGTTTCTCTCTGGGGCTTCCCTTTCAAAGAGTTCTATTGGCAAACTAGTGAGAGGCGTTAAGGACCCCATTAAATGAAAAATCAGTTTTCCCAGTTTTAATCCTGCGTCCACGTGTTCATTGTTTGTGTATCTGAAGTTATATACCAAATATTTGTAGATTTTTTAAAAAAAGAAAGAAAAAAAAACATTTTTAAGCATTTTTTGGCATAAAATTCTGGAAGATGTTTTTAAATTTTTGATTACTCGTCCTGTACTTGGGGCATTTCTAATTTTCTATCCAGTGACAATGCCTTTGAATAAGCAGATGATATAGACACAGGTTTATCTTTGGGATGCATCAGCTCCATTAAGGGAGAGAACCTGCATCTTTACTTCACCAGCAGCACCGCTGACTTCGGCAATTGATTCCAACAAATACAGTCGGACTCCAAAAAACAACCGATTGGTCAGTAAACAAACCGGTTGGACAGTAAACAAATCGGTTGGACAGTAAAATCCACAGGAGTAGGCAAAGGTGGCAAGAAGTATTCCACAACAGAACATGCTGTCATCATTAGTATTCTCCATGATGAGCTGCACTACTGTCAGTGTAGTGGGGACCCCAAGGGCTACTGTGAACGTTAATCAGTGTCTGTGATGAGTTCCCTCCTTGCTGCCTGTTTCTGCCAGAAACATATATGCAGAACCAAATTGCACTCTGACTTTTGTTTTACACTGCCTTTAATTGTTAAACAGTTATAGCAAAATAATATTTGTGACCAATCAGCCAAGCTTTGTTGCCTTGCTATGGATATATTTGGTCAGTGGATCTGTTTTGAATGTTACATTGTCTAAGCAGTTATGCAACTTCTGCAAACCACCCAACATGTAATGAAGGTAAAGAGCTCTTTCATGTTGCTTTGCAGTGGAAAACACTTGCACTGTGCCAGCATGGCTTGGGTGGTGTCTCGGTTGCTCCCAACCAGCATTAAAAAAGTGGCTAGTGTCACTGAATCTGACAACATCATTAACTCCACAGTTGACTTTGGGCTGTGATTTAGCTTCAGTCTCTGTAAGTCCCATGGTGCATGAAGATGTGCATGCTCAGATCAGTCCAGGAAGCACAGACTGCAACTCATGACCTGTTGGATGATGGGTACTTTTGAAGCGGAGGTTCCACATTTGAGGAAATATGCTTTTGCCTTCTGGCAGACGGTTAGATGAGACGATCAATAGCACTCTCATATCGGTCATTCTGCAGCCTGCAGCTGGTTAGCTTAGCTTAGAGCAAAGACGGGAAAAAGGGCAAACCAGCTGGCCTGGCTCTCTCTAATGCTGATCAGCACATTTAAAGCTCACTGATTAAAGATGCTAGTCCGTACCGGGGGGATATATGCACCACAACTGCATGCAGGCCTTCTTCTTGCTCTCAGCTTGCTCGCCCTCTAGCTTGAGGAGTCAATGAGAGATGTCCTCTCCTGTTCTCTGTCATGGCACAAGTGTACAGCTTAATGACTTGCAGCCCCACAGAGCGGAGTCGCGGCCATAACAGTGAACAGTACGGATACAGTCCCACCTTCGACCACAATGTGGGTTACAAAGGTGGAGTGGCGCTGTCCGTGTTTTTGCTCATTGACTCCACGGGCAGAAAAAGAAGCAGATCAGCGTTATTTCTGAAGTATTTTTTATACAAAACTGGTAATGTTGCAGGCAGTGGGTGAATGAGACAAAGGGCTTTGTCAGTCTCTGCCTATGGCGATTCTCAATGCCTACATGCAGTTTCAGATAAATTGGACAACCCATGAAAAAAATGAGGAAAATTCAGATGCAAACAGACAGAGTTTTCTTTATTTTATTTTATAGAAGGATATTCTGCTTGTTTAATTCTTACGAAAACTGAAGAACTTGTGATCAAATGTGTTTCTTGTGTCACATTTGTGATATTTCATGTCATTGCAGAAGAAAGTTTAGTCCACTGTGTCCATTTTATGAAAGACAGAGAGCATTAAATGATCATCGGCAAACAGCAAATCATCTGCTCAACACATTTACAATGATATAATATTTCAGTCTACACAGAAATACTTACTTAAAGAGGCTGACATTTACACAGGGGAGCAGAGACGAGATGATAACAATGCTTGAAATAATTAATTGATGCTTCCCTAGATAGATATTTGTTTAAAAAGAATTTACAACAATACAATGGGACTTTATGACTTTCGATGATTGTGATTACAAAAACATTATATAGTTGTAAGTCCTGAAAAAATGGCACTTACACAACAACTGTTTGCCCTCAGCAGTCCATCTGCACATACAAAGGGAAAGAAGTGCCCTGATTAATTAATCAGAAACTACAAAGTGAATTATTAACCAGTCCTAGTATGTTATGTTCACATATTATGCAATATACATGTTTTGCACTTTTAATTATGACAAAGAGACATTGTGGAGGTCTTGTATGAGCATTCCTGAATTGCCTGTGATGTTTTATGCATGGCCGGGACCCGCAGTGAGCTGTGTGTTTAAACGCAGCACGGAGAGAACAGCCCGTTCAGCCTCGCTGCGGTCCGGTGTGGGCTGACTTGGTGGAAAGCGTTGACCTTGTTTCGTTGCCAGCGTGCACCAATGCCGTCCACTCTCATTAAATTCAAGTGTACTGCAGGTTCACATCGCACTCAGGTTGATGTTCCCGTTTAAAGTGGTGACCGGGGAGAGTCTGCTCTTTATTTTGGCTTCATATGCGCCGTGGAGAGACTTTTTGTTTTCCTGTAAATGCCCATCAGACACAGAGGAGTAGATTTACATACACAAAATGTTTCCTCGCAGTCTGCTTGTTATAAGTGACTGAATTGCCAAGACAGCAGCTTATTATGCAACCAGTAAGTTTGGCCTGGGATTTCCATAACATGGCATCCCTGCACCACTCCCATCTCTGTCTGTTTGTGAATAAGTAAAACCAAAAAGGCCACAACATCACTGTAAACATGCAGTAATTTTAGAATTTCAAGCAGGATCGAAGCCTCGGTCAAAAGCATTGATTTTCTGTTGGGAGACGAAAAAGTGGTTGATACCACAGGGTGCAGTTACTTTTACTTCTGAAAGTGTGTTTTGTTGCCAGGCAACATTTAGCTCTTCAGACGTGCTATTTGGAGTTGTGTTTTTTTTTTTTTAAACCCC
>JAQFJA010000014.1:20760906-20771107 GCA_029874485.1 Naso brachycentron
TGCAAAGAGGCGTTGCAGAAAGGAATGGGGATTTACTGGGACTTCACTCAGGTACCACAACACTTTGTAATTACAGTGTGGATGACTTTATGGTGACTCATGGCTTAAAATATTGACTGTGGTGGGAGCTCTCTAAACAACAATTGTACGTCTGAAAGCCTGGAATAAGATACCTCTGTGTATGTGTGTTTGTGTGTTTGTGTGTGCGTGTGTGCGTGTGTGCGTGTGTGTATGAACATGTCTCTCCCTGTGCTCATGATGTGACAGGACACGAACAAAAGGATTTGGTTCGAATTAGTCAAGGATTAGACATCTATTTTAATGTCTTTTGTTGAGTCGAATGTGTTCTACGCCGCTCGAACGAACAAAGTGGGCCAAGCCGCCGCGCTGCATACCAAGCGCTCCTTTCAGCGTGCTCCAAAATGCTGAAAAAGCTAACGCACGTTGTTGGATGGTACAAAGCGAACACCCTACCTCCAAGATAAATCAAATAAACTTATTCATGACTTGTTGATGCCATCAAAAAATAAAATAAAGGTGCTTACATTTGTCTTTTCAAACAGCTATTTTCCTGCAAGTCAGAACCCTCTCCCTGCACAGTTTTTGCATCCTTCAAAACTCTTTGAGCCTTTTGAGGGCCCTGTTTCCATAGCAACTAGGGTTGGGCGTGCATGCGTTTGTGTGTGCGTGTGCGTCCGACTCGACTTGTTGCATTCTGTGATGCTCACAAGCACTGAGCTGTGCCTCAGGCTTCAGAGGACAGCAGTACAGGCTAAAACACGGTATGCTTGGTTTGTTGGATCTCTCGGCATCACTGCATTGTTTGTTTCTACGAAATCATGCACACTTGTACACATATGTTTTAAAAAGGATGCTCACATTGAACACGTTACACCTGAATCACACGTATGTTACCTGTATTTGTTGCAAACGTCCAGCCTGGCTGGTAAAGGTACTTCATTAGTTATTCTCTTGGCTCCTGCTCGTGATTTATTTTCCTGCGTCGATCACTGCAGCAGCGGCTTCGTTCTGCCAAGCATCATGTTTACACGCTGCAGTCAGTAATTTGGAGGCAGAACGACATCTCTCTCATCCTGTCAGTAACCACAGTTTACTGAGCAGAGATTCTCTCACTCTTTCTATTCCCACTCCTTTTCTGTCTGTTCCCTCTCTGACTCAAATCTCTGTTTGTAGTTATCATTCTGTGTATGTTCATGCACATCCATCCATCCATGTGTTCAGCCATTCATCAGCTCACCTGTCTCTACCTCCCTCTCCTTGAAACTTCTCATGTCTCTTTTCACGCCTGAACCCTCCATGCGCTGCACCATCTCAGAAAACTCGTCCCCCACCCACATCCTGTCTCCCTGACTGTCATTTGTCACCCATATCTCCCGTTGATGATAACATCTGTCTGTTGATGAATCAGTCATCTGCCATGGAGCAAAGTGCAGAAAAGCTCTCAGCCACAGGTAGCCATCGTTTTTATCCGTCCACCTGTCAAAGCCAAGCCTCCCACTGTCTCCACCCCCTCTTCTCCTCTCCAATGCTGCCTGTCCTTGGACCCTGGCACTAAAGTCAGAGCGAGTTGCTCAAACACTTACAGCAAATGCAAATACAGTCATTTACTGTCCTGCAGTGCAATGAGAGATACTTTAGTGTACAACAACTTAGCTGTTGGTCAAGTTGTAAGTGCTGGTAACCTTATTAAAATAAAATGTGTCTCATAATGGAATAAATGGGTTTAATGGAGTTTTAAGTTAAAACCACAATAATGAATACCAGCCAGTATAATTAAGGTCGAACCAAATGTCTCTCTTAACATTATAATCTTTATTGACGTTGAAGTTTTGAAAGAAGTTTGCATGTAAATCATCATATTTTATGTCATTATCAACCTGAAAAAAAAACATTTTTTTGCCTTGTGTTACCTGCATAAGTTTGACCATGGAAAAACTTATATTAAACCTCTAAAAACAACATGATACTGGACATTATGCTGAGGTCTGACTACACGATATGATTCACTTCATTCGGGGTGTCTGGTGGACTCTTAAATGATCAGCGAGCAATCAGTCGTTTCATCTTGTGTAGTTTAAACGCTGCATCCAGGACGCCTCACGACCTCACGACAGAAAGACTAGCATGTTTGATTTTTTTGTTTACCTCCCACGATGGCTTGTCAAAAAGTAGGAGTTGTCAGTGGCGAGCGCTTCTTTGCTGTTGACGTCACGAACTGCGAATGATGATTGATCGGGGAGCATCATGTGGTCTGTCATGTCTCTCGGCCACGACGAGAATTCATGACTCTTTAATCGCTTAATCAGACACAGTGAACCTTTTAACAGACAAAAACATCTTGTGGTCTGACCCCGGCATTAGCTGGGTTAGTTAAAAGTAAAAACAAAAAAACCCTCCAGATTTAGACAGTTCATTGAATTACTTCCTTCCATATCTTTTCTCGTTCTTCTCCCCGTACACTCACGAAGAACCTTAAATGTCATCAGCCTTGAGAGCTAACACAGTTTCAGTTGAACAATGTGTCAAAACAGGAAGCGTGAAGCAGCAGCTGTGTTATTATCTACACATGTTGCATTCCTGGACTACATTGTGGTGACTGTAAGTCACCTTCATTTAATAACAGGAGCAATGTACAAAAAACAGGAGAAAGTGGGTCACACTGTCACCTCACAGAAAGATGGTCCTAGGTTTGATTCCCAGTTAGGGCGGGGCTTTTCTGTGTCAAGTTTCCATGGGTAATCCAGTTTCCTCTACCACCAGAAGCATGTACATATGGGTGAAGATATCCTGACAATGCCCCCCCACCGTGGCACTGTCCGACAACTGGAGTCGGTCCCTGGGTGCCGTACACTGGCTGCTCACTGCACCTAGAATTAGGATGGGGCACATGCAGAGGACAAATCTCACAATGTGTAATCGCATGTGTGACAAAGACTTCTTCTTACATACATTACAACGTAGAGGTCTGTTGATTGAATTCATGTTTTTGGTCCCTTTGGCAGACTAAATGAACAGATCTCATTTCCCATGACTTGTGTTTTATTCATTAAAGGTAGACAAAAACTGACTTGTGTTAAAAGAGAAAAAAGAAAAAAAAAAACCCTTCTAAACTTGAATATTTGCAGGTGCTCACATTTATGTGTGGTCCGGTGAAGCTGATCATTATTAGTTCATGAAAGATGAGATGTGGGACTGTTGTACTGACTCTCTGATAGAAAGTCAGGGTTGTGAAGATAATTGGGATGTATTGGCGGGGCACAGCATTTGCCTTTAGCCAGACGCAGTGGGCTGTAGCTCATTTGGATGAGCCCAGCCCAGTATTTGGCATTCAGGTGGACAAGTCCCACACTTGGCAATAAAGAAGGAGCCAGGCAGTGTGACAATTAGGCTAATGACAGTTGAGAACGGGCTCAGTGACTGGCATGGAGTTTGATTGTTGTGGGATTGAGAAGGAGGAGAAGCAGGACGAAGATGGCAGGGACTTAAAGGTGGGCTTGCTGCAAAGACCCCGGTGCAGTCAGGTGTGCCAAACAGAGCAGAACAGTTGGCCAGGCATGGTGGAGCCTGGGACAGCACATCTTGGCTCAGGGCTCATGTGACCTCCTGCTACTTTTAACAGCTAGTGCAGGAAGATGCAAAGGAGGAAAAAGAGGGAAGATAGTGTGGTGGGATTGGAGGGTGTTATAGGATGGATGGAGGCATTCAAGAGAGGGAACAAGAAACACAGAAAACAGAAGTGGGAGGAATTAGAAGAGGCAAGTAGTGATGAGAATTTAAAGAGCACGAGGCAACGATGGAGAGGAGAGAAGACAAGTGGATGCAAGTGGAAGAAAAGGAGGGAGCTAAGATAAGTGGGTTGTAAACAGAGAGCAAACACGAAGCAGTGAGAGAAGAAGAATGGCAAAATCTACCGATTTATTTGTTGCTTTTTGAATCACAATGAGTAGTTTTAACTTATTTGCTTAATACATGAATAAAAAAACGGTTGTTTATTAAAATAAATATTGCAGTAATGCATCAAACACTACCATCAAACCGGATCAAAAAGATGAAATTGATGAGTGTTAAGAAAAACTGTCATGATATTCTGAGCTTTCAAATGAGCTGTAAGAACTGTTGTGATCCCTTAACTTTTCATAAACAAGGGGCCAACATTTTAATTTCCTCAATTTTTGAATACTGTTACAATAACATGCATGCAAATTGCAGAATTATGATAAAGTTAAAAGCTATTTTTTTTTCAAGAATTAAATGCCTACTATAACTAAAATATACATACAAAACCAATGACAAATAAAAACATCCCCCTCAGCTGTACTTTAATGCTAACTAGCAAATGTTGCTAACACTTTAAACTTGTGCTGCATTCCTGAAAACTGGGAAGTCCGAGTTCAAACTTGTAAAGGGAGGATCGATTTGACCCGACTTCACAAGTAGGAACTCCGACTTCCCAGTTTTCTGGAATGCAGCGTAATAAACATTATCTTTGCTGAAAGTCAGCCTGTTAACATTGTTGCAGTGAGGCCATTAGCATGCTAGCTTTAGCCTTCAGCTCAAAGCAAAGCAGTAACATCTCATCGTCAGCTCATTGATTTGGTGTTTTACATGTTGTTTCAGTGTTATGACTCGTGTGCTGTTCTCGTCAACACTTCCAACAGGAGACAGCTGTTTTCAGCAAGGAAGTTTTAAGAAATCCACTGTATACTAACTGCCCAGCACCAAATGGCTGACAGTGGTGCATTTAGCTTACAGAAAGCCAGATAAGCCTATTCCCCTCAGGAGTTTGTGAAGAACCAACCAGAGCTAAGAGGAAAGTGAATAATGGGTTTATATTTGTCACAATGACTTTCAATGAATGCTAATATTGCTCCGTTTCTCCTGAATAGGGAAATAGGGAAACGTTACCCTTAGCTCCTCAGCAATACCCATTTAAAATTTGGCCCCCTTAGGAAATGATAAATCTCAGTCTCTAGTGCCAATGTATAAAGAATAAAGATGTTGGCAGTGAACAACAGTAGCAGTAATGTTTTACTCCTAAACATATTTGACAGGGAAAATGAATAGTATATAAACACATTTTATAGGAGCTGGTGTTGAGCAGCATCGTGAGAAAACTGTTGCTGATGCGGTGAAACCATCCTCCTGAGTTTTAGGGGTCAAACGCGTGGTCGCCATCATGTCTCCCTTGCTGATGTCTGCAGCCTGCAGTAGTACAAGACAGGAACTTATGAGCCTGTGATGCGTGATGATCGATAGAATTGAATTAGCTGTGTTACGCCGACCGGACACAGGAAGGAAATCCTCTGCTGGGTTTTTCTAATTAGATTAAAGATGTACTCATCTCATTTAAGGCTGCTACAGATGGCTGTTCCCAGGTCACCTCTTATAAACGTCAAAACATGGTTTATGATGGCTCCCGAAGCCATTTTTGCTGTGAGATGGAAAAGAACCCTTGAGAAGACCTCTCAGAACTGTTTGTTGCTATCCCAAACTCTCCACAGTTTGCTGTTTTGAGTTTTAATCTTTTTATTTCTGAACCCTGTGCAACTTAAACTGCATGTTTTTCAGCTAAGAACACGCTTGTGCAACTTTAAGCCCCCTTCTTGCCTTAAAGTTTCTCAAAGCCTGATTTTCGTGGGTCATTCAGTCAAGGTAAACACTGTAATTGGTGGTGCACATGCACAGGTGGAAATGAAAATGTAAACAGGTGGTAGGTTCATTAAAATGAGGCTTGGTAAAGTGTGTTGTTGGTATTTTAGTGGAAATTTGTGGTATTTAAGTGGAAATTACTTTGCCCTTAAGAACAGTTGTCTAAGAACTCCACCTGTTTTTGGATGCTAAGACACTTTGCTGCCACTTTGGTTTGCTCTTGTTGATTCGATCACCAAAAAAAACTGTGATAACAGATATTTTAAATGTGAATGCACTTAACCTTTTTCAAACATTAAGTTTGTTTAGATTTCCTTTAAAATGTATGAGTTGCTCCAGTGAATTAAATTCCTGCAGCTGTCTCAGACAGATGTGCTGACAAATCCGCAGCCTCCAATTTGAGAGTGACCCAACTGGTGTCTGTTGTGTATTTTGAGCTGGGCACCAAACTACAACGCAGGCAAAAATCTCAAGGTTGTAATGTTGCAATGCTTTGCTGAAAATAGGGCCTGGGTGCACTCTGTTGAATGAGGATGCACTTTGCCCCATCAGGTGAGGGAGCACTTACATTGTTTTCAATGAGCATTTGTCAGTCGCCTGCTTGGTTAACCTTTGTTGTTCACCTTCCTCCTGAGCCTTGACACACCACAATGAGCAAACACCATTCATTGGCCAGCTATGTGAGGTTTGTTCCAGAACATGCATCACCAGTTTTGTTGTGTGGTGACAGTTATTTGGAGTGGAGTGGGTTGTTTGTCCACTCATAGAGCTGATACGACTCTGAGGCAGCTGTTCAAATTAACTCTGATGGGTGACGACTATTCTACAAACACTGGCACTGTTGATTTTCATTAGGACAAATGAACCCTGTCAGGTTTTCTGTTCAGAGGGACCTGATTGTTGCCAGCACTCTAAAAGGTAATACCAATGTCATTTTGTTTTTGCTATAAACACATTTTTGCGATGAATTTGAAGCAGTTGGAAGCTCTCGCTGACTGTTTGGCGAAAGGTTTACCTCAACTCCCCGAAGTGGAGGCTCTCATTATTTCACACATCTGTTTCAAAGAGACAAGCAGCTTGAAGGATGGACGCTATCTGTTGTTCTTTATGAGATGAATAAATTTTCCCCAAAAATGAAAATAAACATCTAATAAACTTGCCAGAGCTGCCCACCAAACAGACAAATTTCAAACAAACATACTGTGAATGAAAAATGTATTTAAAACTGATTGGCAGAAATAATACCAGCATTAGTTTGAAGCTTGAGGGAAATAGGATCCTGCTTAATTAAATCACGTTGAACACATCAGAGGAAATACTCATGAGACTCACTGAGCGGATGCACGCAGCCAGAAAAATGGCAAGTGGAGTTGAGCGGAGTCGCACGGAACGGGATGGAAGTGGGTTTGAGTTTACATTAAAATCCTCTAAAGAGAATTTCTTTGAACAGATCACAAGGCAGCAGGTGCCTGCTCGTTGGCTGTAGTAATACCTCCCTTCTCCAAGCCATTCTTCAGAGCTCCGCTCTCTCCAGAGAATCATCTTTGCTTCATACCTGGGAACTGCGCAACGGCTCCCTGCTGGAGACTTTTGAGAGAAAATCTTTCCAAGAGTTTCTGTCTCCAAAAACTTTTTTTGTCCAGTTCTTGAATTATTTAGAAGTGGAGGCTCTCTTTCTGCATTCAAACTTTTTCTCCCTGTGCTGCTGGAGGAGGCAGAGGAGGTGGAAGAGGCTGTTTCTATGTCTGCGGTGTGATATTTTCTCTCAGTCATGCCACAAGCAGGTTATCTGCACCCTGAGCTCAGCATTAGAATTAAGGTTGCCGATATTAAAATGATTAATTTGGCCTCACAAAGCAGAGCTCCCATTTAGCCCGACCACTTTTATGTTGCTCTCCTCTCCCCTGCTCATACTGAAAATGTTCTATTCATGCAGATGTTCCATTATGAGCCTGCTACACAGAGGCATGATGGTGGCGGCACAGGATGTGTGTGTGTGTGTGTGTGTGAGTGCTTGTGTGTCTGTTTGAAAATGATAAAGCTTCTGGGAGGAGAAGCAGGCGAGGAAAGGGGTAAAGGAGGAAGATGGGGGATGAGAATGGTGATGGCTGTGTGGATTTAGGACCTCTGACAGTCAGCTCAAACACCATTCACAGAGCCATTCTTCCCTATGTGAACAATGCACAGCCTGGGACTCCATTTCACATGCACCACAATGGTGCTGTCTTCCTCAGCCAAATGACCAACCATTCAGCTCTTTCCCTGGCCTTTAGCATTTAGAAGCTCAACCCAAATATATGACACAAGTTAATCTCTTCCAAGTGCCCATATGTAACACCCCAGATAAGCAAATTCACATACATTAGAATAAGTAGGAGGATGGAAAACAATCAGCATTTATGGCACACCCTATATTACATTCTTCTTGGTGTAGACGCTTGACTGTGGATATGAATCCCAAAATTGGTACCCTTGACCAACAACATTCAAATGTAAGGATTATGGAGCGATGCCTGCCAGCTAGTTCAGGCAGACAACTCGAGCTGCACCGTTGTACAAGTGTGACATGTCATTTGCCTCACTCTCCACGTCTACCATTCGTGCCCCCCAAGGAACTCCCAACCCTCCCTCTGTCATTGCTCTGCGTCGGCACCATTGCATGTTCTTTCAGCCCCAACTGCTAGTGTTGTAGTCAAGACCACACTAACCGAGACCAAGACCTGACTGAGACCAGAATGTGCCGAGACCAAGACAAGACCAAGACTTTCAGAGACTGAGAACGAGCCAAGACCAAGACCTTAAAAAATTTTCCTCTGATTTCAAGGTGGTGATGGAGGTTTAATATTTTCCCAGCTGTCTCGAAGCAATACCTTGCAGAATCTGCACTCTACTGAGTGTTTTCTCTTGTATGCTGTTTTGCTTATGAATTCTCTGTGATTTAGGTAGTATAACTTATGCTGCAATCCAGAAAAGTGGAAAGTCAGTCATATCCCACTTAGAGCTTTCGAGGTCCGACCTCTACTGCATTCCAGAAAACTGGAAAGTCTGAAATTTCACACTTCTGAATAGGAAAAGTACGACGAAACGCCACTTGAAGTCAGAGTTCCTACTTGTGAAGTCGGAGCAAATCGATCCACCCCGACTTCATCAGTAGGAACTCCTACTTCTCAGGTTTCTAGAATGCAGCATTAGACAAACCAAAAAGTCAAAACTACAAATGCCTTACGTTATCGGCTGCATTTGAATTAATTTTCTCACTAATCTGCCTTTAAAGCCTTGTTGTGTTTATACATGCCCTCTTACAAACTGTTGTAACTCAGACTTTGTTTTCCACTTGTGGTGTTTTCTTCCTTCTAGAAATCCTAGTAATTTCCTCAGAGTCGTGCTGCAAGCGAACAAAAACTTGTTCCTCATCAGCAGGAAACGATTGTTCAAAAATCATTTTCCGTACTGTGATCTGAGTTGGTGGAGTTCTTTTGCCAATATTACACATGAAGCAAGAATTTGAGGGAAACATTTATAATAAAAGGTCTGTAATAAAGACATGGTAAAGTAATTTACTTTGAAGGGGGTTTAATGTGGTTTCCAAAAGGTGATTAAGTAGACATTATGTTTAATATTCATGAGGGGATAATGTCTTGTTTGGGGGGCAGTTCAGTTTCCTGTAATAAAATGTTTCAATGGTAAATGGACTGCGCTTTTTTCAATCTTTTGACTACTCAAAGTGCTTTCACGACATGAGTCTGTATTTACCCAATTACACAGGCAGTCACACACTAACAGCAAGGTACAAAGTGTATCAGGACTCATACACAAACATTTATACGCCAATGGCACAGCCATCAGGAGCATTTTGCGGTTCTGTATCTTGCCCGAGGATTAGGAGACGATAGGTTTATGACCCACTCTACCTCCTGGGCTACAGCAAAATTATAAAGTGAGGAAAAGTTGATCAGCCTCTGCTGTGCAGTTTTTGCTGTAGAAAGTTTTACTATTTTTATTATTCAAAGACTATTGAGCCATTGACTTTGCTCAGATTACCATTTTAAAGGCTGTTTGCACAGGACTAGTATTATGTGGCCCAATATTTTGTAATAATTGCAGAGGACCTGTGATTTTAATCCCACGGGAATGGGCCATGTCTGTAACTTGTATTGTAAAAATTCAATTTATTCACATTATTTCTGCAAACACTGATATCACCTGATGAAATCGCCTGCAAATTGACATCTTAGTAATCTGGGGTTGTATTTTGTGTTTTTTTCAAGTTTTTTTTCTCCCTCTATGCGTTATTCCTACCTTCTTTTAGTCGAGAAACATGGAGGCTGCGTTGGAAACAATGAGTGAAAGTTTGACAGCATTCAGGGTGCAAACTCAGCAACGTTAGGCTCATTATTTCACTAGAGACCCATTTGCAGGAGGCAGAAATTAAGTCCATCAAAAGAACCAAATCTCTAAAGATTTTGGGATAGATGACCTCCATGTCAGCATGCGGTAAGGAACATACTTTCATCTTCCTAGAGCTCATAGT
>JAQFJA010000014.1:20772391-20785938 GCA_029874485.1 Naso brachycentron
TGCCTATTGCCAAATGCAAGAAATCCTTTCCTCTTTCTTTTAAATCAAGGTCAAGTGGAGACAAGATGTTCTGTCCCTCCAACCAAACCACTATGATACTATCCACTCTATATCTATCACAGATCACTGCAGTTTAAATATCACAGATGTGTTGGATTTCTCCCAGGAGATTTTTCATCTGGTAGATTCTTTCGCCTATAAGCTGATCGCACCAAATGAAATAATTTAGTCTGTGCTGTAACATCTGTGTATGTAATTAACTAAAGGTTAATTAAGGATTAAGAGCTTCTGTCCATGCTAATTTAATTTTCCTATACTGTACTTCTAAAATGCATGAAGCTCCTGGTATAAACGTTTGATCAGTATGACCAGTATTCACTTTGCATTTTTTTAAATTGTCATGGGTTGTTTTTTGATGAAGTGATAAAATTAACTTGTTCGTTTTACCCACATTGCCTCAGCCTGCTTAATCTGCTGTACTTTGGTTACTAATTAACTACATTGCCCAGAATGTCTTTCAACAATCCCCCAGACAATAAGTACAATAAATGTTGCTTACCTACAAAGAGATTCTTTTTCAAAAGAAACATCATGTGGTTGCATTGCATTCTGATCTGTTGAGGCTTTGGTTTGTGCACAAAATGGCATCTCTTCATTCTCAAAGAATTATTTTCCTGTAATGTAAAGCAACAAGTTTTATATCAAAAATGTCCGTATAATGTGAACCAAGTCATCTGTGATGAATCCACAGAGAATAATTACCCTAATCTTAAATTCCCGCCAGCATGTTTTAGCTCCTTTCAGCTCATTGTTTTGGTTTTACAACCTACGTTTTTCTGTTTTTGTTTACAACTCAACCAGCCTATTGTTTCCAACCAGAGGAAGCATCTGTTTATAGCAAAATATGCTCAGATAAACTTATGCCTTTGTAACATACAGAGCAAAATATCAACTGGCCGAAAGACAAAGTTAGGGGCCATGTCCAAATAGCATTTTTTCCACTTGGGAGTGCTGGGATGAAGCACTTGTGAGCTGAGAAAATAAAACGCTGCACATGCATCTTATTTCCATGACAACGGTATCTTGACAATGACCACTGTATGAGCGATACTGCTCCATTGCTTTAACTATCTGTTTTTAATTTGAAATCTTTTATTTATTTATTTATTTTTTACTATGAGCATAAAATGGAGGATCCACGAAAAAAGCATCAGTCACGTCACCAGCGCCTTTCTGAAAAGTTGTGAAATTAACAGTAAGTGCTCAGAGTGGCCACACAAAAAAGGCAGAGCGCTCGGAAAAAAAGATGATGGGTGTTGTGCTTTTTTTTTGTGGGCGGCCACCTACCTGAAGGATCTCCAAAATACAGCAAGCATTTTATGTCATTATTTGGATGTGTAACTAGCTTCATGTTCATATGTATCATAGAAATGCACAAAAACAGATTCACTGTAACATGAAAGATCATTCTAATGTAACACAAGGTGCAAATTTATTCTTATTTGTTTTTATTAAGCAAAAATATTACAGTATTACCCAAAATAACCCACCAAATGTAATTCCAGAAAACACTGTTTTGCTTTGATCCTTTACAAAGTTTTAAGTTTCCACCCAGAAGCTCATCCTCACAAGAAGCATGACAGATACCTTTTCCAGCATCATAATTTCACTCTTTATAGAGCAATATATCACTGTGACAGATCTCATCATTGGACAAGGGGAAGGCAAGTGCTTCCTTCGTTCCTACCAAAATAAATAACTGCTTACTGCTGTATGTACACTGGGACAAAAAGTTCAAATTTGTGCCAACAACAAAGTTCTACTTACAATCCTGTAACATGTAATGCACACTAGTCTGCGATGAATGTGTGAACTTTTACACTAGCCAACACTTTTTTCTGTGCTGTGTGGACTCAACATTTGAGCTACATTACACACAGACAAACATAAGTTGCTGTTAGCTGTAATCACGTATGACATCTGCTTAAACATAAAGCACAGCTGTGAGTGTGAGGGATGCAAAGGGCACAAGCACTGTAACCACAAACAGATGTTACTGTGTAGCTATCTAATTAGCAGCTAAGCTAAAGTAAAGAAAAAAGTGCTTAAGATAAATTTGGATAATGGAAAAATGGATTTGACCAAACTCAAAGTTAAAGGGTCATTCCATCAGTTAATGCATAAAGATCATAAGCACCGGTGATACCACCTACCCAACAATAAAAGCACCAGTGTAATGTTTTTTGAGAAAGTTCTGGTCAATCTGATAGCATCATAATAATTCAAGATGCACTCATTTAGTGTACACATGTGTTATTGCGATAAAAATGAAGGCTGAGTTTAAAGATGGGTGTGAAAGTGTGCCAGACAAAGGGAGGGAGTCACTTGCCCTACAGATTAGCAACCTTATTTGTTTTAAGTTGTGACTCACTGTATGCCAGTTTAAAGAGGTTATATTATACTCATTTTCAGGTCTTTGGTTTTGATTTTGGATGCCTATAAGCAGCTGGGCACAACTGACTGAACAGTAAAGTCTGTAGATCTTCAGAAAACTGTGACTCTCGACCTCTGTTTTTCTTCAATTTTCTGCATTCTCTCAAAATGGTCTGTGTAGCTTCCTCCTCCCCCTTCCCTCCTCCGTGCACTGCTTTCACAGCTCCTTTTGTCTGATTACTGACAAAATAAATACAGGTAGGACACTGACAAAATGTTACTTACAGCTTGTGCTCCTGACTCTTCAACATGACCAAGTAATGTGGCAACAGCGGACCTTTGGCAGCAGTTTAGCTGCTAATCTAGCTCATGTGCTGATTTTGAGGAAGTGCCATGAACAAATCCACACGAAGGTGTTTTTCTTTTGTTGGTCATGAAACAGGAACACTATCCATTTCTGCGGGTGCTCGCCTCTTTCAGAAAGTTAAACAAAGTTAACTGTCCTTTATTCACACCTGAAAAAAATAAACTTTATTGGAGCGACAAAAAAGGACAAAGTGCTGACAGTAATCTGTGAAGCACAGAACTGAGCACAGCGGTGTCTGAGCAGAGTAGGGGGTGGGGCAGGCAAAGCGTTGTGTGCACAGAGCTGGCATTCCTGGACACACCCATACAGAGAAGTCCAGCGCACTGATGTCAGTCTGACAACAGAGTCAAAATAAAACCTCTTGAAACACAGCACGCATTTCCAAATGCACACACCTCATTATGTGATGCTTTGGCATCTTTTAACACAACAATCCAAACAGCATTAAACATCATAAAACTCAGCTTAATACAAAAGCGTCGTGTTGTGGTAATGACTACTGAGGGCTCATGGGTCAAAATGGTCTTATGTTGATGTCACAGCTGGTGTGATGCCATTGCAAGATAGTCTCTGGTTTGAGCTAGTGATACATCGAAATATATATTTTAAAGAAATACATCCTGCTCTATCTGACCACAGATTAACCCACCATCCATAATATCACACAAATGTCAAAGAGAAGGCCAGGAGCCTTGTACGTATCTGATTTCATCCCAAAACATCAGCTACTGTGTGATCAGTATATCAT
The DNA here is from genome assembly GCA_029874485.1 of Naso brachycentron. NCBI lineage: Eukaryota > Metazoa > Chordata > Actinopteri > Acanthuriformes > Acanthuridae > Naso > Naso brachycentron. The sequence goes on from JAQFJA010000014.1 coordinate 20,775,940, forward strand.
CTCTCTGAAGTATTCCTTGGCTTGTGAGCACACTCACTTTTCCAAGTGTCCCTTTTCAAGTCATCTTTCATGAGGCTCTGAAGGATTGTCTTTGAATCTTCTTACTTCTTATGCTGCAAGTTGCATCAGAGCCTTTCCTCGACGTGTTAGACTGGGCATAGTACGTCTTCATGTTTGTCTTTCACAGACACTCGCCCTATATGCATCAATCCCAGAGGACTGAGCGATACGCCATATGTACGCTCCCTGCAGTCATTTGCATTGGTGTGGGGGCGTGTCTCGTGATGCTGTAGCCTACAGAGGATCTCTTCTGAGCCTGGTGCTTCTACTTCTAACACATGTATCTTTCCATATGTCTCTGAAGGCATTCAAATACAAGCAAACTACACTGCACATGCACACCAAAGCACACTTTACATACGCACAAACAATTACAAAGCCCATCCAACTCATACGAACACACCCACAAGCTTTTTCCCTTTTCCTCTGAGGAAATCTAAATAACAATTCTTTGTGTATTAACGCCAGAAATGCCAATCCGCACTGGAGTGAGCGCACTGTGTCCTGAGGGAGTGCTGCCTTCACGTACATCAAAGCAATAATAGAGAGATTGGCATCCAGGCAGCCAGCTGTGTTTGACTATATGTGTCTATTACATACAGTAATGTGGAACCAGATGCTCCCATGTGAGCATCCCACTGGGCGTTAATGCAACTCTACAATAATCAGATGAATCCTGCATTATTATGGGCTTCTTGTTATTTTCTCGAGGATCAAGCAACAAGATACGTGCAAGAAACATATCCTTTGATAAAGATCACATGGATCTGTTGCACCAAGACAACTTGAACGTCTCTTTTAATGGTTAAGAGGCCAAACTTGATACTCACTAGTGCTAAAGCACACATGGAAAATGGCAGAAGATATTATTTTGAACATCTTTACACCGAGAAAAGAGTACATTTTGAAATTTGTATTTTTAGGCATGATTGGTCTGACATTTTCCTCCAACAGACAGAGAGCTTCAAAGCAATGTATTCACAAAGCACAAATATCCACAAACGCACGGCAGAAATGTACACAAACCCACACACGTGTGCCACACAATAAATGATAACAGTCCCCTGTTCAGATATCATTGTTGAGGCAAATTGCAATATCAAAAACAAACAATAGACCTGCAATTACAAATAGGCAGAGGGAATGGATGTCAGCATATTTACACGGCGCTCCATGCACATCGGCTGCATATCTCTAAGCCAGTTGTTGATGGAGATAGCAGATACAATTTGCCAGTATTGCATGGTGAGTGCATGTTTACATATGCATATGCAAACGCCACATGAGTTTCCAAAGCCATGGCCAGCTCCTGGAATGGGAATGGATCCAGCTGTTGCCCTTGGCTACAGATTAATGTGTGTGTGCATGTGCGAGTATGTGAAGTGCATAAATGTGTTAAAGAGCCATATCTATCTCTCAAACACCTGTGATCCACTCTCTAATACCCCCCGCTTCCTTTATACACATAGAGGGAGCTTGAAATAAATTCATAAGGGAGAATTCATGCCAGTATAGAGTTTCAGCTCAGATCTAGGACCATCACACTTGAGTGAGGAACCCCAGGAATGATTTCACAGTGTCACAATGTCCTGATTGATTTGTGAAGATGGATTATGGGCACTACGTATAGCATGATCAATGAGATCAAAGCCAGGTGAGCTCTTGGATATAATGCAAGGGTCATAACCAGCATTTATTCATCTTAAATGCGGAAAGACATGATTATACAGGGTTTCTCAAGAGGGCTATGGAGCCAGAATACCAAGTGCAAGAGGAAGTGATTACAAAGGCAAACCTGAAAACTAGTGTGAAGTCATTTGATGAGGGAAAGTGCTCGCTTCCCAGACAGATAAGAGAAAGAAAAATTCAAGTTCTGCTTACATTTGAGGGATCCAATTATTATTACTTTTTGGCCAAACCTTCCCACAAAACATAAGTGTGTCAAATATATTATTTTTTTCCTCAAGGTTTTACCCTCCTTAAAAGTTAATTTATCATATTATGATGTGGGGCCAGTGCTGCATTCCAAAAAACTGGGAAGTTGGAAGTTTGACTTGTGAAGTCAGGGTAGATCAATTTGCTCCGATTTCACAAGTAGGAACTCCAACTTCAAGTGGCGTTCCACTGCACTTTTTCTAATTGGAGGTGTAAAATTTCCCAGTTTTCTTGAATGCAGCAGAGGTCTGACCTCATAAGCTCCAAGTGGGATATGACCAAATTCACACTTTTTGGGAATGCAGCATAATGGTGCATTTCAGTTGATCTCTGAAGTTGGAATTTCCAAGTTCCCCAGTCAGATATAGCTTCAGGAATATCCCCTTAAGTCAGAACTCCAACTTGGAAACTTGGAGAACTTTTGCTGCATTCCAGAAAACTGAGAAGTCAGAGTTCCTACTTGTGAAGTCAGGGTAGATCAATTTGCCCCGACTTCACAGGTAGCAACTTCGATTTCAAGTGGCGTTCCATTGCACTCTTTCTAGGCGGAGGTGTGAAGTTTCGAACTTCCTAGTTTTCTAAAATGCAGCAGAGATCGGACCTCGCAAGCTCCAAGTGGGATATGACCTACTTCCCACTTCTCTGGACTGCAGCATCCAACAACACCAACCTCGAAATCCAAGATGGCTGCTCCGGGCATCCACACTAAGTAACAGGTTAAAATTACACTGTTTATTCACCAATAAGTCTTGCTTTTGTGTGTGTGTTAAATCAGTCATACAACAGCATTGTTCAACTTCTATCTGTGGACATGCTGTTATGCTGCTTTCGAGAGTGAACTATCAAGCTGACAGTGCTTATGCTGCATTTGAGAAAAGTAGAAAGTCTGTCATATCCCACTTGGAGCTCACAAGGTCCGACCTCTGCTGCATTCCAGAAAAGCGGGAAGTCGGAGCTCCTACTTATGAAGTCAGGGTAGATCAATTTGCCCCAACTTCACAAGCAGGAATTCTGAGTTCAGGTGGCACTCCATTTCACTTGTCCTAGTCACAGGTGTGTAACTTCGGACTTCCCAGTTTTCTGGAATGCAGTAGAGGTCGGACCTTGTAAGCTCCAAGTGGGATATGACCGACTTCCCGCTTTTCTTGAATGCAGCATTCCAAAAATAGAGACGTCCATGTTTTTTTTCCGACTTGTTACCGGCTTGTAACTGGAATAAGGTCAACTCGGATGTGTCACTCCCGGTTCCAAAATCCGACTACAGAAGTAAATGGAATGTACCATAAGGTGCAGGGGTGCTCAAGCTTAATGCTAATGTAGGCACGCCAAGATGTACACAAAGACAATGCTAACATGCTAATGAATGTTTAACAGGTATAACATTTGTCATGTTCACCATTTCAGTTTGTTGGTCTGTTACAAACTCTACATAAATTACAACTAAGGCTGATGGAAATATCTTAAGTTATGCATAAAGTACTTGTCAATATAAAACTGCTGCAATTTCAAGCTGCTGATGGCTGTAGAGACAAAATAAAGGAATCACATTCCTGAGGGGAAACATGAAGGTTTGTACAAAAAATTCATGGCCGTGCACTCAACAGTTGTCAAGTTATTTCGGTAAAAAATTAAAAATACCAACCTGCTCCTGGCACCAGAGCAAAATCATCATCGTTATGATCATTTTCTCATATACCCATCTTTATCCTCATTATCACCATCAGCTTCACCGTTATCAGCATCACATTTATCTCCTTCTGATCTTCCTTCTCTTCCTCCTCCTGATTTTCATATCTGTCTGCATCATTATATTTTTATGTCATCAGTGTGTTATCAAGCGAGGGGTGCATGCAGAAAGCCTCAAAGTCACCTTTATCCTGCTGATCAAAGCTGCCATCAGTGAGTGAAGACCAGTGACTGATGTTTTTGGCCCTCACTGAATTGAAACTCCTCATTGTGGGAAAGAAGTGGATGACAGCAACAACACATTGCGCCCCAGTGATTGCGCTCCATTTCATCATGCATGTGCTTTGTTGGTGTCAGCTGAACTGCTGTAGACTTGCAGATAGATTTTAACAGCTGAAATGAGACTCACTGACTGATTGGTTATGGGTGCATTGTTGATTCTGAAGCTGTCAATAAACAGTGTGTTGGGGCTCTCCGACTGAACAGCGCCTTGAGCTAGAGATCTTCATCACGCTTCGATAATTGACAGCAACTGCAATCCCTTTTTAACTGTCAAAATATTTTGCTGCTAGAGAAGAGAACTGTAATTGCACTATTCTGCACATATTCTTTCACTAAGCAATTGTTTGTGACAACTTGCAGGTATAAAAACCTTTTTTCCTTATGGACCTTTATCTAGAGGGAGATGTGCTGAGATATGAGAGGGATTTTAAAATCTTACATAGCTGAACTTGTGCAATATTGGCTTCAACTTAATATCCTGAGGATCGCATTGCTATTGCAGTGATGTGTGCGAGTTTATCTTTTTCTGCATGTACTTGCCATTGATTTGCACTAAAACATCAAAAAAAAAAAAAAAAAAGAGAGAGAGAGAGAGAAAAAAAGAAAGAAATGTGGATTCATATGTATGAGAGGCGTAGGAGTGCCATATTCAGAGAGAAAGCACTTTTATTTTTGAATTAGAAAAAGCCTTAAGTTCATTATACAGTAACCCTTAAGGTCAAGTCAAACCAGTATTTAAAGCAGCCAAATTTCACGGCAAAATCATTTTTGATGGACTTTCTGCAATCACTGGATTTGCTTGAGGGGGCGAACTGAATCTAGTTCTAATGTAGTAAACTTGGCGTTTAAAGATGTTTGGCTTTGAGAGCTGATCTTTAACTGAAACTTCTGGAGGTTTGCTTCAGAGGTAAGAAAAGTTTGTATAAAATCTTTTTGACTTCTCTTATACACAAATAAGTAAAAATCATCATTTGACCAGGGCTCGACAGCATGTTGTGTAACTAAATTTCATGTGTCTTGATAAATTATAGGGAATGAGGAATTCTTCAAGGTTATTAGGTGGGATCTGAAGTATATCTTTGTAAAATAAAGCACTTGATGACAGGGCAGACAATTTGCACTGTCGAGAGGGGAAAAATCATTTGCAAGGACATCCTCAGGTAGGCATTTGCAGTATGTAGATCATAAGAGTAAATACCATGCAGTGTTCAATTTTATGTAGTAAATTACAGAGTTTAGCAGATGTGAGGTCAGCAATGTGTTTTAATGATCTTGATCTTAGCGGTATCAAACTGTATTTCAGTGAACAAATTTCTTACAAAAGGTTGAACTACAAACAGTGGATGACTAATCAACTGGGCAGTAGGTGACATTAGCCAATAAAATTGTAAAATTACCCTGAAAAAAGTGTTTTATGTCTGAGGCAGAGGATCTTGTTTCCTTCATTTTTTAATATAGACATTCTCAATACAGCACAATGAATAAACAGGTACAGAGGAAGGAAAAATCAAGGAAGTTATGATTGTTTTTTTGCTAGCTTATTCGCTACTGTAGTGTATTTGCTAATGAGCAAAAGCCACAGTTAAAAAAGCTTTGTCAAAACATATTTAATGCCAGGTGTACACTGTGTTATTTTGGGCTGTCTCAGACGAAAGATGACTAACGTGGCGATATCTCTAGTCGTGGCTCCAAAATGGTGGTCCTACGTTGCACTGTGACAGAAGTTCAAAGACGGCCGTTATCACAGTCTTCCGACTGAAGAAAACCTGGGACAAAAGTCTGACAGTGTCAGAAATTTAGGATAACCACCTACTTACCAACCAATAGGGATGCAGCAGGAAATCCAGCTTAGCTTTATGTTTATCTCCACCAGCGGGATAAATTAATGACACACATTAATGCCATGTGAGGCACGCTGATGAGGTTTAATTAACTTGCATTGCAGTGTGCGATTCAGGAGGTATCATCGTACAGTTTGCATTGATATCTTACCCAAGTTTGTTAGATCCATGTGGCACAGTGTGGCTTGCACTAAGCTTATAAGATTTACTAAAATCTTGCAGCCTGTAGGTGGCTTAAAAGTTGTAGTAATAGGTTTTTAGTATAGTACAAATGTCCTATAGTGACCACACCGATGAGCTAGCTTTGAGTTAGCTCTTTCCCTGCTCCAGTAGGCCAACTTCCTGTTGCAATAAATGATGTATCCTACAGTTCTTAAACCAAAAAGCCAGGTTGGAAAAAAAAGACTAGGAGATAGCCTACACTGTTGTGGTTTTAGCTGACAGAATGTTAGCTGTTAGCTCCCAAGTTGGTGATTGCAAGCAGGAGATTTTACAATCACAGTTTTTTTAAGAAGTATGGATGAATTTTTTTTGGGGTCCACTCTCTGGTGTGCGCTTTTAAAAAATGTTGGATTCTGTTTTAGCACTTTTTCTAACAAAGATGGTGTTATATCAGGTCTGAAGAAGTGTGATTACATTCATCTTTTTACTCAGCAGTTATCCCTCACTTCTCAAAACAACTGAAAATGTCTCCGCCGAGGAAGAGGAAGCTACTGTATTTAGCCTCCAGTCTCTGCTGAAGTGATTCAACCGTGTGTGCTGTAGGTGTCAGAGCCAACCTGCCAGTGTCAGGTGGGTTCCATTTCACAGGTTAACCTGATAACCCGCCAACAACCCTCTCAGGATTTGCTGTCACATTCAATTATCCCACCTGAGCGGCTTTGTGTTTGTATGTGAAAGCAAGAGAGAAAAGACAAGACGGAGACAGAATATAGTGGTGAAAGGAAAGAGATTGATGAGTGTTTGTGTGCCTGTGTGTCTGTTTGCTTGTCAGTTGTTTGCTTTCTGTATGTGTGTGTGTGTGAGTGTGCTAATTCATGTGAACCCATGCCTGCGTGAGGCACATCCCAGCGGTGTGTAAAAATGCTGTCAGAAAGTTAATGTGATCTTCGCTGGCGCCTTTGAAGCCAGTGGTGTCATCCTCGTCACGTCGTGATTCATCATCATTCAGCTGTGTTTGACCTGCACTGGCTCATGAAAACCAACTTTCTCATGTCACAACTATTGTATCAAAGAGTTTGTGATCAGGAACACTTTTGATATCAGTGACAGTGAAGGATGTCTATGTTTTGAAACAACCTTGGTCATGACCTGCGCTCCTTTCTAACCTTGTGAATCTCTCTAACCTCAGTCATCAGTCAGTACGTTTACATGCACGCTAGTTTTCCACTTACATTCTGGATATGGCAACATTCCAAATTTGATACAGGTCATGTAAACAGCATATTATGGTTGGATATTCCTCATCAAGCCTTTATTCGAATGAAGCTTTGCCCGATTAAGATGTATGGAACATGCTGGCATGATTCCTGATCTACTGGACATGTATGCGGCCTTGTCATATGCGCCTCGATCAGGGTTCTTACTGCAGTTTTCGTGCCTTTTTACGGCATATGCTCAACTGTGAAATGTAAACAAACCAGCCACCAATTTGCTGAATGTAAGAAGAGATGCATGCTCAAAAGAAAAGTCCACATTTCTGGTCGGAAGAAGAAACACACCTACTTCTGAGCATTATGAAAGACTTGGATATCAACAGGTTTCCGGATATGCGTAAATACCGCAACGTCGACCTCTTCAAGAAGGTGGCGACCCATTATTAATGATAAGGGAATGCCCATCTCCATTTGTCATGTAAATAGCTGAGTCAAAATATTGTCTTTTTTTGGAAAAAGGACAATATTGTGTCCATGTAAATGTAGTGTGTGTTGCCACTTTTTTCTGGCTAATAAAGCTGAAGTTATCTGTTTTAAGAGACTGTATTGTACAGTAAAAGTAATGAGTTAACATCAGTTGAAATGATGCAACAAATAAAAGATGAAAAATAAAGCAAGCTGTGATCCAGTGAGGTGGTATTTTTTTATTTTATCTCCAAATAACAAAGAAACCACAAAATAAGGAAGGAACGGCTGAACTGCTTCCAGTGCCTTACTGTATGGGGATGAAGTTAACGCACTCTAAATCTTTCTAAGTATACTATATCCAAGGAGACAGATGTTCCCTACAGTTTGTTTGGAGAGCTGCAGTGAAATGAGATTGAACACAGTCTGGACTGATTCTCAGGTTTTGCTTTTAATTTCTACGTTCGACAAATAGTGACAGAAGTGTAGACAAGTTCATCATTTCCCTGAGGTTACAGGTGCCATTGCTTTTATATCGTACCGTGAAGGTATACAGGTCTCAAATGTGTGTGTTGTTGAGTTTGTTATGGAATAGTTTGCCACACTTTAGTGTTTGACAGGAACTTTTTATCCAAAGTGTGTTAGTTTTTAGCCTTGCTCGGGGAGGAACTCCAGGGATGATAATGTCTGTATCATTGTCTAACTTAAATCCTCCCTGGTTTTATTGTTTTTAAAGGGCAAGTCTGTTCCATTCGTTCAACTTTTTAATCTCTTCTGCCTTTCAAGTGGCCACTCATGTGATGTATGCTGTGGTGTAATACCAAGTGGGTGAGGGCATTTTACTGTACTAATGAAACACAGCACAAGAGTTTTCCGTGTGACGAAGGCGACTCTTTCCTAACTTGGCTAGATTGCCATGGCGTCTCATGCTGCTGAGGTCCAGCTGATGGTCAGAGTGTCAGCTTAAGATCGGTTATAAAAAGCAATGCCCTTTCAAAGATCGGCTCCTTTGGAAATGGCATCACCATTGTTGGACAATCTGATAGAAGACGACGCCAGAATTGTTGAATTAAGAGGTTTTCTTCGGAGGGAGAGTGTTTTTCAGGCCAAAGCGATCCATTGGCTTTTTCTGAGGATATTCTCTGCGAGAACAGCAATCACTGGACCCACAGGTGAACATGAGGGCGGTTTTGTGAATAGAAAGTCTTTCCACAGCATCGATGTTCAGATGAAAAATTTGGAACTTATTTTTGCTGGGGGATTGGTGGCACATATACTGATGGCATGCCATTACACCTACAGTGCTGCACAGTAAAGTCAAAACAAGTTTTTTAAATATTCACAGAACGGTTCCTTTAAAAAAAATTTTCACTGGCATTTTTGTTTTTGTTCTTTCATTGATGAATTAACTGAAATACCTTCGCAGATGACTCGTGATCACCAGTTCAACAAGTTTAGTGCAAGATGGACTTAGTTCTCTATTCTCTTGCAAGAATTTAGGATTAATTACAGTTTTTAATCCTAATCTTGTGTTAAAAAAAAAAAAAATTGTCAATGCAGATTTGATTTATTTCCAAATGTAAAAATGAATTTATCCTTTTTACTGTTTAATTGTGGCTTATGTCAGGTCGTCATCTTGTAAAAAAATAAAAGCATGTAACACCAAAGGGTGCCCAGGCAACTCATATTATCCCATCCATTAACCCATCCATTTAAATGAAGGTCAAAAAGTCAATGAAACTCACTTTTTTCTCACAGGTGGCAACAACCAAGCAAAAAAATGGCAACAAAATAATTTTTTCCCATTTATTTCTAAATTTGGTGTCACTACTTTTTCCATTTGTGACAAAAAATTTGTCTTTGGGCTGAACCTGATCTGCTATTGTTCATGACAGACAACAGGGTTGTCTAAGCTATGAGACATTTCTCCCGTGTCTGCCAGCACTTGATGTCAATCCCATTTTAATACATTTTAATGTGACATAGAGCTAGTGATTAGCTATGGTATTTATCAAAATTATTCCTATGAAAAGGTAATCTTGTCTTTTTTGTATTTACCACCATCCATTGAAACATAATAATAAATGAAAGGAATAAGCTAACAGTCTGTGCTATATAATCAAGTAAATTATAACATATTCAGATATTTTTATGTGTGTTTGTCTTTGTTTTAAGGTGTGCACATGCCAATCTGCCTTTGCATGTCTATATACTTGGCATGACCGGAGTTTTCAGTTTTATGAATCTGAAAAAAAAAACCTCCGCAAACCTTCGCTAGGTGATTTAAAATGCTATAAGACAATATAAAACAAATACAGCATTTTCTCCTCCCTGTTTTTGAAGCCAAGGAATTA
>JAQFJA010000014.1:20798228-20808255 GCA_029874485.1 Naso brachycentron
GAGGGAGGGAACCAATGACTGCTCAGAAGAATCAGTGTTAAGTCTATTTTGCTAGACTTGACAAAGGCTACGGCCAAAACGTTGTCTAATAAAATAGATGATTGCACTTGGAGCTGGTGTGGTGGTGTCTTCCCTTTTCTGTTGTCCTGCACCATCACCAGCACCTCATCGAAATTTTCCACAGTATGCGTTTTCTCTTTTTCTACAGGCGACGATTTTCTCCATGTTTTTCAATAGGTGACATTATCAGTGGGGGTTCATGTATGGAGGACAACCCTGGCACGAGGAGAACGTGCAAACTCCTACAGACTAGTGGTGTGTGAGTGCATACGTATGTGTGAATAAATATGCATGTGCAAGTGTTTGATTATATGTTTTCCAAGTCAGTCTCAGTGGGAAAGCATGTGAATACAAATTGAGTTGTTCGTTGGATCAGCTCCATGGCCTGCAAAGGAAAGTGGGCCTACGTGTGAGTATGTATATGTGTGTGTTTGTTTGAAGAGAATGTTGAAGGGGGACAGATTCAGTTTTTGATCTTCAGAGCAAGGTAGTTTCAACAAAAGAAATTAGGAGAGGAGGACATGCAAGAAATAAAATTCTTGAGTTTGTAGAAATCATGAGAAATATGACCGTTACTTGTGTGAAACCGAATCTGAAGATGGAGTCAGACTGAGCCATAAGTATGCCAGGAAACAGGAAACAGCTGATCGGATTTGGAATTAGCTGAGGGTTAATTCACACTATTCTCTGTGTACCCACCAGGATGCGGCCGCAGCAGTATCGATTTGAAACAGTGATCTGTCTTTGTAGTTGAGCCTGAACAGACAGCGGGAGATACTCCGCTGAGCTAATAGCCTTCAGTCACCAACCGCCCTGCAAGCACAGAGCAGGCACGAGGGAACCCGCAGGTGAAGTGTGTGAGCGACGAAACAAGTGTGCGACTTCATGTGACAGAGTGCACAAAGGCATTTGTGTGTGAGATTGACGTCTCTGTGGGAGTGAGCTGGACTGCCTGCAGTGTGTGCATGTGTTTTTGTGTGCATTTTTGCATGTGCGTCATTGCGAAGAAGGATGCATTTGTGCACATGAGCAGATTTGTGTGTGTGTCTGCATGCGAGGAGTTTAAGCAGTGTGATACCTCCCAGCGCCCCTCGCTTACCTATCCCCTAATCTCTGCTCACTCCCAAGTGAGATAACAGAGCTTACTGACATTTGAATATTCCTTCGCTTGAATATCAATTAAGACCGAGGCGGTGCTCGCAGCTTTCTCTTTCCTCTTCTTTTCGTGCTGTGCTCCTCTTTTCTGTGGCCTGATTGTGTCGAGAAAAAACCTCCACTTCAGGTGGACAGGGTTAAGGCTGACTGAATCTGCACCATCATAAGAGGTTTTCATAGATTTTTTGCTGAGCTGAAGTCCTCCGTTTCCCCTGTTCGCCAAGCGGCTGATTGTCTCTAGGCGTTCTGGAGAGATGAGATGCAATGCTGGCGTCAGATAACAGATACCTTTCCTCTTGGATCTATGCTTTTTCTGCCGAGCTCCGTGCAGTTTTCAGCGGGATTTGATTTGATTCAATTCCCCCCCCTCTAATCCCCCCTCCACAGACATTAGAATGTGCGAAGCTGTGTGTGAAGTACAGAATTTGGGGGTGGGGGTGAGAGGGAATTGATGAGAAATTTCAAATTGCTTTGAGTAACGAGCAGCCGGAAAAAGGAAGTGTTGCATAAATCTGCATACATAAGCCAAATGTAACCAAGAGCATACTGGAATTAAGTCATTCATCCTCTCCGTCAAGTTCTCCTGTCAACTTGCACTTCTCCGGCCTCGCAAGAAAGTAAAGTGACTACAATATTCATTTTATTTGTTATAGCCTCGACTGAGCTGCAATGGAGCCACTTAGAAGTGTGTGTTTTTTTGTCTCACACACACTCACACACGCATATGCTAAATCCAGAAATGCTGAGAGGAAACTCTTCCACAGTATTACTCGTCCAAGATTTCTGCAATCAGTTCAAACACGGGGAATTTCTGAAGCCCCTGGTGCAAAGGAGTTCAAAAGTTATCATAATGCCTTGAATAAATGTTCTTAAAAACTCCAAAAATTGTTGGAAGCAGCTCTCAGCTCTGGAGAAAAACAGAAGGAGGTGATGGGAGAGAGAGAGGGAGAACAGGCGATAGAGGATAAACAGGAAGTGGCACAAGGAAGACAGTGCAAGAGAGAAGTAAAGGAAGCAATACTGAGAAATAGAGGCAGATATATAAAAGAGGTCTCTAAAGCAGACCTCACCACCCAGCCTCTGCAAGAGAACCATTGACTTCTTCTCAAAGAAGCACTGCTGGCCACCATCTGACTCAAAAGAATCTGCTGAGTAACTTTGTTTGGGATGAGGTCACAGAAAACTGTAAATTTCTCCCACGCAGTTGAGAAACATCCAGCATAAACAAGGCGGGAGAGATGGAGGGAATAATAAAGCCTGAGCTCATATCTCTGCAGCTCGAACAGCAACTCATCATCCCTTTTCCTTCCTTTGTTTCTTTTGTCTCTCTTTTCTCCCAGATTTCCCTCTCTTCTTTCTCATTCTCCTCCCCTCACCAACTCGCCCCTCTCTCCAACCGTCCATCCATCCCTCCTTCCCCACCTATCCACAGTTGTTGCCTTGGTAACAATACAAAGAGATTTTCTTCACAGCTCTGTCACCGTGGCAACGCTTGGCTTTCCTCCAGGCCGTTGTTGGAAGCGCGCCGCCCTCTGGTCCGCTCCAGCCGGCTTGTGTTGACCGCGGTCAGATCAAGTCCATCCATCGTACAGAAATCGCTCGAGCGCTGATGCCTCTGTGGAGTTCATGAGGAGCTGCAGATGCTCCAAGACGGAGGCTGTGAAACTGACGGAGAGACAGAGGGAGAAGCAGTTGTTTTTGGATTCAAGCAGTGATTATCTTATCTTGAGTGGATTTACAATCTTTAAGAGTGTTTTTCTTGTTTAGGATGACCATCCATAATGTGCTTGGAAATCAAGAAAAAAGAGTCTCCGTCTAACTTCAGATCTCATCTCATATTCAGTACGTTTTCTTGACAGTTTCGTAACAGATGGGATAAGTGCAGGGCTGCATAGAGGGAGGAGCAAACCTCCAGCCCCCACAGTTCTACAAGTTAAAGTCCAGTTTATTTTTCTCTTTGTCCACTTTGTGTAACATCTAGAGCGGTGCTATTAAGCAGGACAGGCATCAAACCAAAGAATAGCAACCATGTTACAAAATATCTGGTTCTGTCACGAAATATGAAGGTATCTGTGCAAAGTTAACAACAATAAACATCCAATCACCAAGGCTCAAATTCTTTTACATGCGTCAGCAACTGACAGCAGAAGCTCAAGAATGCTTTGGTGAGAGTATTGAAATTCAATTATATGTTGCAGTTTTCTTAACACTTAACAGTCAGTTTAGCTTTAAATTCTGGTTTAGTTTTGGAGGAATTCAACAACTTTTTTGGAATTTGTTTACAAATTAGATCAAAGCATTTTAAGTCAGCTACAATTCCGACTGACACCTCTCACTGGCTTTTTCTTCATAATAATGGCAGTTTATGAGCATTATGTGTATTATTTTCAGCCATTGGTTATGTCAAACGGATGGAAAACACAATTTTTACTAAACAAATAAACAACAATCAACATAGCTGGTTGTAACATAAATGACAATATTAGTCGTTCCTGTTTTTTATGTCATCATTCAAATGACTGTTTATAGACAATAAAAATACAGAATATTCACCGTTCTATTGCATCTTGAAACCCCAAAAGCTTTATGGAAATTGTAGTTTTTAGTTCTAGAAGTTGATTTTCAGCTAAGAAAAAAAAAGGACTGACAAAATCAATTGATAATAACTTTTCTCATTTTGGATCATTATTTAAAACAAGATTCTGCTCAGTCTCAAATATTTGCACTGTGTCCACATATGTAGACATGAAGTGCAGGCAAAAAAAACCTACAGCAACTAAGAAAATCAACTGTCCTCGAACATCCAGTGCATCTCATGTGACTTCATGACATTTCTCTATTACTTTATCTAAAAGAGAGCTAAGAGTTATTCTGCTAAAAAATCTGTATATTGAGTAAAAATCAAGTGGGAGGTTTCAGAGGAGCTTACACGTTATCTAATTCTAACTGAAACTTCTTGGACTAACTTTGGGGAACACCAGTGAATAGAACCAAGAGTTTGGTGAAGTCTGATAACTGAAGGGGGGTAGAACTTTTAAATTGTGCTTGAACTGTGTATAAATATTCATGATACTGCAGAGAGAAAAGTGGCAGAGAGTCACCTTCCTCCACACACGACCATAATTGCTTGCTACACCCCTGCTGGTGGAACACAGATATTGCTGCAAACGCTAATGCTGCACAGCTGGTGCTGAAACTGTGCGCCACTCGTGAGGCGCAGCAGCCAGTTGGCAACTGAGAGGCTTATTACAACAGCAACAGGAGACTTGACATTTGAATGTATTGTGCCTGTGAGTAAAATGCACTTTAGAGATGTCATGCTAATGGGATTGTGTTTTGGCAGGCTGGCTCTGGCAAGCAATGGGAATTTCTGCGTTTACCAGGCTAAAACCTGGCATCAACGCTCTGACAGCTGATTACACTTGTGTAAGAGTGTCAGTGTTTTGTTGTTTAGAGTCTTTTGTCTAAGTGTCAATTAGTTTTTTTCTTCAAACACAGAATGACTTTGTCTCTGCTTCACATCGAGGCCTATTGAAAACATTTCTTCGGGTATCGTCTCGACAGATTAGTCTCCTCATACCCTCATTGTCATGGTGACTGGCAGGACACATTGACAGCAAAATCAATTCAATTCAGGCACAAAATAAAAACAAAAAAAGAAGTTATGTATCCAAGCTGTCATACTGAAATAAAGGGGCAGTTCAAAGATTTTGCAAATAAAACTGAATTTATTGACATAAAATGTGCTGAAAACATTTTGTCGTTTGTATCAACAGCGAACCAGCTCACAGCGGCGCCACCTGTTGCTAAGAAGTGCACCGTAGAGCAGCCAACAGGAACACACACTTTCTGAATGAGCTGTGACTGACAAAAAAAGCACCCGTCACAGTCTTCATAACGCCTTAATACAGAAAGAGGTTCAGGCCACCTGGGCAACATGCTGAAAGGTTATTGTGGAATTTTGGCACAATATCAAAGAAAACTGCCTACCCCAACTTTAACAATAATGAGTAACACTTGAGAACACATAACAATGAGTATTATACTCCATTTCCCTAAATTCTACACACCGGAGCATAATTAATAAAAAATAATTTCATACTCATTCTCATAATGGGAGCTTTGGATCCATAATTTTCAATTTTTTGCCAGAAAAATTCGTAAGACATACAGTGGATGCAGTTAAAAAAAGCTACTTAGCACATCAACCATTACATGTAACCTCACTTTTAACATTTATGCGTCTCCCTCAGTTGACTATTTCTGCTGTAAAAACATTAAGTCAAAATTGCTCTCAGAAAGGGTTCCTCCCCAGCACCACGTTGACCGTTGACAACACACACACACACACACACAAATATATATAGACAAATGAAGCTGTTTCGCCTTGTAATCGAGGCTGTGAGTAGAGAAATGCTCCTGTCACTGTGTAAGGAACTCTGGAGACAAAGTAGAAATACTCACCTGGAGTGTGAAATGTTACTGATGAATTCTTGTTTGGTCACTAATGTAACAGATGACCCATTAAACAACTATCAGCTGTTTCCTTTTCTTTCCTGTTCAGTTTTCTCCCGTCTCCTTCGGTTTCTTATGAAGTCAAACAGACACAAGATCTAATTCAACTGTTCATTACAGATAATGAAATCAGTGCTTTTATGCTTCCGTTTTGTACTGTATTTATGATCTGCATTAAGTTATGACAGCTACAGTGGATGACATCATAGTGTGCTGAACATACTGCAATGTCTTCTCTTCCAAACCAGCTTTTCTGACCTAAAATGTACAGTATAACACAGTGAAGCCTTCTTCTCCCCGCCCACTCTTCCCCCTCTCAGTTTCCCCCGGCTCTTGGCTTTCAGGCACACTTTTGATGTCAGGTTTTGATAGAGCACATTGCACGACTTTGGAAACACGTTCATGCGCTGCAGGAAAGTAGAAGTTCTCACATCAGCCGCCTCTTGCTTTGTTGTATGAGGCTGAGAGTTAAATGTCTCTGGATGCCAATTCATGATAAACTCTAAAGCTGTTTTTCTCTGTCTGAATGTAAAATGTTGCCAAATTAGCTGCTCTCCCTCTGTTTCCTTCACGCTGTGCAGTTGACAGGTGATAATGACAGTGCAAGGTGAGCATGATGCGAACCCAGAGGAGCACAAATTTCAAACTGCTTTGGAAATTATGGACTTATATTACACGAAAAAGACACTTGTCTCAGTGTTTTGCAAAGTTTTCTGCTTTTCTGGCTAATAATGCGTTTATCAGAGTCATTTTGGGTAATTCCTTCTGATTAATAATAGCTGTGTTTGTGTTCATCTAAACACTTATCCAATATAAAACTCTTTGTTGGATGGATCTCCTCTGTCAGCTGACCTTCCTGCTGTGAATAGACTTCTTGCACAGCAGCAGGTTGCTGATTCGTCTGATTACAGAGATGGTGGAGATGACCAGTTTGACTGTGACACAGTGTACGACAGGAGGACTGGTGAGGTAACTTGGTGACGCATGAGAGGGTGTTCGTGTGTGTGTGTATGTGTGTGTGTGGCAGGAGGGAGATCAAATAAATGTTGAAAGTGATATTATGCTGAGAGTCAGGAAGGAACTCCAGGTGTGCACTAGTACAGGAAGCAACGTGCGAGCATTAAGGGATATTGAGTACATATCAGTTTATTAGCATATTTTTGTGTGCATCACAAATTATATTTAAAAGCCTATCTGCCTGTAGCATAAAAAATTAGGTGTGCTCTGTTGCATAGAGGTACTTTCGGTGTGGTGTGTGTAAATGGTGCTGTCATAGTCTTTGTGTGTGTGTGTGTGTGGTCCTGTAGTAATTAGGTAACATTCTGGCCCTCAGCGATCCATTTCCTGTCAGTGAGGACAATGAGAGACCTGCTGATGAACCATCTGCTGTCCAGGTGCATCTCTCTCTCTCTCTCTCTCTCTTTCTCTCTCTCTACCTGTTAGCAAGACGTCTGTTTGACTCGCTCACTCTTCTTACCTTCGGGAAGCTGCTTGACCTCTGCCGGCGGCTCGTTCTCCTCTCCTTCATAAAATCGATCTAATCAGCAGGAATGATTAAAGTGTGGTTGTTGTTGTTGTCCATTTTGCTGCAGACAGCCTCATTCCTTTGTGTACCCACAGACAGACAGACAGAGTACTTTATCTACTGGAAATGAGATGGATGTGTTGGCTCACAGGCTAATTTTTAAAGGACTTATGAGCAATGACTGTAGAACATAAAGGTATAACTTAAGCCCTCTAAAGTGTTCTAAACGTGCGATAAAAATGGGAACTACATCAGTTTATGGATTCTGAGGTAAATTTATTTACAGCAAATTATTTATTTGCCAAAGAAACAAGGAAAATATTCAAAATAAGTTTCGTTGGGTAATTTTCAATGCACAAAGTTTCCCTTTGGTGTTTTGTGTGATCTCTACAAGGCTTTCAGCTGACTTGAGTGTAAACCTGCGACAAAATTGGACACTCATTGCAACACCTTCGCCCACTAAAAAGGAAGATTTTTCAAGCTAGGTGTCGTGATCTGTCAAGTTCTCAACGTTCTTGTATTTCTTATTCATGTTCCCATGTATTTCATGTTTTATTTTGTAATAATTTTAATAATTATCTTGATTTTTATCCCATGTGCAGGCAAGTTTCCCTCCTGTGTGATTGCCTGTCCTGCCCTGACGGGTTTCAGCTGGATCTCGTTATCTCCCTTTGAGTACTTGCCTCCTCCTTTGTTGTCACTTTGTTTCAGTCGCCGCGTGCTTGTCTTTGACCTGCTTGTTTTCCACGTGTTTCCCGTCTTGTTTTTTAGTTTGTTTTATTTCTTAGTTCTATTTCATTTTGCTTTTGTGTACACTTTCAGGTTCAATCATTGCAAACTAAAAGAAAAATCAGAACTGGCAAGATAAACAGACTGAGCGAGGGGCAGCCACAAAATAAGGAACTTTTTTCCCCCTTAAAACAAGCCAAATCAGTATTACACATTTGGTTCAAACAGAGTAACATTATGATTTTACTGCTGGAAAAAAAGCGTCTGTGTTGCTAAAAGGTTTGTCCATTTATTCAACAAATACACATGTTGACACTGTTCATTTTAATGAACCAATTGAATAATGAAAATTACATTACAACAAAATTGATAAATGGCTCAAAATGTTGATTCTTTTTTAAAAATTATTTGTCCAATTGGGTTTAACTGTCATGCATAACCATATAAACGGTAAAAGGTAGTAAAATTTAATCTCTGCATTTTCCTTGATGAAGAGACTGAGCAGCAGAGACACTCACAGGAGAATTAAACTTACATTTAAACTGCAGGTCTGCTGAAACCCTCAATGCTTTAAATCAAGACCGTAAACTTTGCTGTTTGCTACTGCCTTTTATTAAGTTATTAATTCTTTACTGCACTGTAACTTTTATTCCAGAATTTTATTACTCTTTTATTCTGTTTTAGCTGTTTAATCCTTTTCTCTTGTTTTTGAATGACTTTTTTATTATTGTGTTTTTAAATATTTTATTGTGTGATTCTTTTGCATTTTAACACTTGATGTAAAGCACTTTGAGTTACCTTGTTGCTGAAATGTGCTATATAAATAAACTTGCCTTATGTAATGATGCCACCCTGGTCTCAAACTGCATGTTTAGGTCTGATTGTTTCCCTCCAATTTGAAAGCAGAAATACTCAGAGATGATAAGACATGAGAGAAATGTCACATGAACATGTGAAGGGGAAAAACATGATTGTCATTGGAGGGGGTCTTTAAATATCACTGCAGAAAAAAACAATCACGATCGTCCAGTCACTGATATGCGATCTGCTCGCAAACCCCCCCTCCCTAGTGATAACACTAAGAACTCCTGAACATGAATGAATACTACACTCCACATCTACTACTCCCCTCTGTTTGAATCACCACATGTATGATTAGGCATGTCTTTGTTACACATCCCACATTATGTTGATATGTAGGATGCAGTTACCCTGCGTAATTTCTTAGGTCATGTTTAGACGAGAGCAGCCCTACTAAAAACAGAAAAGTCTTTCTTTTGTGGTTTTAAGAAAAATCTGTTAACATGAACAACTGAAAGAGCAGTAGTATGCATGCCAGGCTGGTAGTTGGCAGTGTAACTTTGTAATGGCAAACCATTGGAACTGCTGAACTTATTTACCTTTTGGTGCCGCTAAACCTTAAGCAGCAACAAATTAAAGAAATTCAGCAGTAGTTTGACTTCTAAAATTATCCTGCAAACACACAAATTTGCCTTGTCTGTCGTCATATTCAACTTGCTTTCGGTTCACTTTGGAGTGTTTAATCAGAATTTGGTAGTGGCTATCGTGGAATGAATTGACTTGCACTAGCATTAGCTTAGTCACTGCTTTCACAGGCTTTCTGTTTTGCCAGGTTACACAGCCAAAAAGATTATCTTGGGAATTGAATCAAAGGCAACTGGAAAGCACTGTACTGTCAAAAAATAAAAATAAAAAATTGTCCCAAAAAAAAAACCGTCACTTTTCCTTGATTTCACAACAAATAAGCTGTATCCAGATATGGTGGGTTTTCTTTTTCATGTGAGTAATATCACAATGTTATGATACCAAAGGCATAGTAAAAATTGAGTTTTTTTAAAAGCACCTGCAAGAGACAAAAGTTATACAGAATCAAGTATGTCAAGCAGTGTTGATATGATTTATTAAGGCTTTTAAGGTGTAATTTGTGTTTGGGTCGACTATCGGACTGAGCTGCACTGAACATTACGCACGCACACACACACAATGGAGCTAGGCAGAGACGTTACAGTGTACACTTTTTGA
>JAQFJA010000014.1:20857342-20872790 GCA_029874485.1 Naso brachycentron
GCGATAAACAAATGGTGCGGCGGTGGCCATGCTCGTGGATAAGGCAGTCTTGGACTTCCATCTACCACAGATGGGTAGACAGTGTAGGAGTGTGGTGATGGAGAAACCTGAGATGTCAGTTCGCAAACGCAATCAGAAAACAATAAATAATTTAGGGCTGAGCCGATACTGGGATGGTAATGGGGGTTCTGGCCGGAGTCATAGTTTTCCAAGCAAGCTTGTGCTGCAGTTTTCATGACTATTTTGATATTCAAACCAATAGTATTCTATAAAATTTTAAGACGTGTGTTGCAAATTTAATCAGAGGTCCACCTCTTGGTATTAAAACCTTCGTTCCAGGGTTGCTGCAGCTGTAAGGCAGAAGCCAATAAATAATACCTGTGTTTGATTTTCTCCCCTGAATTCATATTGATACATGCCTGGCAGGTTGCACAAGTGTATAGTAAACATGTGTGTCTGAAGATAATGATGATAATCTTCTTTCCAAATACTGGCTTGTACGAAATCTGCAAATTGAGTATTTCCTGGCAAACATACAGGCTATTAAAGGTGTTGCTTTTTAGCATCAATAAACCATTAACCCAACAAGGCATAAACAAACAGATTATCATTTAGGATATTGGCAGCCTCTGTTTGGCTGCTTTATTTGCTACTACTATAGATTTTGCTGTTGTAAATTATGGTGGGGAAGCTTGCTTCACATCTCAAAAGCTTTTGGAGTATTGCTGCAATTAGAAGGAGTGAAAGTCCAACAGAGAATTAAATGCAGCAGCCTCTCATTTCTGGTCTGAAACCGTCAATTGTGCAGGCTGAAATGACAACTGTTGCTGGCAGGTTTTTCTATCAGCTTTAGCTAGCCAGTTGAGTTAGCACTAGCTTCATGAGCTGTTTGGAAACGCTGCCGCTGCATGGCTGACTGTTTAATGTTTCTAGCTGAATCCTTTTAAAAATGTGAATTCTGTGAAAGAGTCTTAAATATGTATGATGCTAAAGGCCTTAAGCTATGGCTAATGGGTCCCAGGTGAAAAGTCAGCATCATGGTCAACGTAGTAGACACACAATAGAAAAGATGCATTGCCGTTAACTTTGTCTGTCAGCGCCAACACTTGTCATGTTGTTACACATTTTTACCGTAACATTACAAAGAGGATGAGGACTAATCAACAGATACAGTCAGCTTTGTGTTATAGTTGGGGGCGGGGCGTCCACGAGGAAGAGAACAGTCCTTTCCCAAACTAGGAAAGCACGGAATAAAACCCAGCAAAGCATGAGTTTATTCCTAAAATTAATGTCAAAACTGCAGTCATGTTTTATATAGAGCCATTGCTGCCACCTGACAGGGAACAGCAGGAAAAAACAACGTTAAATAGACTTGGATCTGTTTGATCTCATTTAAATGAGTGGGCAAATGATAAACTTAACGGCCCTGAGTGTCATTCCCAGAAATCTTCTGCTATCTGGTTGAGTTGCCTCATAAGAGTCGCTATTATATTTACATTATATTTTTTAAACCAGGCTACCATAATATCCATACCCTGTAGCCATTAATGCTATTATGTGATCTACCAGACTTCAGTAAATTAAATGTACAGATGTTTGTCACCAGCGGGCATAAGATGATTTAATCACTTCAGGATCTTATTTTATCATGATGTCGCTAGAACAGACATAAAATAAAATAAAGTCATTGTGACTGTAAGTTGAGTATTTTACTGTTTAATAGGCAAAAGAAATGTCTAATCATCTCAACAAGTAGACCTAACTCTTTTATGTAGAACTTAAAATAGTCTTGGAATGTTTAAAGAAAAAAAGAAGCAAGGCAACAATTTCTAAATATAGCATAGTCTGCATTAGATATATTCTGTAAAATCTGTGCAATACAGTGTGAAGTGTTACTAAGAGATCAAGAAGACCATGTTGTTCTTTCAGGGAACAGCGAGGGTGTGTAGTCCTGATAATGCACTTCCTCATTTTATAAGCCTACAGTAAGACAGTGTAAAACATGGTAATAAGTGGTGAGGTATTCTGTAAGTTAACTGGAGGGAGCAAACGTTGATAAGCCACCATTAACTGTACATTTGCTATGCTAGCGGTTGTGTCTTGTCACTCGTAATTTGGTGCCAACTGCACACATAAACGTGTTTTGAGGTCTGATTTCAAAAGCGGCCGACCTCATCCTTCTCCTCTCTGGTTCTGTGTTTTTATTTGGTGAGATGGAAAACTTAAACTCTGAGTTTTTTAATTTATTCAAAGCACAGAAAGCCATACAGCAACTTCTCAGCACTGCAGCGAATGGTTTGTTTTCCCCCTCAGCGTGAAACAGATGTGACGTTTCCCTTGATACTGACTGTATCTATACCTCCGCTAAAGGCAGGCTAACATTACCTCTGGTAGCAGGCTGCTGTTCTCTAAATTCAATGAAGAGCAGAACAGAGCAACTAACAGCTGCTAGATGCTAATGTTAGCCTAAGCTCTGATAGCATTCAGGCTACATCTAACACAGTGGAGAAATAATAAAGTGAATGTAAAAGTTGTGAGAACTTGTTTTGTTATGTTATGTTTTTATGATTTCTTTTTACAATAGTATGCCTCTTTTTTCCTTATTTTTGCCTTTATGGAGACTCGAAGTTACGCCATAAAATCGGGGCTAGCCATTAAGTCGGGCTAGCCTCTGTCTCACAAGCCTCTGTGACTCAATCCAATCTCCTTTCATATGTTTGATAGGGGTTCACTTTCAGTATTTTACAACAAATTGGTTTCCTCTACAGCAGTTGCTATAAGAGTTTGTTATAAGGCTTTTCAAAATGTAGCTATAAAGTAAACAACGATATTAGGTTTTTCTAGCACCTGGAGAAACAAGTAGCTTGTTTTCACATTCACAAAAGAACCTGGAACGCTGTGAGATGCATTTGAATTCAGCAAGGTACCTGAAGATGGATATTGTGGGTCAGGGGAGGTAGTCATACATAAATCTAATCTGTTGCGCGGGCAGTGCTGCGTGGAATGAGTTATACATCATTAATGGCTTTTGACTGTTGATCTGAAGGCGGTGCAGAGCCTGGTGGAACAATGTACACAATCAAAGAGGAGGAGATGATGAGAGATAGAAGTATGGGATGAGCAAAAAAGACAGGTGGGATGTATTAAATGTGCAGATGAAAGTCAATACAAATATACAGCTAGAACAAATGGATCAGGTACATTCAGATGAATTTCAATATGATGCTGAGGTAACATAAGGAGAAGAGACCCTTAACCCTAAATACATTACAAACACATACACACACATCCTTAAACACACATTCTCATATAAGGATGCACTTCATTTTACATTATAGCATGGGCAAAAACTAGAGCTGCGGAATAAAAGATGTGGATTTGAGTTGGATTTAAGTTACAGAAATGACAACTTGAGCCTTGACTGCCTAAAGACTTAACTTGAATCACATTTTGACCTTCAAAATCCTATAGCAGTGAAAACTAAGCAACATCAGGCAGGTTTTGCAAAGCCACCCACTTGAACATTTCATTATGTGGCTGGTGCATTTAAAGTAGTTAGTCTCAGTTATATTTAAAACACTATAGCAGCCTTGAAAGTAAACTGTTTAGAAGCCATGTTATTTGGCAGTCTACAGTAGATTCTCTTTATCTTGACTTTTGGTAAAGCTAGGGTAGGCAGTTTATGGTGTCATCGGGCAAAAACCCCATAATAACCTTTCAGCATATTGTGATGCAGGTGGTCTGAACAAACACTAGACTTCTGCAACTCTCCTTGGCTCCATATTCAGACCCTGACGGGCACTTTTCAGCCAATCACGGGTCATTTTGGAGAGCCAGTGTTATATTGGCTGCACTTCTTAGCAGAAGATGACATCGCCACGAGCTGATTGGCTGTTTAAACACATGATCTGCCTTACGTTCTAAAACTGGCCTCTGGCCTCTTGACAAGCTGAGTTGCAGGCGACAGCCGTCTTGAGTCGAGCTGGGACAGACCAGTTTACACTGCTGCAGCTTTCCCTGCATCTGTTTTGTCTTGTCATGAATCTTTGGTGTAATCTGGCCTTAAAAGAGAGAGCGACAACAAATGATATAAAACATGAGCCGAAGAAATAATAGGGAGGGAACGGTGTAGCGGATGTGCTTAGTAAGGAGTCTCGTGCTACAGTTTGCTTGATTTCCAAAAGTTGCCTACCCAAGTTTTCAGATTTTAAAGATAGACTTTATGGGCACATCACCTCTGCTTATGACAACATTGTTCTTATTGCTAAGACCCAGGAAAACCACAGCCGCACTACTAAGTCCGTTGATTAATAAATCAAAATTTAATCTTGACAAAAAGACAGCAAAAAATGTTTTTCCAAAGTTTTTTTCCTTAGGTTTCACAGACAATTTGACAGACAAATTTTACAGCACACTCAAAAGTAGTTTTTTAAAATATGCATGTTGACAAGTTTTTCACTTTTTCTCAGGGTGGACAAACAAAAACCTGCAGGGAAAACTATGCAGAATGAACCCAGTCAGCCTGACTGTTTGTTGCTCAAATCCTGTGTGATCATCTGACCTGTCTCGCGTCATCAGAATTTGTTATAGTTGGCAAGTAGTTGCCTTTTTCCTATATCTCAGCTATTAGCTTGGCTATGTAGTGTTACTATGACAATCAAGAATGAAGGTTGAAGACACGAAATAAGACCTACGTAGTAATAAACTAGAATTATCCTTTAAAGAACCCACTTATTTTCATGCAAATAAACAATGCACACGTTTCACACCCAGTTCTCTCTGCTGCCTGTAATTCTCCATCTACCGATCAATTTTCTTCTCATTGTCTACAAGCAAAGGCAGGAAATCTGTATCATCAGCCTGTGACCTATGAAAGACCGATGCACCTGCCACATTCACATCAATACTGTTTTGTCACAAATGCCACGTAACAGAATCGCCGATGCTGCAGCAAATGGGGACTCTGTACACAGAGGAGCTTTCGAGCAATTCGAGACTAAATGAATGTCAAAGCACAGAAGCTCACATTGCCACAATAGTGGAATGTTGCCATTGTGCGCTCGGAGGCAATACGCCACGGGGGGCTTTGTCTGAATCCTATCTGCGGTGTGTCTTCCCGCTTTCATATCAGGAGAGGCCTGAAAGATCGATGGTCTCACTATAGATTTCCTCACTCCAATCTTTCGGCAAACACTTTCAGCCTCCCCTCTGTTGGCTCCGTCCTTTCTTTCTTTGTCACAATCTCTCGCTTCTCATCTCTTGCACTCTATCCGTCTCATTTCTGTACCCTCACTTTATTTCTCTCGCTCGCTCGCTGTCTCTATCTTTCAGACTTGGCATGTATGCCTACTCTCCGTCAGGCTCCGTATGTCAGAATAGAGGAGGAAAAAAAGGCACTTTCAGATCCACTCTGCTTCCATTTCCCAAGATTCCTGAGGGGGACTGATTCAATCGCTGCCTGCTGGTGAGGTTGACAGTGACATCTAAAGGTACCTCTCCCTCCGGATGCCTGTCTCTTATGCTTCTCTAGAATTCCTATTCCTCTCCCCAATGCAGCACTCGATGCAATTGCCACCTCTCTACAGTGAAATGCACCTTTCTTGTGTTATTGGAGACAGTTATCATACAAAGACGTATACAGTTGCATGATAATAGGCTGTGGGTAGTCACTCAAGGAGAGCATCAGATCTGCATGCATAAGCTCTGCACCAAATAATAGAGCTTAATAGAAGTTGAATGCATTATCATAGCCACAGTAACTGTAAATTATATATTACTGAGCATCCAACTAAATTAACGTGCATTTTGATTTTCCAATAAGCTACGGCCTGCTGGGATTATGAAGCTCATTAAGTTGCTTTGTGCACAGACACTGTGCCATGCTGCTGCCTGTGATCTGATGAGGAGATACTGAAATGGTGCATTTGCATATATGCATGAGACCAAACACAGTGGCCAATGAAAGGGCAGAAAAACAATCCAAATTTCCATATTGAGTCAACAAGTCCAGCAGACCAACGGAGGTGTGTTTTTGGCAAGGAAGGATACCAGTGTTGTGGCTTTAAAATTGCTTATGTGAATAAATCTGTATTTATTCGGGAAGAACTGACGGCATGCAGCGCATTTTAAACAACCCTGTGCTTGAATTTTCACTGGGACGTACGAACTTTGAAACTTCCGAGCAAAATAGTAACTGTAATGGACGTATTATCGTGCTCAAGTTCAAGGCAGCAGGAATTATTGATAAGTGACAAGTTTTCAAACTGAAACCCCTCTCATATTTTTTTATGCAATGAACCTTCAGAAGATTTCATCTACACCTGTACTAAGCCACTTTAGCTACTTCAAAGTAGTTTCCCAGACTAATATATGCAACCACTGTTAAAAGGGACAACGATAAAGAGACAGTTG
The DNA here is from genome assembly GCA_029874485.1 of Naso brachycentron. Taxonomy (NCBI): domain Eukaryota; kingdom Metazoa; phylum Chordata; class Actinopteri; order Acanthuriformes; family Acanthuridae; genus Naso; species Naso brachycentron. The sequence goes on from JAQFJA010000014.1 coordinate 20,863,754, forward strand.
TGCTAACATGGAATGCAATCTGTATGTTTCATGCTTGTTATCAGGAGTTTTCAGACCACAGGAAGTTCTAGGCACTTAGTTCTAACAACCTTCTGTTTTATTGCATCCGCAACACAGGAACCGTGACTTATTATAGTTCTTAGAGCTAGGTTTTTAGGAACTTTTTGTAGCTCCAACTCCAGAGGTACTTTAGTGACATAAGTGCACATTGATTGGTTGAACTCAGGAGCCAGCATCGGCAACCGATTTTTTAAAACCCAACAGCTGTATTAACAAGACAACGCAAAACACAAACCAGAGCTCGTAACGAGATCGTGTATCTTTGCTGAGATTTAATGGCGTTCAGCACAAGATTCATGGCACATTATTGCATACTGGAGCGGTAATGCAGTAATGTTAGCCTTCATTTGTTGTTGTAAAGTTACGTTGTAAGTCGCGTAGAAGTGGCATAGTATACAAACTGCCTGCCAGTTTACGTAGCTTACGTAGGGGGTTCCTATTGGGGGTGCAAATGCCAACAGCAAAAAAAAAAAAGCCCTTAAAGGTATTTAGTTCCCCAGGAACTCCCCAGTGGACAGTTCCTCTCAAATAGTTCCTAGAACTGTTTGGTCTGAAAATGCTTACGGTCAAAACTTTAAGTAACTAAGCATACTGAGCATACAGAGCAACAGAGGACAAGGAGATGGCTTGAGAAGTTGGTTTGGATGGTTTTAAATTAAATACAAAATTTGGGAAATTTTGCCATTTCCTTTCTCGCTAAGTTAACTGAAAAAGCTTGATACCCACATGTCTGTTCACTATATGAACCTACAGCCATCAGCTGATCAGCTTAACTTAGCGCTAAAACTGGATAAAGTGGGGAACAGCTAGCCTGGCTTTGTTCAAAGCTAACAAAATTACGCTGTTCTTTTAATGCTACTGTTGGAAACTGGGTCGGCACAGAAATCCATGAAAACATTTGGTAATTCAGGTTGACAAGAGGTCTTACGTCTCTCAAAGGAGCGGCCCACAAACTTTTCAGAACCACCTTTCATACTCAAAATAATTTTCAGTGTATCAGCCTTTCAAAAGATTTTGAAAAAATAGGAGTAACACTGATAATACTGTGTATTCAATGAGTGCTTTCTCCGTGACTCGCTTCTTGGACACTGGGGGGTTTCTGGCTGTGTGAAGCTTTTTGCTAACAATGTCAGGTTACATGTGGGCAAAACAAGTAAAGACAAAATCTGACCTTTCCTGAAGGAAAATCTTCCAAAATAAGAAAGGGTCTGATCCTGTGGTTTCAATCCTCCAAGGAAGGACATTTGCTGTTCGGCTGTGGACCAATTTTACAGTACAAAAAGCGTTGTTTCAATCTGAACATGTTATGAGTGCATTTTAAGCCTGTTGCATATGTTTACTGTAAATCTCTAAAGACAGAAACACACTTCTGCTTCTCTCTGAGGGAAAATGGTGAGAAACTCATGGAGAAACCTCAATAAAGAACGAATTCTGCAACCATATCCTGCCGTAAGAGACGAGAATTGCCAAGAGAAAAGGCAACAGTGGCCAGAAGCCGATGGAAGCTGAGAGCAGGGCAATTTCTGCAATCAGAGGGGTGAAAAACAAAACTCCTTCTCTGTTTTTGTGAGTCGTTCCAGGCTGGTATTTTGCAGGCAGACAGACAGGCACAAAATCTGGAGTAAGAGCTCAGCATCGTGACGCATTTCGCCCAGCCACATGTCCCCTATCCATGGGCCAGTGCCCAGCAGGATGGGTGGTTGGGGCGGGGGCTGTAAGCCTGTCCATGAGCTTGTGTGTTTCAGTGTTTGTGTGCGCCCATATGTAAGAACGAGGATAGGATTGTGAGTGGCGGGACGGCTGCCAATGTGTCCCAACCTCCTCAGGGCAGGCTGATGAGCAAGCCAGGCCATACTGAAGCCTGCAGGCAATGATGGAGTGGTGGAGCTTGCTCTCACAAGACCACCACCCTGAGTTTGCTGATAGTTGTTTGTGGTGGGAGAGGTGGCACGGATGGTGCAGGAGCATGGAGGGCTTTCACAAATGTGCTCCCAGTATAAGCTGCCTGTGATTTAACATTGCTGGTGGCATCAGCCAGCTAGCCAAGCAAATCTGCTGTCTGCCCGCGGGCTGTGTGCAACACAGGCCTGGAACAGAATGTCTGTGTGTGTGTGGAGGTTGAACACGTGTGGGTGACTTTCAGTGTCCATATGCATGTGTGTGCATAAGGAAGAGCAAAGAAAAAGAGCCTCCAGCACCTTGGGGACATGAGAAGGGATCTGTTGCTTTGGCCAGTGCATCCCAAACAGACTGTTCTCTTTTAAAGCCAAGACTGTCAAAAAATACACGGAGGAGTGTCTGGCCACACACAGCTTAGCTCCCATAATACTCGAGGTGTGATAAGATGAGCTGCACTCCAGGGGTTCCCAACCTTTTTTGAAAGATGTAAGCTACCATGAACTTGTCAGCTGAACTAAAGAAACATATTCCAAATATGTTTTTGCAGTGATGTTTGTTACAACTGGCCAATTTTTTCTTAAAACTTAAAACTGAAATGTCAACATTTAGTTTGTACTATTAGTGACATAAGACAGACATTCGAGAAATTTGTCCAGTACTTTTAGTTAACTCTTTAGACTGTTTAGATCTGTTACTTTTAGCTAATCACATAAACTATGTATGGTCGAATTACGAGGGACACAACCTCCCTTGAAAGCCTCTCCTGAAATGGCTATGGAGCAGCTATAAAAAATTGTCCGATTTTGTGTATAGGTTAGGCTGTATTTTATTTTCCATACATTAAGGTTCCCAAAATTTTTTTAAAAAAAAGAGTAGAAATATGTCAGTATTGTGCGTTTATTGAATCAATAATTTACATTCCTTTTTCTGAACATCTGTCTCCATTAATTAACACAGTTCTGTGTCTGTTCCTGCTGTGTGTGGCGGCGCTGCGCTCAAGATACTAGATTTACGTAGCCACCTGAACTGCTCAGGGACAGAGGGACACAGAGGGAGCTGTGAGCCGCCCCCCAAAAGAGAAGCAACATCCCGGTCAGGTGGCGCGGGGAAGGAGACAACTGTAATGGACTGCTTTCACCGACGACCAAATAGCTGCTGGTTAGTAAATACACCGGAACACCACAAGCAAGAAGATGCGTTGGGTAACGTGTTTATTGAAACCGGGATGTCGACATGGCTGTGTGACTCCACCAAAGTATGAAAAAACTAAAACTGAAACTAAAACGAATAAAAACTAAACTAAAACTAAGCATTTTTGAAATATAAAACTAATAAAAACTAGCAAATCCACACTAAAAACTAATTAAACTAACTGAATTGGAGGGAAAAAAGTCAAAACGAAATAAAACTAAACTAAAATGAAAAAATCAAAACTATTATAACCCTGCAAGTAACAGGTTACAATTTATGTTAGCTAACAGTTAACATTGGCTAATGTTTTCTAGCTAGCCACAGTTGATCAGTTTTTGTTTTTAGTTTTTTTGCCAAATTTTCTACGAGTAGTTTGCGCCACACTGCTCCTGTGGGTGTACCCACGTCAAAAGTAGGTATAAATTGTTCCTTGTAGAAACTAATGATAGTACCCCCAACCCCCTACACATAGCAGTTTCAAAGGATGAACGTATAATGTTGGACCAATGATGGACCAATCAAAAGAGGCTGGTAGAAGGGTCTTAAAGGACATGGTAGGTAAAATAGTGACAGAATATAAATTGAAGAGGAAAGCACAAGCAGTCACCATGGACCCCAAATTCACAAAACGAAACTGAACAATGAGGAAGTTATCCGTATTGATCCACAGTTCCTGTTTCAGAGACTTGTGATTGCTGGGACGCAGGCAGACAAATTGGTGGAAGCTTTCAAGTTTTAACTCTGCGGGTATCCACCTGCCCTCTTCGAAACAAAAAACAATGCTTCTCCCAGCGAACATACCCCCAATTGCAAAAGCAATATTGAACGCTGTGCTTCATGATGGTGTGCCAGAAGGAAACATCCTCTGTGTCTTAGATGGGGGGCCCTTCTCCACTGACTCCCCTTTGAGACAGGAACTACATATGGGGAAATAGTGGAAACCTATATTGGTTATGTTCGAAAACATTATGGTCAATCACAATTGTGATTGTGTTTGATGGGTACAGCAGCCAGCTAACTACAAAGGATGGTGCCCACAAAAGGAGCAATACAAAGACTGGGTGGAAGGTCTCATTCACGTCAAGCATGTCACTGCGGTTGAAAAAGAAGGAACTTCTCTCCAACAGTGACAGCAAACAACGTTTCATAAACCTGCTGATAGGATTTGAGATTTACAGTACTAAGGGAGATGCAGATGTGCTCATAGCTCAAACAGCAGTGACAACAGCATTGAAACAAAGAACTATCCTTTTTGGAGATGACACCGATTTCCTCATTTTTCTGTTGCACCACTATCAGCAAGAAGAGCTGTACTTAATGTCTGACCCCAAGAAGTCAAAGAAAAGGATCCTCTCAATGACCTCAGGCTGAAAGTTACTTTGCTAAGGTGCAGTGAAGTGGCAATCCACCCTCGCAACCTGCCACCAACATCTTCATCTGCCATGTTTCACAGCTTCAGAGTATACCATCAGGTTCAGGAGTGGATGGAAAACTGGCTACCACCGGACGAATGGGGCTGGAGGATCAAAGACTCATGCCTCTTTCCCATCCATTCTGACCATTAATGCTCCTCAATTCTTGTTGGAGCTTGTGCACTGCAGTTGCAAGTCAGGTTGCAGCATCATGCGCTGCAATAGCCATCGTCAGGGACTTGGACTCGATTGTTCCCTTGCCTGTTCAGAGTGCAGACGCGTGTGCGTAAACATGATGGTGCAAAATTTGGATGAGGACGTGAAATGAACATTACATGTAGGCCTACAGTTAACACGTTTCAAATTAGGTTTCACTCAAATTATCAGTCTGTGTGCTGATATGCGTAATTGATTTCATGGAAAAACATACTACCAAGACAGATTTGTATGCTGAGAAAAGTCAGTGATAATTAATGGTTTACAGCGTAATTTGACTTGGTTTAGATTCAAAAAAGGTCATTTTGAGGTAAAGGTACCCCCAAAGAGCACATATCCATTCAGAACCGATTATATCTGATAGCTGTATGTGAAAGAACACTGTAGAAAATGTATATATAGAGACATAAATTAAATGAAAAAAGCATGCTCAGAAGCAGAGATACATATTATTTGTGTGACGCTGTAACATGAAGGCCCCCAATTTCAACCCCTGAATTTTCCTTGATCTACTAAGTATATAATGGTATACTTTTAATATGTTATCTGGATGTCCCTAAGGATCACATGAAACATTGAATGATTAGTATTGCAATTTTTCCCTGGGTCAAACCACAGATTGACTGGACTAATAAGGCATCGATAATGTTCCTCCACCTGTCATGGTCTTTAGCAGCCAGTTGTGCCTCTCACCAGGAAAGACCCATCTCAGACAGCTCAGCCTCTACTGTTCCTTGCCAGGTGATCCTAAGTTGGCCTCGTTTCCTTGTCCTTGGTGGTGTCCATCTATGGGGTTACTTTTGGGATCCACTCTGGGGGCATTCACAATACATGTCCAAGCCATCTTAGAACATGATGTTTAATTTCTGAGATCACATTTTGGCAGGCAGTCTTAATATATGGCTCCTTATTTGATATTTAATTGGCCCAGAATATACGGCAGAACACCCTCAAGCAGTCATTATGGATTGAGCTGACTTTGCTCATGTCGCCTTTGGTTATTCGTCAGCATTCAGCCCCATACAGAAGAACTGTCTTGACCGCCTTGACCCAACTTAACCCAACTTCTGGGTTAAAATAACCCAACATTGTAGTCAATATAACCCAACTTCTGAGTCAAGTATTCAACCCAAAATTTGGGTCAAAAAAATAACCCAATTTTCTGGGTTGAAGTAACCCAGAAATTAGTTGGTCCCTTTTTAACCCAGCAGTTGGGTCAAAAATAACCTAGCTTGGGTTACTTCGGGTTACTACGCAAATATGCCTTACTTCATAAAATGAAACATTGTTTTACATTATAAACACACAGTTACTTATACCTATTGCATTAAAAATCTACAAATTAAAATCTATATAAAAAATCAAAACAAAACAGTTGGACCTTATGGAATAATATGTATTTATTTTCCCCATTTGTGTACAAGTGTTTTGTGAGTGTTTGCATAAATACAAGTGTAAAGGTTTGCATCGCAGTTTAAAGAACGTGTGCACAACATTCAGTAACTGGGCATTTTAGAAAAATAAACAACTCTCAAACATTTGATAACTGGACTGGACTTAATGCCTAAAGTCTTAAAACATTGGTTGTGTCATTTACTGCTGGTTTACAGTAACAGTTCTGCAATTACGCAAGGCAGTCTTAAGAAATGTAACTGGTTTGGATTCAGGTCCCTCAATCTGAAACACAACTTGCTGTAGAAATTCCCACGCGGCAGCACACTGCTTGGGGTAGTTGATGTCAAGAACATAAAATGCCTTGAAACGCACGTCAGCTGCCCCAAGCAGTGTGTTCTGAAGGAGTGCCTGACCTGCTAATATGACAAACGCCTGAGAGGCACATTGCAGAGGATCTCCCAGGACAGAAGGGTATGGCTTTGACTGCTGGAGGTATTCCAACATGTTTGTTCCCACCTAAAACAGACAGAGACAGATAGAAAAAAGTAAGTTAATATTGTGTTGAAAGTGAATAATAAGCAAGATAACAGACTACCAGTTTGTGTTATAATACTGATACTAACAGTACAAGAAAGCCAAATGAGCTGTAGTGGGTTGAGTGGGTCATGAATGTGTACATCAAGAAAATGTGGGATGAGAACCACTGAGTAATAAAACTCAACATCTTTAATTTCACTTTCTAGTCAGATTACCAACTTGGATAGCATCACCGAAAACTGAAATACAACTGTGCGGAACCTTGAAGTGTTTTTTTTTTTTTTTTTAAGTCAGGATTTACCCTTTAGCTTTCAGATGAAACAAGTGACTTGGACTGCCTTCTTTAACCCGAACAGTCCAGTTAGAATTAAGAATAGTCTCTCAGAGTGATGCTGAGAAACTAGTCTATTGTACTTACAGGCATGTGGTGTATGAATGCTGCCCGGGACTCTTCAGTGGAGTGCCGGACAGTCTTCTTCCCAACCTTGCAGACGGTCTGTGGCATCATGGTGGGGAGCAGTTTAAGAGCTAGTTCCCCTTGGCATCTGTAGGTTAACAATACTCGAGATATCAGTATGGTGTGGAAAATAAAATTACTGTAAAGAAATATGTAAATGAACAGATATCAGCATTTGAGGAATCCCAGAACCTTTGCCATAGAACACAAAAAGTTAATTTTAACTTACCCAGTGTCATGTCCTCCACATCAAGTGAAGGAAGTTTATCGTCCTGCTTGGCCAAGTACAGGACCTTTTCAGTGTATTCATGGAGCCAGGTCTCAAATAATTTAGGTGCAGCTTCACCATGAAGCACCTGGAAGTCCTGCACAATCTGAAAAAAAAAAAAACAGGAAACAAATTTTTAAAATGTAATATCCGCTCCTTTGATACAAAATATCAATACGGTTTTGCTACTATATGAAATATGATCCAGTGGAACCGTACCATGCCTGGACTGGTGAGATGAGGGTATTCTGTGAGGATTTCCAGTATGTCCTTGGAGCTATTAGCCTGGATCCAGTTAGCTCTGCTTAACACCGTATCCCTCATGTAGGACTGCACTTGGGTGAAAGGCTCTGAATTGTGTTTGAGCCATTCCTTCAGTTGGAGGGCCCTTTCTTCGGTAACAGTAGATTCTCCGGAGAAACACAGATATTACAAATAAGTACACAAGTTTTTTTTTTCTTTATCAAAGTTTTCATTGTGTGAAGTGACACATGGTATCGGCACATGTTCAATAATGATGACTTACAAAACCTTTTCAATAACCATAAGGGGAGAGTGCCTGTTTATTTTTTTCACTTTTTCCTCATCTGCCAAATTCAATAAACAACAAAGACAAACTTACAAATCTGATCTTTTCACTCCTACAACACCATACATTTTTTGTTATTGACAACGTAAATAAAAAACTTTTGGGAGTCAGTGTCACCTGGTATGTATAACCTTTGTGACTGGCTGGCTTCAGGCATTTGTTGGGTGGAACCACACTTTAAGCTCTTCCTAACGTTCCGCAGCCTTTCTTCAAGGAAGCCTGTGGCTGGGTAGCAGATCACTCTTCCATCCCTTATTACCTTCCTTGACACTAGGCCACAGCTAGCGCTAGTCTCAACGTAGCAACTAAACTAAACCGTGGTAATTTTTCACATGCTATGTGTGTTTAACTAGCAACGGGGACATGGACACAGAAAAGTTTACGTTAAAGTCATATCAACACTGTGAAAAAAAATCATTCAAAATTATAAAACTTAAGACTTGTTTACCTTGAGTGCACGAAGTTGAGCAGAAGATGACCAAAATGGAGCGAGGCAGCGAGCACAAAACTGCTGGTGAGAGGGGGAACGTGTACGGTTTTCTTTGACGGGGGAGAGAGGGGAGGACGTGTTTCTCCTTTCTTCTGGCCGACTGACTCTATAACCCACAACATGGGTTATTCTTTGAAAAATATCCCAGAAATGGTATAATAACCAAACAACCCAAGAATTGGATTACATATTAGTCCTATAACCCAGAAAATGGGCTGTTCTCTGAAAAAATAACCCATAATTTTAACCCAACACAAATAACTTAGGATATGGGTTGAAGACATAACCCAGGAGTTTTTAGTGTGCATTAATTGCCTCAGGAGCACCACCCTTAAAATGGGAAAAGATAGCCAGTTCGTTGATTCAGTCTAATCAAAAGTACTTAACTGTCAATTTGGAATTTCATCATAATTAACTTAAGGGGACTAGGAAACTTGGATTTCTGTGAAACGTCTGCGAGAACAATGAAAGAACAAACATAGATGCGTCACTTCAGGCAAAGTCTATATTCAATGTACTGTAT
>JAQFJA010000014.1:20908823-20918848 GCA_029874485.1 Naso brachycentron
GTTAAACAAAAAAGACATGCGGTGCTCACAATGTGAAAACAACCGAGTGCAGCGCTACAACGCACTTCAACACCACTGAGCCTCTCTTAGAAACATTTCCAAAAGACAATCATATCTAATGATAATAACTTAATCAAAAAACATTAGTTACTCTTGTGCATTGCGGCTCCTCCGTGCTCAGACGGAGGGGATGGCAGGTTGAGAGGAGGATGCATTGAAGTTAACCAGGGTCGGATGTAACGTTACGTCACGTCGTTCAACTCATACATCATTGATGTCATTGTCGTGTTGTACAGCTTTGCGGTGTTTACGATGAACTTTGTTATTTTTAATTTGAAATGGTCTCACACCAAACTTTGCCTTGATCTCTTCATGTTTATGTTTGATATCAGCAGCAGCCATGACAGCAGCTCGTAGGCTCTGTCACCTAAAAGTAGTATCGCCCCCCTCTGGTAAGATGTCTCATTGCTGCCATATAGAGAAATTCATTGCATCGATTCAAAGCTCTCACTATGCAACACAACCTGTAGGCTAATTACATTATGTGATCGATAGAAATTTCATGTGATTGACAAAATGACTTAATTATCAATTATTGATCATCGATTGATCATGCCCATCCCTAGTCCTAAACAAATGGAAGAAATTTAATTCAAATTTTATCTTGTTTGCTGCATTTTTTGACAAATATATAATCAAAATTTACACACAAAAAAAAAATCATCAGCAGAAACTATTCTTACACCTGTTTTCTTTAGTAAGCAGAAAAGACAACCACACACATCCTGAATTCAGGTTTTTGTCCGTAACCAAATTAGGCCAAGTGAACCTCAAAAACAATGTTGGTGAATTGTTAGTTAGTCTTCATCCACAAACAACAACTCTGGTTGGGCCCAAATAAATCCATAATTCACACAAGTAGATGTGGAAATATTCTGGGGTCTAGGCTAGTGTTGTATAAAAGAGGCAGAAAGAGGACAGAGCTGCTTTTCATCAACAGACAGCTGCTTAGCGACAGGAAGCTCTAGAGGAGAAACCCAGAGATAGAGCGGGAACTTCTGGAGGACAAACACCCGGAGTCACGTTTATGGGCAGGAGAGGAGCTCAGAGTTTACTTTTAACCTTTTGGGATTAAAAAATTGGATTTGGGTGGATGCTTGGCTCTACACGCTGTTTATCCCGGCTGCCTCTCTTTGCCATTGTTGGCCTCTTTAACTCGCTGAGGAATTATTCTTCAGAGGTAGACGATAATATTAGCAAATAAAATGACAAAAATTGCCCATAAAGAGAACCGACGATGGGCTCAGCAAATCCTAAAGGATATATGGAAATTAAATTTTAGCCTTTTTTAATACAATTCAAATTGTGCTTTGAGGGAATTATTTTCACCAGACATTGTGATAAGATGTAAGTGTGTTGGACTTCAGCAGATTTTCCTGTTAGAAAAAACAGCAATGCAAGATAATGGAAACTCTGACTTCAACATGACATACAATATGTGCCGTCTCCTATAACGACTAGTCACATTTGTTGGGGTTTTTTTGTGTTTGACCACAAAGTTCTGAATTAATCAAAGTCAGAAGTCACATAGAGGATTAAGTTTGATTGTCTTAAAAGTCACGCAGCCCTCTCTTTCAAAAAAAAACCAAACTATAAATATCAGCCCTATCTTCCATAATGATGGATTTAGTCTGCTTGTGAAGTGATCTTAAATTTCCTGTCTTAATACTTCTTAGCTGATACTCCTGTTAAACCTGTTCATTTGTACTTTATCTCAGTGAAGCACAGTTAAGATCCCAGCCCTGAGGATTAATATGCCATTAGCCAGAACCAGGGGAGGAGCTCCTGGCACACACACAAAACGAGCGTAATTGAATTAATTAATGAATTCAATCCCTATAAGAGGAATAATTCCATAATCAAAATCCATTGTTGTCGTCTTATGAGAGTCTGATACAAGAGGATCGGGCAGAGAAACTCTCACAAGGACAATAAGTCTTTTTTTAAGGAAGCAGTGACTCAACACACACGCACACACGCACACACGCACACACGCACACCTCAATATCCAGCCAACTCTGCACAACTGATTGACAGGACCGCTCCTACGGACCAACGCCACGCTTCTCAATCATGCATCAAGGTGACTGGCGGGGGATGGTATTAATTTCATTATCCAGCCATTAGTCCAGCATGTATTTAACCATGTTGGCTCGTTTTGGTCTGATGACCCTTCTCTTTCATAATTGATTGCTCCTCTAAGGGAACTCTGGTTAAAAATTTAAAGGGCAATCCGTACTGGCTTTGTACATGCAGAGGAGCTGAGGTTGTTACTGTGTGTGCAGAACATGCTATTTGCAAGTGTCCTTTCTCATCCACACTCGTGTTCACACATGTCCTGCCCGCAATTATAAATTCAGACTACATACAGGACAAGTACTGTATGAAAAATATACATACATGTAGTGTGCATGGCTATTAATAATTGATGACAGACTGTATAGCTGTGAACACTACATGACTTTCTCATGCTGGTATGCATATACATTAGCTGTGTGTGTGTAAGTACAATGTACTGTGTGGCACTTCGGATTACAGGAAGAGAAAGGAAGTGATTTCGGGCTGGCTATGATCTACAAGCTGTCCTATTTTACCCATCATGTCGTGCCGCTCTCTGTCCCATCCTGTCCCATACATAACAATGGGCTCATGCAAAATGTCAAGTTCTGTCTCTGGTATTTATCTGGAAATGTCTGTTTCTACTGCTCAGATGTAGAATTTTAATGTTACCGTACAGTTAGTCGTCTTTCTGTCGTCTTACTAAAGACTTTTAGTTGTTCCAATCATAGGAGATCTATAAGAAGTAAGGAAAAGCCTTATGTTTCATACCAACATTACAAAAAGGATATAAAATATAGCACCTTTACCAATTCAGCAAAATGTACAAAATCTTAAAGTCTAATCCGATGACTTGACAAAAAAAGTAGTCGCACCAAAGGAAGGAATCACTCCAGATATTGTTAAATAATCCAGCCCTTTTCTCTTTGCTCTTTCTGAACTTGTCTGATCCCCGCTTTCTCTTTCATGTTCCTTCTGCTCTGTCCTTCATCTCCCACTAGGAGTGTCTGGGTGACTGATGCTGTAAAATCTTTACTCTGAGCCTGTTGGAGTATGGCCTTGAGGCAAGATTGTAAGAGACTGACTGTGATCGTCGCTGTGCTCTGTGTCAGTTTTGATAGAGCTGTTACTGTACATTCGTGCTAGATATTGGTCAAAAAATGCTTGTATGTTTTTAGCCATTTACAAGAAAAATATCAGTCGATTGGTGGATCCATTGATGTACTGCAGCCCTACCACAAGGTGTTGTTTTTCAGTGAAAGGTCATGGCGACTATTAGATACATTCTTGGATGGGAGTTTTTACTTATGCAGTAAAATGTCTTAACGTCCTGAATGGATCAGCACAAAATTTGGAGAAAAATGTCGACTAAATTGAAAGTTTCTGGGTTTTGGATGCTCTGATGAAATACCATAAGATTAGTTAGTTGGATTTATTTGACATGGACGTCACAATTACAATGTACGAACCAGATGCATTGAGTGTTTTAGCACGCATGCTAATTCTCAACACTTGTCCACAAAAAATTTCACACAAACATTCAATACCCCTTTATTTCTGTCTCTCTAAAACTGTAATATTTTTAGTGGCCGACATCTAGCAGTGCGTGTTCTTTCTTCTTGACATGTGGCTATTCATCACAAGAGGAAGCGTATTTATCCTTTATTCCCTCTGTCGCATGGGAGTGATTATTCTGTCAACCAATCAAGGGGTCTGCAGTGTGTCTAGCTTCACCCTTTAGATGCGAATCAGCCAGCTAGGCACCCCCAAAAAAAAAGCTGACCAAAAAACAAATGCACAGTACGTATCAGTTATTTTGGTCAATCAAAAGACAAATAATTGCATACTGTGCTGTTGCAAACTGAACTCCTTGGAAGAACCGCAGCTATAGTGTGTCCATGTCACCTAAAAAGCACATACAGTAATACTGGCACCAGATGTTGAGTGTGTACAAAACTTCACAGAAAGCTACATATCATGAAATTCATATCTTCTTGGAGTTTTCTTGTTAGCTGCAAAATGATGGAACTGTATGAACTTGCATTAAGTAGGAGGTTCCTGCAGGGCAAGCTAGTGCTGAGTAAAAATATCTCAATAAAGAGACTGCTGGCTTGTTTGGTAGAAAACAATAAAATGAGAAAAGAATTGCAGAAAAGTGTTATTTACTGTATATTGAAGGGAACGTGTTTAGATTGTCTTCCAGTTCGTGCGGGCTGTGTTTCCTCTCTTCAGTGGTAAATCACGTGTGTTCTGGACGTTGGCTAGATTGGCTATGGTAATTTTTCCCCCTCTTTGCTTTGCGTTAATAACGCATCATCTCTCTCCCGTGTAGGTCCGTCCACACCGCTTCAGCCTGTGATTCAAAGCCTCCAGATGTGCTCTTGTACTCCGGTGATCATTACTGTCATTACAGTAAAGGGCAGCGTCATTAACCTCTCACACACACGTCCGCGCAGCCAGGAACAGTCGAACATTGTCACAAAGAAAGAAATAATGTATTTTTCCTGCTGAGATTTTCATTCAATTAAGCAGCTAAGAAGGATAAGTCCCTATCTATGTTCGTGCAGCCGTTTCTCATACAGTTTTACCTTGAAGATAAATGTATTTATACCAACTGTGGAAGGATTACATGTTTATAGTGTGAAAAAATTGCTTCAAGATCCCGTAGTGAAGAATGGGAAGCTCTTTATCATACTCTAAAAGTATTCCTTTGCACCAGTATCATGTAATTTAAAAAAAATAAAAACTCTTCAAGGACATTTTTCTTAGTCTGTGCCTCAAAGATTTTTTTTTTTAATCTAAAAGAAACAGCAGTTTGGCAAGAGGTAAAATTGGAAAGCTTTCCTCTGTCTTTGTCTAGTAATTCTAATTGTATGGAAAGTGGCCTTGAAATGGATTCGCTGGATGTTACACAAATGTGTCTTTGGCATCAAATCAATCCTTGTGAGTACTCACTGACCTGTAAAACTTCATCAGCATAAGCTTAACATGCACGGCAGTTGTACAAGTTGCAACTACAATGTTGTTAATCCACTGTATGGTGTGCGGAAATGCCAAAAATTTCAGTCATTTTTGAAAGACAAAGTCTGCTGTTCTCATGTATGGCTGCTATAGAGATCCTTCTCAGAGCGCTGGACATTGCATCCCGGTGCGAAGTGACTGAAGTAATCAAGGTGATCGATATGTGTCGGCTGCAGGCTAGAGAGTGATTGTGAGTGAGAGTGCGTTGAGGTGGAAACATACACCCTGCACCTGCAGCGTGCTTACAGGAAATGGTCTCTTTGTTTTCAAGAAATTAACCCATGTGGTCAATCAAATAAATTGAGGGAATTATGCTAAACCTTCGTGCAATTCCAGGAAAGCGATCAATAAATTAAACACACGATAAGTTTAACAGTGAAACAGACCCGTAAAGCACTATACTTCTTATTAACATACACTGTTATTCTAGTTTTGTTTCATTTTTTCTTTTCACTGAATGTTTGATTTCGAGGGGGGCGGTAAGGGGAGGAAGGTTGTTATAAATGTTACTGTATGAATGGCTTTATTTTTCTTTGAAGCCAAACACAGATGAACATAAGGTAAAAAGAAGACGGTGAGTACACACTGATATGAGTGACCATGTTCTCACCACTCCAGAGGTGTCTTTTTATGCTGTCAGTTGACTCGGAGCAGCTTGGGATTTGGCTCAGTGTTTGTGAGGTTGTTAACTGCTGCTGCCGGGTTTCCGCAGCCCCCTACCACTACAGGGACGTATGATGGAAATAGAGAATACAGTCCCCTGCAGACAAAGAAATACATTTAATTGATTTTTCCTCACGGAGGTATTTTTCATTCCTCCTTCTATACTTCTTCACATAGGCTTTGTGAGTTTGACTAATTTTGTGTGCATGTCTATTTATTTTGTACGAGTGTACACGTACACGCCTGTATAATGCGTTTTGCATATAAATGGCTTTGCAGCGGTGCATTTTTCTGTGCATGATAGATTCTACAGCAAGTATCTATATGTTATCTCAGCAGCACAGCCGCACATAGGAAAGGTGCGACACCAATTAGTCTTTCTGTGGCTCATCAGAGCGAGCAGTTCCATCCTGGGAACTGTTGACTACATTCCAGCTCGTATTAATGACACACCGTCTGTGTGTGATGACCCCCTCTCGGGCAAGTAGAGTATCAGGCAATCCCTTTTTTTAATTGCAGAAGCAATTACTACGATGTCTGATTTGACAGTGATATGGTTGGTTTAAATCTTGCCTTTAATTGCGCACTTGCTCCCTATGTTTAATATCTTTTGAGCTTAAATAGAACTCCTGATTACAGAAAAACATGTTACAGATGCTCAAATATGTCTACAATTTATTGGTTTCTTTGCAAACTGTAGGAGGACAACTACTAAATAAAGCAATAAGTGGACTTGTTATTACTTCTTTTGTGGTATTTTTACTTGGCAGAAGACTTTTTAGTCAGTTTGTTTGTAAGTCCTGCAAAGCCCTAAAACCCCTGGAGGAACCCCTCTACTCTTATCATGATTACTTCTCTGCTGTCTTGTCACTGTCATACCTGTAATCAAAGTAAATATGCTCTCCTTGGCTTTATTGCCCCTACCTTTTGCAATTTTCACTGCATGAATGCAACTCAGCCATCATTAGGTTACTGCAAGCAGCGGATGACAGACGTGCAAAAATTGTAGGTTACTTGCTCGTTGAGGGTGTCGAATTTTGAGAAAACAGGTTTTACGCACATCCAGAATCACTTCAGAGGAGATTGAATTCCCGTTGCAGGGAACCAGTGTCTCCTCCACAAGAGGCGAGTGGAGTAGCAGAAATCCCAGCAGTGCTCTCAGCCTCTCCTCTCCTCATAGATGGTAGTACTGTAATTAGATTTCTCCGCTCTCTACCTCCTCCTCCAAGGTTTATATCCTACATACAGGATACGTTCAGCACACACACACACACAAACACCAACAAACGCAGCGATCCGCAGTCAGATACACACTTCCATGCTGCCTCCAAACCCTGTTTAAGTATGGGGAAAAAAACGAAACAAAACAAGAGTGCAGCTGAAAGATTCATTGGGATTCCCAGCATTGCTAGCGGCTGTGGAGTTGTACATACAGTAGCTAATTAGAGGAGAAGATAAGCCAAGTGCTGCTCTGCATAGCCTCTTCCTTTCCATCTCCGTCTCTCGCTCTCACTCTCTCTCTTGCCGCTGGTTGTCTTTATCAGTTGGGGTCCTACTATGTTCAAACGCGAAGACACATTTATCATCCTCTGGAGATTTGATAAGTTAAGCCCTTAACCCCATTGTTTTAATGATGAGGCTGAATAATGCTTTTGCTTTCTCGGTACCTCATGCCTTCTTTGTCTTTTTCTTCATCTCGCTCTCTCTTTCTGCCGCAAGCGGAGATGAGGGTTGGTGGGAGCAATGCTGGGCATTAGGGGACTGATGTGTCAGGTACGGGTGCGGCGATGTGATCCAGTAAGGCCGGTTTGAGTAATTGATTTGAAGGTTCATTAGATGCTGACAGTGCACAGTGGTTTTTGATAACTGTAAAGGTGAATTAAACAACTGTAGATAATAACCAGTTAAATAATAAGACTACCCCGTTAACCTTTGCAAGTAATCTACCGGTAATGTTTATACTCCATTGGCGAATGTATTGGCGTGTTGGATGACATTGTATTGTGCCACCAAATTTAGAAAATCCTGTCTTTTGTGTTGGCACTTCTTGCTATACCAAAGCAGTGGCCTTATTACAAGTAATGAGGCTGAAGCCTTTGTTTGACTCTTTTCTTATTAAACATGTTTTTTTATTTTCCATTGCTAATTTAAAAATATTGATTAGTGCAGCTTTGATGGAATTCAGTATTATGTTTTGACAGCAGAGTTAAGCCTCAGACCTTATCTTCCTGCCAATAATGTGACTAAAAGTGAAATAGCCAGGTCTCGATTTGATTACGTTCACAGTGGGATCGTGACATTTTCTGCAGAGTGGCTGTTTGCCTTAAAAACTAAAACAACTTTCATATTAAATTTTGATTTATACTCAAGTCAATGTAACAAGACAACAAAATAGAAATACTCCATTGCAATTATAAGTTCTGGTTTAGACAGTAATTGAAGTAAAACTAAATGTTTGTAGAACAGTAAGAGCTGTTAGAACATGCAGAATATATTTTTTAATAAAGTGATTTTCATTCAAACCCTTAACCCAGTTATTAATTTTTAAAGGGAACCAGTTTAAGCCAGTGATACTTTTAATGAACAACAACTCACAAATTAAGATTTAAGCTCAATTTGTGGAATAAAAGAAGATTTCCGTCTGAATGTGGAACAGTAAATGTACTAAATCATTGTGTGAAGCCATTGATGGTCAGGTACCTTAACAAGATTGGGATTTGCCTTTGGTGTGTGAAAGTGTAAAGTCCTGAGCCCTGGGTGATGCAGAATGAACATCTAATGCCTAGTCAGGCATTATGCTCCGTGAATTAGAGTAAGGTAGAATAGAGTAGGACAGGATGAAGTTCATCAATCCCTTATGGGTAAACTGGTTTGCCACCATGGGCTCCATTAGGGTGGAGTGCAGACACAGGGTTAGGTTCTAGGCACTGGGAGCACAATCACTGAATTTATGGTACTATGGGTTAGCTTCCATGGGCTGATGAAGTCAAATAGGTTTGGGAAGAGGTAGCTAATACTATAAATAATTATGATAATTGCTGCACGGTGTGTCATGACGCGCAACAGCCTGATTCACGTCCAATTTGATAAACAAGAGTCAGCTTAATATTAAATATGATTAACTGAAATCGAAGTTTAGAATTGCTGTTTTGATTATTTATGTAGGTAGAACAATATGCAAAGGACATCCACCACGCTTACCTGTGGGATTGTGGATAGGTGTGTTCATGTGCACTCTTGCCCTCTAAAGCCGTGGTTCCCAAAGTGGGGGTCGGGAGACGCAGAGAGGGGGACCATGAGATGCTTCCCAAAAAACAAATTTAAAATATGTATATATATATTGCTTATGTAACCCATTATTGAACAAATTCTGGTTACATTCTTTCTGAAATTACTTAAATTATGGCTGTTAGGCAGTTGTTCTTTTGTGCTGTATTGATCCCAGTGTAGTGCATGTGCATGGCTGTGCACAATGTTTTATGCCACCTTCAGGGTGGATGGGAGTCCCCAGTCTCTGGCACCATTATTTTAGGGGTCGCGAGCTGAAAAGTTTGGGAACCCCTGCTCTAAAGCTTTGACAATAGTCCACTACCTGCTGTGCTGCCCATAGACCTGTTTTGGTTGGCAGAGGCACAATAACAAGTTCACCTCAAAAATGACACCAAAATTGCAATGCACCAGCACATCTTCACCGAAACACCCTTTGTTGTACCACTACACCCAGCTCGGCACAGCCGGGTTCATGTCAGTACATGAAAATAGCAACTTGGGGCAGGCGTGGAAAAAAAACACTTGCATGGTACCAAACTACCAATACGCCTGGGCCAGCTTTACAAAAATAGAGCCCTGTATGTATAATTTCAGTGCGCTACAAGGAGGACAAGTACCAAGTTCTACTGCAATAACAACAACAGAGTCAGTAAAAGCAGCGTCTGTGCTCAAAACAAAGACATAGGATGAAAAGGCGCAAATGTGCCAGTGTGCAACAAAGTAAGCTGATGCATACTGTGAATTAATTTGTCATAGCCTCAAAGAAATCAGTTCAGTTCAGTTCAATCAGACTCTACCTTCTTGATTGACATACAGATCATATAGCTTGATATGTCTCATTCGTCTTTCTCTGTGTAATTATCCCTGTTTTACTTTAATCATTTTTAAGTTTTAGTCGGTTTTCTGTGCTGATGCAACTTCTTAGACTCCTTTAAAAATCACCGCTATCGTTG
>JAQFJA010000014.1:20924015-20934446 GCA_029874485.1 Naso brachycentron
ACTTTGTTTCAAAGACGAACGCCAGCTCACAAGTTTGGTCAAATTTCAGGTTTAAAGCCGGAGAAAATGGCAAGCCCCCCCGCCGACAATAATGTCGTGTATTGCGATATTTGGGCAGGACAATACTGCGATATTACATTCAGATATCAATCTAGCCTGGACATGATATCCTCTGTTGCTATGTATCTGTCTATTATAAAACTGACAATTCTTTAAAAAATATGAAGCGTTCATGTATCACATATGTTTGAGTTTCTAGAAGAAAACAACAGAGACAGATGACCGTCCAATAAATCTTTATCAGATACTGCTAAGTCCTGATCTGTCTGAATCACAGGGTTGTGTACAAGGAAGTGCATTGTTGGATTGACAGATTAAGGAAGCCATGCGGCTGCATGACTGATGGATTAGTGCCCTCCTACGGCAACTGCATACATTTGCTGACAGATGTCGGTTACAAACGATTTTACCTTTAGGACTGAACCACAACTCATGCAGCAAAAATGTAACTTCAGGGCAAACTGGAAGGAGGAACGCAGAGGACGAGACCAACAACTAACAAAGGTTTCCCCTTTCTGGAAATAAGGAGAAAAATTCTGTTCATACTGTGGTAACAGACAGTAACACCAATGAATTCAACAAATCCATGATGATAATAATACAAATCTGGCTTTATCTCACAAGCAGTGAGGAATATGACACCATCTGGAGGTGAGCATTGTGCTGGGGGGAGGAAAACGCTCAATACATCTAACATGTGCACACAGAATTACAGAGAAAAGTAACTCTGGCTGCAGTTCACTGAACATGAATAAAATAGTTGTTACACTTTCCTCCTGAATTGCTTCCACGTGACATCTACCCGAGAAGAAGCACTTGCTCTGTGCTTAACGTTAACTTGCATGTCGCCTTCAGTGTCCAGTCTCTTCTCTCTCCTCGCCTTCCGGCAGGGCTGTCGCGACCGTGTGTGCACAGGTCCGATCACCGCACCGCACGCCTGTGTCACACTTCAGTGTGTTGCAGCGGCGAGCGCGGCGTTAACATGACTGTGTCTCTGTGAAGTGTGTACGATGCGCTCTCCCGGGTGGACCTTCACATGCACCACTGACAGGGGAGAGCTAAGGTAAGATGACAGCCATAAATCGCACTGTCGCGCTGCACACAGCGAGGTAAATTACAGCGCTTACAAATGTAACACTGCGGTGTATGTTTTGGTGAACCAGCGATGGAATTCTGACCTGGTGAGCCCCCGTGTCTGCGCTGTTGTAAAGGATTAACAGCCTAATATTACATAAACACAACCGGAACCCAAATCATATTAGCAACCTCATTTGTTTCATCCTCCGCAGCCCCCAAAAATAACACGCTAGCAGCCTACTTACGGTTCGTGTTGTGATGCTGTGTTATGATATCTGGATACGGTGAAATCTTCTCCGCCACTTCCCTTCAAAACATAAATGTCTGTTGTCCTCCGTGTCGTTACTGGCTTTGAAGAAAGACGAACCCAGGCTGAGAGCGGTTGTACGGTCGCATGTACTGCAGTGTACACAGGTCTGCCGTCTGCTCTCTTCTTCTTCGTGTTACTCTGACGCGGTCGGTAAACGAAACTGCACATTATCGCCGCCCAGTGTTGTGATAGAGTCAACGCACAGTCGGACAGTTCTCCCGCTCGTCCTCCTTTTGCTTCTTTTGCTTCTCTTTGCTTTAATCGCGGGTCCATTTCTTATAAAGGTGCATACCGCCACCTACTGCACCGGAGTATGTAGCATGGGCTATTGAAACTACTTTACACCATATTTCCCGCCCGTCTTCTTCTTTATAGGTGTACAGGCGGTTTAAAATGCCCTGTAAAATGCTCCTGCACTTCCTCCACAGTAAGATAGGCCTAATTAAAAAACACTCATATCTTACATGAGACAGATCCATCAATTAATATTTAATTGTTTAAACACAAACAATAAATAGAAAAGTTTGTCCCAAATCCAAATCACAACTTCACGTTTGCCAGAAGTCATAACTTGCTCCAATCAATTCCAGCAAAGTGGATTTTTCTTTCATACTCACTATCAGGCATATCTCTTTAGTCTCTTTCTGCCACTCACAAAGAAAGAAAAGCTAAATAAAAGCTGTTGGTGGGGACCTCGCACTCTGGCCTGTTTCGACCTCCAGCTCGTTTAGCTTTATTTTTTGGAGTTAAAATGTAGGGGGGAAAAAACATTTTTAGGGTTTTCGAGGTCATTTCTCTTAGTATAAGGACTTTTATTTTGAAAGTGTTGTGGGCTTTTATTTTAAAAGTTGGAGGCATGACCCATGTGACCTGGTCAAAGTTTGACTGACGTGTTTACTGTCAGGTGTGTGAAGATGAGAAGTATCTGCAGACAAGAAGTAATTGTCCATTCATTTCAA
Source organism: Naso brachycentron (assembly GCA_029874485.1). NCBI lineage: Eukaryota > Metazoa > Chordata > Actinopteri > Acanthuriformes > Acanthuridae > Naso > Naso brachycentron. The sequence continues at coordinate 20,926,422 of JAQFJA010000014.1, forward strand.
ATGGCAGATCTGCATTGGTTTGACCTCAAGTGACCTGGTCAAAGTGTGAATGACGTGTACTGTCAACTGTGTGGGGATCAGATATGTATGTAGGCACACAGAGAGAAATATCAATTCATTTTGATTGTAAAACTGATCAAACCCACACTTGTTTGAGCATTTACTCCTTCCACATAGTTTTCAGACCTCATTCAAATTCTAAATGACTCAAAAGACTTTGATCTATAAATCTTGTATTTACACGTTTTTGCTATATTTTACTGTTTTGGAGGTATTAGAGTTGTAGTTTAGTAAAGATTTTTTTGCTCCTCCTCAGATTTTATAATGGGTGTGTATTGCGGAATCTGCCCCACCTAGAATGAGTCACATGACCGCTAGAATGCAGGAGGGCTGAGACGAAAATTCAAAATCTATGTAAAATCTCCTCACAGATCCCCCAACGTTCGCCAAATCTTACATAAACTCATTATATCCAGGTAGGAAATTTCATTATCTTTCGATTTATATGGGTTAGTTCGACACAAGTTTATGAATTTCTCCCATTAGCGGGCATTACAGCTGATGCTTAATACCCCTGGAAGAGAGCAGGCAGCACAATTTTTGGTCTCTTGCTGTAGTGGCCATGTTTTAAAAGTTATCCAAACAAAGGTTTTATCAGCTTGTTTGGCAAGTCCTTGTGGCGCTGTACATCCAGTCGTTTTGTCGATGTGACTCACGGTTTAACCAGGATCACCACTTCTTCGAGGTGTGCAATCAGGGCGTTTTCTCCGCCTCTGACATTTTTTTTCTCATTCATTTAGATTGGACGAGGCAGATGACGTGATTTGGGACTCAAACTTTGATGGCTTATAAAACCCAAGCTGTCTGAGCAATGACAAAGTTATTTAGAACCTTTCACTGTCAGTGTGTCTTTAGTCATCTATTTGCATTTGAAGCCGATACGATTAAGGCCCCCCATGGAGTCAGCAATGATACAGTACAAGACCAAATTTGGGCCAAAATCTTATTTTTTTATTTCCTGTTGGATTTAGGTCAGGAGTTTCAGTGGGTGGTTTGTAGGTCTTGATGAGATGAACAATTGCTTTTTGTTTGATCACTCTACGACATTCCTATGGGCTGTAGTAGCCATTTTAGTGTTTCTGGGGGTGCTAGAGATCCAGTTTTTTGTTTTTGTTTTTTTACATTTTATAGAATTTTCACCAGACCAGATGTGCATGCCAAATTTGGTGAGTTTTTGAGCATGTTTAGGGGGTCAAATTATGGTTCAAAGTGGTGTACTAAAAAAAATAAACAGTCTTGCCTGGAGTCTTTGCACTCCAGGCAAGAACTCCTCTAGCCCTGCAAGAGGAGTCCTTGACTCACGGGCTCGGTCCCTAATAATAGGCTAATAGCTCAGATTGTTTCATCCACCTTCATTCTTTCATACACACTTTTATTATTGATTGTGTTACGTGTGTGTCAAGGAGAGCCAGGACCCAGATGCAGAGTCGATAAAGGAATAATTTATTGAACAGAAAGTGACAACAAAAAACACCCTTGCGGGGAAAAACTGGCAATGAGCAACGAGTGAAAAACACAAAAACCAAAAACGGCAAAAGTAACAAATAAACAACAGAAAATCACCCGAAGGGAAAAACACTAGACTTACGATAAACTGCTAGAACACAAAATACCAGGACTGCAAAAAACTCACTGGAGCGACACTAGAGAAACGTGTACCAAACAAAGGGAAAAGGAATACTCGAGAGCGGGGAGATCTTTCTTGGGAGCGAGGACAAAGAGACTAGACATGAACGGGAATCGTCTGGCACAGGAGTCAGGCAGAGAGTGAATTTTAAAGGCTGCTTAATTGCCAACAAGAAACAGGTGAGGCTGATGAACCCCGCTCCCAAGTTGACCAGCCCCGCCTCTCTGCATGCACCTGCTGAGGGAGAGTGAGAGGGAGAGAGGATCAGCAGCAGGAAGGCAACAACAGAAAAATCAGAACCATGACAATTTTAAATTAATGAGTTGTTGTGTTCTTTGTCATTAGTTTAAAGACTGGAAGACAGGGGAACACAGCTAGCCTGTCCACACGTAACCAGACTCACCCGGTATTCACCTCCAAAGTTTGCAAAATAACACATTATATTTCGTTTGCCGTAATTGTTTTCGTGCTAGTTGCAAGGCTAAGCTAACTGGCTCCTGGCTATGGCTTCATATTCAGCGAACAGATTGAAGGATACCTGCAGTGCGTTTAACAGTGCCTCCTACTGTAGCTGATCTAATATTACTGCACAGAGGAGCCTTTTGTGTCAAAGCTCTTACCAGCTAACATGCAGCACGACTCCGCCACATGAGTACATCACAAATATGTCACATACATATGGGTGAAGCTCACTGCTGCTGCGTGGTGGTGCCATGCGGTGTGTGTCTGTGGGATGTGGCTCATCAGAGACGTGTCTACAGGGCTCAGACGCACTGACACATGTACATACACACTTGCACACTCCCACACAACATTAATCATGGCATCTCTGGGAGTTTTAGAGGAGGTTCAGAAAAACCATTTCAGCTTCAAAAAGATGTTTTTTTTTTTTCCGTCGCCTGGTTTATTCTCATTATTATTACAACATTAATTCCCGTCTATCACTTCTTTACTAGTGCTGTCTTGGCGTCTTCCTCCCACCACCTCATCTCTCAGAGGTGAGAAAGAAGTCACAGCTCTCATGTGGATACTGTAACAAATCCAACATTTCCTCAAGCAGCATCACTAACTGAGTCATCAGGTGATCACTTCAAACATTCTCCCTGCTTCACACTTCTGTCGCTTCTTCGCTTTGTTTTCATTCGCAGGGTCTTGATAAAGTGCGCGTGATTCCTCGTAGGACAGATAAAAACACTGTCTGTCAACATGGAGAGAACACACATACACATGCTTGTACACACACAGTCATAGAGAATAATGAGTGCGTACTTTGGCCAGAAGGCATGGAGAGCCTTTGTGGCCTGTTGGCCCTCATCTGGAAAAAACATCAAGGACACACATGCGCAAAAACACACATGTACACACCCTTGTGACTAGACAGTGCTGACCTCTGGCCAGGTTTCCAGCAGTGGCAAGGTTATGTGGAAGGCTATTATTCCCAGCCACACCCTCACAAACACAAACAGGTTCAGAAACGTGCGCTCCATAATGACAGAGCCGCAGGCCCACCCACAAGTCACAGGAGGGTGAGCTTCACGCTCTGCTGCCCCAGGTTTTGATTGTAAATGAGTTTAGCGCAGGCCTGCACACATACAGGCCCAGTCATCAATTTCCCTCTATGGTGGATTAATTATTAGAAGGTCCAGTATGTGCAGCCGCTGAATATTATACATTTACGTCACATTTGTATGCAAGTGCCGTTCGATTAAATACAATGGTGGACTTGATGATTCAGAGCGATTTCACAGTGCTGACATGGAGATATTATCAGCAGTGGATACTTGAGAGTTTTTCCATACAAATCCTTTGTGTCTTTGTTGTGTAGATTTCTGGGACAGACGGGTGTCTTTCTCATACACAGGATGAAATTTATCCTTTTTGTTGCCAGTTTTCTTTTTTTTGGAGGGCTGGGCAACAAGCTGCTACAATTCCCTCCATGGAAACGCAACGCTGTAAGAAAATAGAGCATCTCCTTTTATCTGCCAAAAGCCTCTTTGAGTTTAAACTCGTAGACTTAGAATACACACATGTATCCTTTAATCTTGAAGTTCAAAACCCCTCGCATCGCCTCACCTCACCACGACTCTAATTTTAAATGACGCCAGTTTGTCGGAAAGTTAAATAAGTTCTCCAAAAAGTGAAGAAACAAATCACACTGTCAGACAAATGTTACCTTCAAACACGGCGAAACAACTCAATTTGCAGCCCTCAATTCAAGGAGAGGCTTGTTTTGGCGTGCCGTGTTTAATGTGCAGTCGTTTCAACTGTAGTGACACAGCGTCACCGCCGCAGGGGCGAAGCCTCACCCTCACCGCTCTATTAATGATGTAGTTTGTAATTGGAAATAAATTGAAAATCGTGGCTCCGTAATGAAAGCTCCCCAGGTTTACAAAATATGCTACAAGTGGAAGGCTGGTGAGGAGGTTCTGTCCTTCCTTCCTTCCTTCTTTCCTCTCTTTCCCTCCTTCCTTCCTTTGTTAATCCTTCCTCTTTATCTCTCCGTTTTTTTATATTTACCTTTTTGTCCTCTCTGTGTTCGTACAGTTCTTGCAGATTGTAATAGATGAGAAATTATTCATTATTATGACTGCATGTAACAAAATTATGCTACTCTATAACTAAACATACATTCAACTAGCAGAAACTCAGCAGCAGGCTCTTGCTTAAAAACACAAAATTGGCTGTAGAGTGAGTTATTTCAAGCCAAAAATCTCCTGATGGAGCAAACATTAACTCACAGGTGTTGCTCATCAACCCTGTTAAGTCCTTACAGACATATTTTGGTCATTTTCTGCTCCAAGGTGTTAATAATTGTGCATTTTGCATTGTTTTGTGGGATATGTGAGGGACAGAGGGGTCAGACGCGGTGTGAATTACATGGTGCTCTAAAGGGCTCACTGCCTATTCATAGTAACATCCCAGTTTAGATCAGTGACGTCCGCAGAGACAAAATCAGGCCACTAGACAAACAAATGTAAGCTTTTGTGTTCCACCGTTAAATGCTCGGATTTCTGTAGATTCTGCATAAATGTGTGGAGTTCAGCACTCTTACACCTCTCTCACCCTCACAGGAGTGAAAGCCGTCTTCTCCGGCCATTACCACCGAAATGCCGGCGGTTGCCACGGCGGCCTGGACATGGTTGTGAGCTCAGCCATCGGCTGCCAGCTTGGCGAGGACACCCACGGCGTCAGAGTGGTGGTAGTGACTGCCGATGGCGTCATCCACCGGTACCACAGCTTGGAGCAGCTGAAGGCGGGAGGCATGGACGAGGATCTCAGGAAGCTCCTGCAGGCGTGAGGGCCGAAGGAGGGAAAATCAGGGAAACCAGGCTTGTCAACAAGAAGCAGGGGATATTTTTTTGTTTGTTTGTTTTTTGTTTTAATTGTTTTGTTTGTACCTAGACAAAACAAGGCTTCGGAGACTGACATGATGGTCATTTCACGTGTCAGCACATGAGAAAAAAACATTCATAGTGTATTTTCCTACTAAATCATTCTTTACAATTCAATAAGCTAAAACTTTATGCTACTTTATGCTTCATGCTTTATGCTACTTTATACTATCTAAAATGGACACAGTCGTACATATGTTCAGTAACGTTCAGGATGACCTTTGGCCTGATCTCCAAAAATTCATTCAGGTGGAAGAAAAATAATTCAAACATGTATATTAAGGTACATATACTGTATGAAAAAAGAAAGCAGTGAATTCTAAGTGTACAGCAACATATGGTAAAATTAAAATGAGTTTATTTTCTCTATTTGCTGAATTTATTTCTAGTGACATTAATTGGCACAGAGGTCATTGAATGCACCCTTAAACTATTGGCTTAGAGCTGCCATCTTGTAAAACAAAAAGACTGTCAGCCGCTCTGTCTGGGCAGGTTTAATATTAATAGTTCAAGACACTATGTTAAATTCAGATGATGTTAATATAACTGTATAAGTATTCAAGCTTTAAAGGAAGATTCCACCGTAAACACTGAAATGTCATTCAAAATTGGAGCAAAACTGGAGGTTGGTGTCAGTGTTTTGGGATGTATTTTGTTGTTTTGTTGTTGTTTTCTTCCTGATTCTGCAACGGTACAAAGATAAATTAATTATTAAAGGTAAAAAAAAGAGAGAAATGACTTCTTAATGGGCAACAGGACTTCAGTGGAATGTTCTTGAATGTTGAAAAGCATCATGGGAGGTGTAGGAAATCACTAAAATGTATGAGAAAAGATTGAGGAGGTTGCGACAAAGCGCTAAAAACGAAAGCAGATATTTCAGCTCTTCATCTCAGAATGATTCAAGACTGAACTGAACGCTGCAGGTTAATATTCTCTAGCAGTATCAAAGTGTTAAGGTTGGAATTTTAGTTTAATGATCCTGAAGTATCCAGCTGTTGTAGCTATTTCTGCCATGTTTGCTGTTGCTGCAGTCTAACGCCTCGTTTGCTGTCCTATGCAATCACCACAGTGTGTGTGTGTGTGTGTGTGTGTGTGTCTAAGTTTCATGTGGTACGGTTTCATTGAACGGTGGATGAAGAACTGACCACTGACCTCTGATCAGACTTTGAGCCGTCTGTTTGTAGCCTCTGTCTTAACAGGCAAAATATGACTGTTCCGAGAAGCTTTTCTTCTTCCCAGCTAGTAAACTGTTTAACAAAGTCTTTGAATAAATGTTGACTTGAGAGATTATTCTTAATCCATATTAATTACAGCAAAAATGAAAATCATGTATTTGACTAAAACTGACTTTAAAGCCATAATCACTAAGAATTCCGTCCTGGCTGATAAAGAATGTTTAAACTGATTAAGTGTGAGATATATTCAGTTTGCATTAGCAGTGACTTAATACAGCTTTGATCCACAGTTAGCAGAGAAAACAGTGACACTGGATCCATACGGGATATCCTCGACTAACAAACAATCTATTATAAAAAGAGATTAATTACAGACTATAAACAAATTTAATGGTTATTGCAGAAAAGATTGGACCTTAGATGATATAAGAAAAATGTGGAGGATTACAACTTTGATGTCTTTTCATTTATTTTTTCTGTTTGGCAGCATTGCAGAGCTTTTGTTCCCTAATCCATTGCTCTCGCATTAATTGCATAAATTACTGTGCCTTCATGTTGCAGTATCCACTGTTTCCTCTAGTTAGTTGTTTGTGAAAGCGTCGACCAAACTGACCGGTTTTCCTCCACTGTGATGTTTTTGGGAAGGAAATATTTCAATATTGGACCTGAGTATAAATCAGATTTTATATTTCAATCAGGCCTGATCGGTTTAATTTGTTTGGGATCTTTGCTGTGAACTGTGCACACACAAGTGCATACAGTGAGGAAAACGAAACGAAAATGAAACGTAGTGATCTGCTGGTGATTAATGGGAGGAGCACAATATTTCCTGACTGTTAAGTCCGAGCTGAAACATCCTCACAGCGTCTCAGCCCACTAGCTGCAGGCTTTTCGGGAGCTCAGAGTCCAGAAATTGTCTTTAAAATGGACATTACTGCAACAAAATGACTTTCTCTGTGAGCCCTAAATGACTCTACTCGATTACACTTTCCACACACACACACAGACTCTCACACTCACCCTGACCGACTGGGAACTTAAGAGAGTTGTCATGGCAACCCTTTAGCAACACATCCCTGTGTCTCAGAGAGACACTGTGAGTGTTGGAGAGAAAGTGTACATCCTCCCCGTCTGTGTGTGTCAGTGCGTGTGTATGTGTGTGTCCGCTGGTCCAGTGGGTTCTGTAGATGATTCTCCATCAGCGCCGCGATCGCTGACCTCATTTCACACTGACAGATTCTGTCTCTTTTCCGAAAAGTCAGCATGTGATGGAGAGAGGAAGGGGCGTCTGAGAGGAATGGATAATGAGTGTGATGTGTGAAAGAGGACTCAGTCCATCTCCTTCATTTCCTGTTTGAGAAGGAACCTTATGTCCTTATCTATTTTTATATCCTCATGGTAGCCGAGCTCAATCACATTGGTCTTTATGGGTTTTTATGTGTGTATGTGTGAATTTGTGTCAGAGCACATTTGCTCTGTGAGTCGGGGGAACATCACACACTTTCACTTGTTCCTGTGTTTTAATCCTAATAAAGGACCGAACCGAACACAATCACTGTGACTTGACTGCTTGTATTTTTATAATAAACGTTGATTTTATCTCGTGAAACCGAGGCGTGATTGTGTTTTTTATGTTCTTTGACATTTTTAAGCTGGACTTGCACAGACAACTTTTTTGTAAACAAAACATAACTCATATTGTGTGGAAACTTTCAAACTTCACTACTCAGAAAAAAGTCAACCCTAACCCAAAGTCCCCATGAAATGGGAA
>JAQFJA010000014.1:20972825-20984445 GCA_029874485.1 Naso brachycentron
CGAGAGGCCGAGGTAGACACAGCTGACATTTCTCAAAGTCATCCTCGGGGTGTGCAGGTTTGTAATGGTTCACTGCCTTTGTGCTACTACTAATACAGACTACATCATGCACAAGTTATGCACACAAACTGTACAAGTAAGATAAACTGCGCAGGCAAACTAGCTCAACGCCAGCCTGGTTAGCCAGACCCATAATTCACTTTGTGAATAAATCAACTTGGTGAAAACATTCTGATTCTCAGCAAAAACTGAGCTGAGTGGAAGAGGGGCGAAGCCAGGATAGCTCACCCTACTTTAAGAAAAATACAGAATATAAAATGTTTTCTCCAACTACACATTTTGACCTCTCATAGCAGGAAAAAGCTAAAGGTTACTAATGACATTAATGATAACTGCAGTCCATTGAGGTGTGCCAGTGAGCCAGTCAGTGTTTGTACCCCAAAGGCCACTTCTGCTGTTGCTTAGGGTAGAACATAGTAAGATTGTGGAGTTAGTTCAAAGTGATGGATAAACAGTTAAAATTCCAACAAAAGGAAAAACCAAAACATATATTACAAAGGGAGTATTTTTTAGACATTAAGATGGAAATGTTACATATTATACATTTACCTGAGAGAAGCTGTTGATGTGTTGCATGTACATCTATCTAACTGTCTGACATGTCACCTCCAGGTCGTGTGCTGATCTGTGCCAGTGATGACAGGACTTGTGCCCAGCTGCAGCAGTACATCAGACACGGCTCTGACTGGCTGCTTAACCGACTGTATACCCGCACAATCAGTAAGCGGGATCAAGCTGTAGCCGCTGCCTTTGAACCTGACACACACGAAAAGGACAAAGGCTGGCCCAAAAAAAGATCCAAGGGGAAGGAGCCCGCACAGAAAAAGAACGCAAAATCCACAAAAAGTAAAAAGAGGCCATCCTTGACCTTGACCCAGATGATGGGGAAAGAGGAGACGAATGAAGCAGCGGCGATGGGCAGCAGTGGAGACGAGGATGAACTGATGGAGGAGGATGAAGGGGAGGAAGAACAGCTGAAGCTGGATTTGTCATCTGACGCCTACTATGGCCTCCTAAAGGAGCCGCTGACTGTCATTCACCCGCTGAAAGGCCTCACTGACCCCTACAGCTTGACGCGGGTGCTGCATGAGGTGGAGCCCAGTTTCGTGGTGCTGTATGACGCTGAACTCAGTTTCGTCCGCCAGCTGGAGATCTACAAAGCAAGCCGACCCGGAAAGGCGCTGAGAGTGTACTTCCTTGTCTATGGAGGCTCGACGGAAGAACAGAAGTACCTGACAACACTCTCTAAGGAAAAGAAAGCTTTTGAACACTTGATCAGGTCAGAACCATTTCTTGTGTGACAAAGCACCTTGAAAGTATCTATGTGTGTAGTAGTATCAGTATCAGTGTGCGCTGTGTTGAAGTGTCGTCTTCTCATTGGTGTTTTGTGTGTGTTCCTCTGCAGGGAAAAGGCGACTATGGTCATTCCAGAGGAGAGAGAGGGGCGAGAAGACACCAACTTGGACCTTGTAAGAAATTTAGAGCCTGCTAATGCCACCACCAACTCCCGCAAAGCAGGCAAGTCATTTTATAAAGGCCTATTTTTGCTATCTTCTTCTTTTCCTGCGCAATTGTCTCATTATTTTGTATTTCCTTTTCCTGCTCACTAACCAGGAGGTCAGGAGCAGCCCAAAGAGCCCTCACGAGTCATTGTGGACATGCGTGAGTTCCGCAGTGAGCTGCCCTCCTTGCTGCACCGCCGTGGGCTGGACATCGAGCCTGTCACCCTAGAAGTAGGTGACTACATCCTGACTCCGGACACATGTGTGGAGCGCAAAAGCGTCAGCGATTTGATTGGCTCGTTGCAGAGCGGCCGTCTCTACACCCAGTGTCTTTCCATGACCCGCTACTACAAGAAAGCGGTGCTTCTGATTGAGTTTGACCCAGCAAAACCATTTTCCTTAACAGCCCGATCGGATTTCCGTCATGAGATATCGTCTAATGATATTTCCTCCAAACTCACATTACTCACATTGCATTTCCCCCGGCTCCGTATACTCTGGTGTCCCTCCCCACACGCCACAGCTGACCTCTTCCTGGATCTAAAACAAGGTCGCGCTGAACCCGATGCCGCCGCAGCTCAGGCTGTCACAGCCGAGTCAGACACAGTGGCTGAATCTGCAGACCTGTACAACCCTGGACCTTATGACTTCCTGTTAAAAATGCCAGGGGTCAATACAAAAAATTTTAGGGCTATTATAAAAAATGCAGACAGCCTTGCGGATTTAGCCAAACTCAGCCAGGACAAGCTAGGAGAAATACTCGGGAATTCTAGCAATGCTAAGTTGCTGTATGAGTTCCTGCATAATGTTGCTGATGGCCCAGCTCCTGCACAGAAGGCCAAACAGACATAACAGGCAGCTAAGTGTCTGACATGCATGTAGATATATTCCTCCTGGTATCAGGATTAGTTTTGCATTGCAAAACTGGATGATAATAATGTTACTGTAGGATGGTGCAGACTGAATTTAAACCTTATATTTGTAAAGAATGAGTCTTTTTCATCATAAGGGAATTGTGAATTATATACATGTACAGAATCAAATAAATTAATTCAGGTTTTTCTATTGTGTTTGCAGACTATTCTGCAAATGGAACATTAATTATTTTTTTAAATAGCTGCAAAAATGTTTTTACATTCTGAAAAAATAAAGCTCCTAAATATTTCAGAATGTTTTGTATGTCTTCTTTCTTTGTTTCTCTTTGTTCTTTCAAAATAAAGCTTTCTGGAACAGCACAATTTTGTTAATTACAATTATTGTCATTTTTTTATTTTAGGTTGAAACGCCTTTTTTACTGAGATGGGAGTTAAGTGAATAAATGGTTGTGGGTGAAAGGGTGAACGCGCCTTTCATGTGCTTCAATTAAAGGTGGAAAAATTGCTCAAATACTTTACATGAATCATACTTTATATATGTAACCTTAGTTGAGCAGCTAATCTTTTGAGGTTCATGTCATTTGTAAGAGAGACTAAACTATAGCCAAGAGAAATAGAAACAACAGCAAAAAAACCCCAAAAGTGCATAGAGCATTAAAGACAACCACAGATGTCACTGATCAGATTTTAAATAAGTTTAAAATTGTCCTCTGGAATGTGGCCATTGAATTTTTAAAACCATCAGCAATTTTTTCCACTTATAAGGTACAAAGAATTGGAAGATAGTCTTTGAAAATTCAGTATTTAAAGCATAACCAAACCCCCAGAGTTTTGGCTGACGTGCATCCTTCCTGAAATCAAAAAATGCATCTAGAAGGTGAAAAAATTTGGCCAGCGCTGATCATTCCCTACCTGTAACAGGTGTTTTTGACCCCACACTGTAGCTCTTACCACATTGTTACATTATGAAAAATAAGAATTTTGTTCAGATGATGCACAATGAAGAAACAGCCCCTACTGCTTCTCTGAGAGTTTCACAAATCTGCAGTTGGTACAGACTAGCATTAAAATTAACTGCTGCCTGTTAGATCAGATCACATTAAATTTCATTTTTATTCAGTTCTAGTATTTTTTTTAAGATTATAGATGTTTAGATTATAGATTATTTTGTACTCTGCCTCTCACTTTTCTCCTGCACGATGGTCTGATCTTTCATATTACAATGATCAGTTCAGTACCGGAAGTTACTGAACAAATCATCACTGGATTGAAACGTTGCTTACTAAAGTTGCTGAGAGCTTTTAACACAGTGTGTGGATTCTTTTTGTGCTGTCTGCCTTCATTTTTGATCCAGTGCCTGTAAAAGTCTTTGGATGTGCGTACCCCACAGCTTTCTAATTTTGACTGAACCCCCCTCTATTCCCCCAACTGAAGCAAAAGATCCATTACCAAGTAGAAGTTCATTTACTGTCGTCCTTTCTATTGTTGTTCTTTAAAATAACTATTTGATTAGTCTAAAATACTTATGTAAATTGAATTAAACATGCCTGCTCTGAGCGGGCTGATTGTTTGGTTTGTGGTGTTGCTGCTTGCAGCTGACTGAACATTGGGCTTCCTTCGGTCCGGAGCAACGTACCTGCCATGACACAGATGCATCCCTTAGCAACAAAGTCTACTCATCACTTGGGTGAAAAAGCTCATGCAAACATTTTATGACCTTAGTTGAGTCAAACCCCATGCAGTGTCTAAGCACAAGTCCCCAGATTTTAGATAAATAAATAGTGCAACCTGAGGTGATGTAACCAGGAGCAGACAGGAACACTACATCCAGAGTACATCCAGTATCACCACGATGGGGGACGCAATCAACAAAAAAAACTGCACAGAGAAATTAAAACTGAAATTACTACATAAATGCTTGGCTACTTACTGTTGTTGTCACATTAACTAAACTAACTGATTACAACACTTGCGTACCGTGACGACTCTGAAACTCAGAACTTGTGACCTCAGCGCCTCTGTAGGGTTGTTGCCCACACAGGGTTTGAAGCCCATGACTACCCACCAGGTAGTTACCACTGAAGAACTCTCTTGGATGAAACGTGAAACATCTTTCAAAAAACAAGCAAGTCCAGTTGCCTCTGTATGGCACTAAGATAAGTATTCTAATTATTGTTATTATCATTAAATTGGTAATAATTATTATTTAAGGGCTATATGGAGGCAATAGGAATTGATCAAGTTTCTAGAAGACATTTCTGTAGAAGCCTCCTGGATGAGAGGTGAACCGTCCTCCAGAAAATCAAGCAAGTCCAGTTTCCTCAGAATAGCAATTCGATATTTCATGACGTAGCTGACTGAGAATCTTTGCCCAATCATTATTATTGTATTAGACCTGGCCCCAAGCCCACCTTTTTCTGTCTTTCTCCCCCAGTTTTTCCTGTTTCTTCAGCAGCGTCGCTCTCTTTGCCTTAACCTTCCACAGTCCAGTTTCCTTATTTGCATGAGATTCCTCTGAAAGAAACAGCACGTTAGGTTAGCCTTTAGTTCAGGTGAAAACCTGCACCCCTCCCCGCAGGAAAGAGTCAACAGTCTTATTGTGAATCTTCAGCTTCACGTAGGTGATGAGAGAACACAGCTGACATTAGTTATTTACGTGGTAACTCCAGGGGGCCAAAGAGACTTGTAGAAAATATGTTGTCAAAGTGTATAAATAAATTTTCTTACCACTACGTTGAATGGTGCACTCCTTCTCATACATCTTAGAGATGGCCTCAGTGATTTTCTCCCTCTGTCTTCCTCTGTACCAAGTTTTCATATTTGAAATTGCTTTAATTTTTGGTGCTGACTGACTTCTTCCTGCCTCTTTTTCCTCAAGTGTTTTTCCATTCTTCTTTCTATCTTCCTCCTCTTTTTCTTGCCTCTCCTGAGTAACTTTGCCCTCTCTCACTCTTCTGCTTTTCTTTCTTCTCCATTTTTTCAACTTTTTTCAGCAGCTTCCTCCTCTTCGCCTGCTGTCGCAACACTCTAATTTCCTTTGTTGTAGGAGAATCCCCTGAAAGAAAGAAAAAGTATAGAAAAGTTTAGCCTGCGGAAAAGTTGCACTCTTGCACCCCTCTCCAGGCAGGAAAGAGTCAACAGTGCTAATTTGAACTTTTAGTGGAGGCTGTTATAGAATACATGGCCATGATGCCTTTCTCAGTGACATTGATGTTAACTTAACTGATACCATATTATGCAAAATAAACTGAAAAACTTTACATATTATTAAGGTAACCATTACATTACCAACCATACAGGCTGCAAAGGATATGTTAATAAAATGCATCATCAAAGCACGTAAATTTACTTACGACCATGTTGAATGGTGCGCTCCTTCTCGTAGGTCTTAGCGACGGCCTTAGCAATTTTCTTTTTCTGTTTCTCCCTGTACCAAGTCCTCATGCCTGAAATAACTCCCTTTTTTGGAGCTGATTCAGTTCCTCCTGCCTCCTTTTGCTCCCTCGTTTTTCCCTCTTTCTCTTCCTCACTTTCACTCTCCTGGCTGTCACTCTCCTCACCCTTGCTATCCTGGCTGTCACTCTCCTCCTCATCCTCACCTTCCTGGCTGTCTTTCTGTGGCCTCACCTTAATTTCCCAGACCGTGATTTCTCTCTCCTGAGTGTCTCTCTCTCCCTTCTCCATCTGTTGACTGTCTGTCTCCTCCTCACCCTCACTCTCATGACTGTCACTCTCCTCCTCCTCCTCTCTTCCTTGCCTCTCCCGGCTAACTCTACCCTCTCTCTCTCTCTTCTGTGTTTCTTTGGTCTCCAGTTTTTCTAGTTTCTTTAACAGCTTCCTCCTCTTGGCCTGTTGACGCCACACTCTAATTTCTTTTATTGAAGGAGAATCCCCTGAAGGACAGAGTAAATGAAAGGTTAACATTTGTTAAAGTTGCACTGTTGCACCTCTCCAGGCAGCAAAGACAACAGTACTAGTTTGAACCTGAACAGAATTGTGTTAATGATGTCCTTTCAGTCACATTGTTATAATTTAACTTACTTGATACAAAATAGACTGAACAATTTGACATTTCAACAAAAATATTAAAGGTGACCATGTAACTACAAGGTATAAATGATATATTAATAAAACGTAATGTCAAAGTGAGTAAATTCACTTACAACCAAGTTGAATGGTGCGCTCCTTCTCATAGGTTTTAGAGACGGCCTTGGCAATTTTCTTTCTTTGCTGATCCCTATACCACATTCAATTCATTTCCTGCCTCCTCTTGCTCCTCTGTTTCTCTCTCCTGTCTATCTAGTTTTTCTTTCTCCTGCATCTTTGTTTTTGTTCTTGTTTCACTGTTATTTCCCTCCTGCCTCTTCTCTCTGTCTGACTCTTTACGCTCTCTGGCCTCCCTATCCTCTCTCTCCTTCTGCCTTCTGTCTCAACCCTCCTCTGTTCTGTTCTTTCTACTGTACTGCCTACTCTTATACTGTTTCTCTACTGTTCTCTTCCATGTGCGTCTCTCTTGGGTACTCTGAAAAAAACAGAATCAATGGTAAAATTAAATATGATGCAAAAAGAATTTCAAGCTTCGGGCTTAACAATCCTTTACATGGGGCCTCATGTGACCGCCAAAACAATTTTCAGTACAACAGCCAGGAGCACCTGCAAAGCAGAAGTATCAGGGACTTTGATATTGACTCCACAGAGGGTAAAACTCCAGGATTTCCCAACAATCAGTTAGAATTGAAGAAGCTCCTTGGATAACAAACCATGACCTGGATCATTGAGAGTCTTCACAAAACAAAAAAATTCCACTTTTTTTTTAGAGAGATTGTCTTTTTCATTTGTAAACTGGATGCAAACATAAGATTTAGCGAACAAAGTAGCCACAAAACAGGCGCTCCGACCCCGAACGCAAACTCCACCTGCATTTCTTGCACATCAGAAGCCTGCGGCACCAATGTGACTCATAACAGCTGACCATCATTGTAATCAACAATAAGACAAAGAAAACTGAAATCAGCAAGGTTAACTGTTTCTTTTCTCGCCTTGTTTTTAATTCAAAACAAATGTAACTGATAACTGATTTTTATGTATCACTTTAACAATCAACGCAACCAGTAAAACTCCATGTTTTGCACATTTCTTAGCCAGCTCTATCAAAAGACAGTGTAACCACTGCTTTTGCAACTTACATTTTTTTGTGCAGAGACTCTCTGAGTGTTTATTTCTTGTCAAAAATAAATTTAGCCAGACCGTCTTATTAGTACATTTATTCTAGGCTATTTATGATAACAGTACAAAAATGTCATTATAAATGTCTATTTTCTAAAAATCTTTAGGGCCCTTGTTGGTCATAGGCGCTCCCTCCAGTGGACCCCACTGCACCTCATTTTTGTACAGTAGTCAATGGAGAGGGCCAATTCTTTCTTGATCCCGTTAATCCTAATTTGTTTGCCATTTTAAAAAATAACTGCGTGGTTCCGAATTAAACCGAAGATGGTTGCCATGGCATGGGCAGCCAATCAGTGCGCGCTCGCGCTTCGCTCCGACTCCGAGCCACTCAGACTGTTTATTTTCAAAAAATATGAAAAATCTTAATTAGCAGCGCCGAGACCTGCCACCCCCAATGTTCCCTAAACACTTGTTGAGATATAACAGATATTAATTTGTTGCTGAAAAGTAAGTTTAGTTCGACTTTGTAACATAAGGGACTGAATAAACAGAAATAAGTAATCCAGTAACTATATAACGGGACTTGGTGTTCTGAATTAAAAAAAAAAAATCACGATAGTCATTAGCCTCATTTTACTGCGTTACTGACTTAATGCCGTTCTTTCAAATAGTTCAAAGTTAAACTAACAAAGCCTCACAGTAAATATAGGCTACACACAGAATGAACAGGCATGGATAATTAGTCAGAGTTCAAAAGTAGGCAGCTACTTTTGTTAGCTTAACGTTAGCTTAGCCTAGACTAGCCGGAGTAAAATCTAACTCCACTCACCTCTCCAAAGGTCCCGACGAAAGTGGCACCTGGATTCTGCGCTTCGGAATATTTATACTGACGTCGGCATTCTAGAACCGGGTTGCCATGGGGATTGATTCCATTTGATTTGATTGGATTTTTTTGTACACTTTCTATCATAAGGCCTGTGTGTGCACATATTTTGTTTGCTTTTACTCTTTTGAAAACCATGTGTTGGGGAGTTACTAAGCACATGCAGCGAAATTACGCCATTTAATTACATGTAAATGTGTGGGCTTAATTAAAGGCTGCTTATGAAAATGTCAATGATTACAAAGGGTATTAGATCTTAATATTTTCTGTAAAAAGCTTATAGGTTTTATGCTGAATGATCTTCATTTTGTTGCTTTGCATGTTTCAGTGTACACAATGCCTTCTTTTACCATTTCCAGTTAAGGCCTTTTAGTAAAATTTCTGATGCTTTTGATTGGTTCTCTTGTTTGAATTTGCAGCGCCCCCTCGTCTGCCAATAACACTGCCTGGTTTAAATATTTGAAAATTTGAAAAAATAAAAAAAATAAAATTACAAAAAATACATTTTAAAAAATTTAATTAAAAAAAAAAACATTCCTTAGAAATTTTAAAAAGTAATTTAAAGCCTTCCCAACCCTGCTGAAAACAAATAAGAGGTGTAGCTGAAATGCAATTCAAGTACTATAATGCTTTTTTTTTTTGTATTATGCCTGCCCATTGGGCTGTATGCCTGATATTTATTTATTTGTTTTATTACATGTATTATTTATGTTAGAAAAATATGGAAAAGTAAAAATAATTATTTATCAGTAATTGAAGAAAGATTTTCATAATTGCTGTTGCCTTTTCCTTATTTTCGCCAAGTGTTAGGCCATATTTTTCTAAATTAGTCCTTTCCAAAGAATGTTGGCCCTCTTGTGCTCAGTGAATGGTCAGTCGGTGGAGAACACGAGTAATCTTGCTTTACTTTTTGTCCATTTGTACATTTACATTCTTATGTAACCTCATAGAGAGAGTAAAACATGACCCATTAGAAGCAGTCTGTCCTGTGTAATAATTTTATTAACAGGGAAATTTGGGGAGTCCTTTTTTTGATAGTTCCATTGCGAGGCATGAGGGAAAGACTGAAGATGGCTGATTTTTCTCTCCTTATTGTGAATGTCTACCAGCCTCACTGTAACAAGTTATGTAACTGCTGAGAGCAAAAACCAGATCTGGCTGCTTGGTACTTTTCAAACAGAGACTAGAGGCGGTGTTGCAGCCTGTGTTATCAGTGTAGTAGAAACCCCGCTGTGACACATAGGTGGTTCATGCAGTAAATGCTGACCAGCAAAGAGGACCGCGAGCCCTCTTGCTCCGCCACGCCCACAACTGTTCCTGTCCGACAGCGTCATTACGTCACTCTGCATCCGAAGCTAGACCAGTCGCAGCCATTTTACTCCGTGAAATAAACTTCAATCTCATTGCTGGAG
This sequence comes from Naso brachycentron, assembly GCA_029874485.1. Taxonomy (NCBI): domain Eukaryota; kingdom Metazoa; phylum Chordata; class Actinopteri; order Acanthuriformes; family Acanthuridae; genus Naso; species Naso brachycentron. Next base: position 20,982,724 of record JAQFJA010000014.1, read on the forward strand.
GAAAAAAAACATAACACAGAGGATATCTCCGGTGACATTTATGGATATCTCGTTGTGAACCAGAGCTCAGACAAATTCAACTTTGAAGGCTTCGTAACTGGGTGAGACTACAGCACCGGCGCGGCGCTGTCTTGTTTTTAGCATGTTAGCATGTGCTATCGAAACCGAGCTAACTAGCGAAACTGTGAGCAGGCTGTTGTTGAGTATCGCTCGTGATATGCAGGCACAGACAGCAGACTAGACGCGATAAGCCTACACAGCAAAACATGGATAACGATGGTTTGAGTGTAATTTACCCTAAAATTCATTTTAGTCGTAGGAATGATGGCGACGCCAGCTCTGCATCGTCTTTGATGATTGGCACTTTTCTGCAGCTCACTCACCTGTCAGATTTAAAGTAACGTTAAGTAGCCAACGTTAGCTTATCCCACACCCACCCGCCTTCACCACTGTGGAGCCGGTAGCCATGTCAGCCAATAATAATGAAAATTAGTAAATATAATCTTGCTGTTTAGAGTAGCTAGTTGTCCAGGTACAATGTGTCTGTGTGGTGTTTGTCCACTGAATGTTCATTTCAGCCCCGTTTACTCGAGTCAGGATTGCGGCATTGCATGTATTTCCATTGTGAGTTGGCAACCTTATGCCAAGTAATACCAACCACGCGCACCGTGCGGTGAGGCCCCTCTCGCGTGCACAAACCCGATGATGTTATTTGCCTTCCGATCGATGGTGGGGAGGAAAGTGATGTAGTGCTGCAGCAAATCCAAACAGGTCGCGCGGTCCGTGTGAGTCATGCGGGCAGGCAGGATGTGGTGGTTTCAGAGGAGGCCCTAGCCAGTCAAAGTCTGTCACTTAAAAGTGTGAATTGTCAGTGTTACCTTAAACATTACACATGGTTGGGTGGAAAAGTGCTCATCAGAAGCTTTGTAGTCCTGCATGTTCGGCTTGTTTCAGCCTCCCAGTGCAGAAAGCCTGTCAGCCCACGTCGCTTTAGAAAAGATTACCTTGTCTCTCCGTGGGGAAAATTAAATAATCAGTAGGTAGACTTGTTTTTACTACATAGTGCTTCATAACAGGCTAATTTTAGAGTGCTCTAATATTAGATTCCTTACAGTAATTGTGGTAATCTAGTCTTTCATTAGTTGGAGGAGTTATTAGTGCTGACAACCTGGAGTTATCTACAAGGACCCGATCGGTATGGGATTTTTGGGGTCGATGCCGATACTAAAAACTGGGACTAAGAAAATTTTTAGTCTAAATCTGATATATATTGGCTGATATTACACACATATAATGTCCGCTAAATGTGGTTATCAAGGACTTGCGAGAAAGACTTTTAATGGAGGCAGAATATCTTAAACTTGTTCCAAGAGTAAACGATTCACTCTTTAGTTATTAAATAATGAGCCACAAACTGCATGATTACACCATTTTAAATCACCAGTCAAAGTACTTTTTCCAGCTTTTAAAACAGTTTTAATCTCGGTGCATATGGGTGAACCATATGCCGATACCAGTATTTCAGCAGCGTCCCAGTATCGGCAGTTTATTCAGGTGTTCATTTCTCAGAAAACAATCTCTGTTAAAGTTTGGCTACGTAGCTGCTGTAATTGTCCTTTTCTTAGGTATGACAGCCCCATGGTTTCAGACTTCCAGCCATTGAGACCTGGTTTATTTTTTGTTTGTCTACTTCTTTTGTGCTGTTTTTCAGAATATCTTTTC
>JAQFJA010000014.1:21008215-21023005 GCA_029874485.1 Naso brachycentron
TGTCTGTTAGCTTTAAGGCTGTCAAATCTAATATTTTGTTGCCAAAAAAAAAGGCAGTGGAACATATTATCACATTTTGGTAATTTTCTCACAACTTTTTTGTATTTATCTTTTGTTTTTTTGTTGTTGTTTTTTTAAAAGTTAAAGGCATTTAATCTTGTTTTCATGCTCATGTCGAAGATTTTGTGTGTATATTTTTGGTTTGCAGAGTTTGTTTCATTTTGTTTTTCATATCAGACGTACACAAACCTCTTTGCTGCAGTACATGTACGCATGTACGTGATTTACATTCAATTTGACACCACTTACATTGGGAATCGTGGTCGCTGACTGGCCAGACAGGGACAGCTGAAAGCAATAATGGCTGCTCTCCCTTGATATACTGTACTGTATGTCAGATCCTGCCTTGACTTTATTAATGTAAGAGCTTTTACTACAGAGTAATACAGTTTAAAAGTTCAAAAGCACTTATATCTGAGTGGTCATATAGGGGTTTGTTTGATAAACCCCTCGTATTTTAGAGGTTTGTGGAAGCACAGTCGGTTTCCTTCAGCGTTCCTGTCCGCTTCTTTACTTTCATAGATGGAGTTTACAGGTGTCGGCTCAGACTTCCACATACTGACTTCAGCTCTGCCGCTTGTCCTCAGTCACATGCGTCATTTCTCGTCACGTAAACATTGTACATTTTTCAGCGGAGCTGAACTTCACATTCACCGGTCGATTTAGATCTTTCATCGTAGCCGAGTCCCCTCTCTGTCTCCACCACCCATGCCATGCCTCTTGTTGTTTGTATGCCATATGTTTTGCACATTGTGTACATATTTATATAGATGTAATGCATATTTTTATACATGTGTAACATCCATGGGTTCTCTATTTTGTAAATACTCCAAAAGATGTATATAAGTACTGTATGCCTTTATGTGTCAATAAAATTTGGTGTACTGTGAAAACGCCTCTGCAGTTCATTACAGAAAAGTCACATATAAAATCCCTCACATATAATATGAGCAATGATGTTGCTTTTAAAATATCAGTTGAGAGTAAGAAACTGAAGAATCAGTGGAGGCACTACATTTGAATTGTGTCACGATGGAAGTGCATAAAAACAGTTCTTTGTTTGACTTACTGGAATGTAGGCCTGTGTTTGCATATGCCGGGTCATATATTTCCATTTGCCTTTCAGATAATAACTCTTCACCAATTTTTTCTTACACAAATAAAACTTGTTCCATTGGTCATTAGCTCCCAGATAAACCAAACAGCTGTAAGTGTGAAAAAATGTGATCCTGTTTACCTCATAACCAAGTGTGGACATTGTTAAAGTGAGAGTTTTGAGTAGTGGTGTTTCCTGTATCTGGGAGCTTAAATACATCCATGTTATGCAGATTTCCCGGTGGGCAAACTGAGGCTGACGGTGTGTGTGTGGGTGTGTGTGTGTGTGTGTATTTTAACACCGAGGCAGTTTCAGTATCTTGACCCACATTATCCAGACCGTCTGCAGTTTGTACAGCGCTGTAGTCGACTCTAGGGACAGCGCCAAGATCACATAACAAGTCAAAGCAAAGTGTCAAAGTGTTTTTGGAGCTTCCTCCATGCAGAGCTGGAAAAAAAAAGTACAAGTTGATCAAACTGTTGTGACCTCTTTGTCAAAATGGCCGATGGGTGTGAATGTGCGCCTGGCACTTGGAACAGCGGTGTTGGACGTTCCTCAGACGGTCAATGAAGAAGGGGATTAAACAGCAGCCTGCGACAAGCCTGTGGCAGGAAGCAAGTGTGAGGTTAGAGTTCAGTCTTTGCCACAGGAAACATGTCACAGCTCTCGACAACAAGTTTGTCTTTAATACTAGCTGGCAAACACACGAGAGCTTTTCCCAGGCAGCATTTCTGTTATGAAATCACTCATTGAAATTAATGAATGGACATTTATTTGCTTTCTGGCGATAATTTGGTGATTAGTACACCTGCTAGTTTCTTATCTGTATTTTAAACATAGCCTAATACAATCAGGAGCTTGTTGGAGTATTATGTAAGAGAAGAAACAGTAAGCCTTTCTGTGTTCGAAGTAGCTAGTGGTTTTAACTGTACAGAAACTTACGTATGAAAAAATACAAGTTGAAGCAATGTTTTGGGAGTTTTTTTGGTTTGTTTTTTTTGTTTTTTTGTTTTTTTGGGGGGGGGGTTCTTCAGATGCAGTGACTTCCTAATTAAAAAGATTATATCATACTTTTTTTTTTTCTTTTTGTTTGCCGACAGGCTTACACAGGTTGGATCACTAGTAAATGTTGCTGGCAGTCTGTTTTTGGTTTGGTTTGGTTTTGCTTCTTTGCTTGTTTTGTTGTTTTTTTTCCTTCTTTCCTTTCTGTCCTTTCTTTGGAAGTGAAGTTCATGTGTGTTATGTTTGTGTGTGAAAAAAAAACTACTACTACTAATAATAATAATAATAAAAAAGAGTACGTAACTGCACTTTATGAGTTTCAGACATGTTATGAGACCGTTCATTTTATTTTTAGCCGGGCTGTTTCCCCCTACTTCAAGCCTTTTTGCAAAGCTAAGCTAGCGTCTAGCTTCAACAGTTTGAATTTCTATTTTTCTCTTTTTTTTCACAAAACGTGTAACTAATAGTTGAAGGACTGGTTTTAACGCAACAGCCTAGTGAGGTTAAAAGTTCTACAGTCAATCAGGATCCTAAAGACGTACCCCATCGAAGAGCACAAGCAGCACATCATCCACATAGCCTCGCTCACTGTGTTGTGGGTTTCTGTGAAGCCGACTTCTTGGCATGATGGGCACTTGGTAAAAGCTGGCACCTGATGTAAGCCGTCCGCTTGCCCATGAGAGACACAGGGAATTCCTGACAGAGAAGACAGATGGAAACAAACTCATGACTGATACCGGTGGTGTAGTGGTGATTGGAGAAGTGGGTATTCTCTTAATTGAAGCCCCCGATTTTTTTCAAAGTGGCCCGTCCAGCAAAGGATAGGTGTAGCACGCTGGTCTACTCTTGCATATTTAATTAATTCAAAATAGAACAGTAGTAGACCTGTCACTCGTCACTGAATTTCTGCTGGAGGATCATTTTGAAATGAACATTAGCCACAACAGAGGTGCATATTTTACAATCAGTACCAGCCCACAGTCAGACTATAGGGTGAGACAATTACATAATTAGTTATTTTGAGTGAACTATTCCTCATTCTTCACTCCATCCACACATGGAAAAAAAACCCTTGCTAGTAGCCCACGGGCCAGTAGTTTCTTTTGTAAACAGTCTCTTTGAAAAGCTGATTTGCAACAGACAGGATCAGAGGGGATTTAGAAGTGGGTATACTCGGTGACTGAACAATAAGTGGGTGTATTCCATATACCTGCACCACTGACAGATACAACTTACCTGGAGCGTCTGGTCTTGTTGGTTCTCCCTCTGCAGGCCTGGTTTTTACTGTCCCTTCCAGTGTCATGTTGCCCTGCAGAGGTGGCAGCAGGTAGATCCCCCCAAGCGGTGTCTGAGTTTTGCACAAAGCGGGATGCACATTCTTCTGACCTGATACAAGACATGGGCATTTCAAACAGGCCTTTTGAAACGACATTATAGATGCATTAAGCAATATCTTTATTTAATATGTCCATCCACTGGGTACCATTTGTAGGATTGGAGAGCTTTCCCATTTTCTTCACCTTCTCCTTCTCAGCCATCAGCTCATCCAGTTCCTTCTGGACTGCCTCCAGCTCACACATTTTGTCGTTGTCCCTGCCGGTTGCTGATGACAGCACACAATGAGAAGAAGTTTACACAGCTGAAACAAATCATCGGCAACCTCAAGTATCTTTAAACCAGTTTTGATTATTGCAGGTAGGTCTTTGCGGAGGCCCAAAACTGACAAGATGTGTAGTTATTTGACAAGTTGAAAATATAACCAAATACATCAGTAAATATTACTGATTGTCAATCAAGTAAGTGTAGTTCTTTCTCTAATTTATTTTCATTTTCTTCTCTTTCCCGTTTCTTAGTTCTCAACTCACATTGAAAATATTGTTATATCATCTAATAATTTATATTTTTTATTTAATTATCTATTCTCTATTCTTTATGATCTACCCCATGCACACTTCCTATTTTCTTATTTAACTGTAATCAGCTAGAATTACTATTATTATATTTGCTGCACTCCAAAACGCATTGGTAGTCCCAAAGAAGGATAAACAAGATAAAGAATAAATAATAACACAACTAACAAGCAACTAAATTTGTTTGTTTCTTTGCTTGCTGGCTGAAATATTTTCTGAGTTTTAAAAAGTTAACCAGCAAAATACTGAAAGAGGATTGGTTAAGGGAAAAGTATGAGGATTTAATTCTCTTCTTATACGTAGATTAACTATAGCAATGCTCACTATGAATTAATTTTTTAAAATAATTAATTAATTAATTTTTTGGATGAACAATTATGTGTTTCTTATACCGGATACCAATAACATTATTATAATTTCACATTTTTGTATTCTAAAAAGAAGTAACGTGTCATTTAGGTGCACCTGAGGGTAAGAAAGGTTAAGATGCAGTGAGCAAAGAAGGGTGACCTAATATTCTGTATTAATGTAAAACAAAAAGTTCGACTATTTTCTTTCTTTTTTTCTTTTTCTTTCTTTCTTTCTTTCTTTCTTTCTTTCTTTTTCTTTCTTTCTCCATGTTTTTTGCATTTTTTCCCATTTTTGTTTGCCTAATCAGACCTATCAATGTATTAAACACATTAATAGACAAAGCTTAAGGCTAATAGCTGCTTTAGTTAGAGAAAACACAATGACAAAAGACATACAGTTCCCCTCTATTAATTAAACTTATCATGCTGCACATGCAACCTGTGACGAGGGTTGCATTTAAGGGATCACGGGCCAGTAATGTTGGAACCACTGAAGTGCAGGGTTATTTGAGTGGAATAATTGATTGATTTTATTGTCAAATGAAGGAAATGACTCACTCTCCTCCGTGGTCCCTGCAGTCTTTCGTAGATTCTGTATGCTCAGCAGAATGAAACGCCGGTTTTGAAGTTGCTGTATGCGGAAGTCGATTACCCCCTGCGATGTTGAGCCGTTCTTTGGCCCCTGTGTCTCCTGGTTGGATCCAGACTGGGCATCGGGTGCAGAGTCATCCCGCTGTTCTTGTTCTGAATCTAAACTGGCACCCTGGTCCGAGACCTCCATTCTGTTTCAAACACCCGAATCAAGGTGTTTTTAATAGCAGTAAAAATCACACGCTGCAGATGATCAGACTATAGTGCTGTAAACCACAAACCAAATCCAGCTTAAAGACAATTAAAAACCAGAATGTGAATCCATATTCAGTCCTTTTGCATAAAGTTGAGATTATTTAAATATTTCAGGCGTTTCTCATAAAAATCTGTCTTCTTTCAAAATTATTCCTTTCTTTAAAAAAAAAAAATCCAAGGCGTTATACAGTAGACTTATCCGATTGATACGTTTTCATCATCTGGCTGGTCTTGACAAACATGCAGCATTGATGTAGGCGTAACTGAATCTTGTCCATTTAAATTTTACAAACAGATATGACTCTAAAATATGCAAATGCTGTCAGCCTGAAGTTTATGCCAGGAAGCTCAGCAATGCCATGACATTATTTGACTTGATGCTGTGGGAAAGTATATCTTTATTCCAGCTAAGCAGGAGTAGGCTATGACTCCATTTCTGTATAAGTAATAAACTCCTTTTCTCTTGTATTTTTGGCATGGCTAATTATAGTTTTTTATTAGACATGCTGGTTGTCTTCCTTGTGTTGATAAAAATAGAAAAAAACAGTAGAAGGTGAGATGACTTTTATGAAAGGCTGAGTCAATGAGTCCAGCTGAGTTTTACTGCATTTTATCGTGTTTATTAAAGAGCTTAGGATTTGGTTAAACAATCGTTAAAAGTCATATCTGTATTCAAACTGCAATATCGTCTACGTAAGTGAGTGTTAAATTATTTTCTGCATGGATTCAATCCCACACAAAAGACCGCCTTTATAATCAGGTAGCAGTGGTGGACTTTGTAAAATGTCGTTAAGTGTCCCATCACAATAAATTCAATTTAAAGGCTGTTACACACTGAGAGTATCACAAATAAGTGACCCAAAAATGTAAATGCCATGTAAACTTCTGCTCTACAGTAGTAGAAGGGTACGACATTTATTTTACACAAAAACTGTGACTTGTTGATGCCTTTCTTTGCAGTGCGTAAGCTTAGAAAAATCAACCTTGGGAAAAATAAAAGGGTCGCTTTTTCACGGTGTGATATTTGTAAAATACTCATGCCCAAACACTGACGTGCAAATTGATGGCATAAAAAGAAAAACAGAAAACAAAACAAAGTAACAAAAAACACATATGGTGTGTAAAGGCCTTGAATGTATGACGACCTTTTGCATGTTGGTGCCCCACCACATACAACAGATGCCCTTTTTACTATTTTCGCCCCTGCTCCTCATACACCCTGAATCCGCCAGTGTCAGATAGCAACAAATTTAAAGGAAGATCAGGTTGGGTTAGTTAGCGTTTGTAAAATATTTTTTAAAAAGTCCAAGCACTCACACTAATGTATTTTTTGCTGAGAGGTTTTACCTTCCATGTCAATATATTTTAGCATACAGAAACCCTTGATAAAAATTCAGATATGTGCTGATAAAGTGAACAAAAGTCACAGCCACACTCTATTCATGTGTAAATATTTAAGTCTCAGTCGATTAGTGCTCTAAAAATAACATGAATTTTGTGGTGCGTGGTAGCACATAGTGTACCGGCTACTTTAACTGTGAAATGTGGCAGTTGGCCCCATATGACCATAGCATCAATACCGCCTGGAGCGCGTTTACAACATCAGCAGAGCAGATGATGTCCGACCTATATTCCTCACATTAATCATATACATACAACTGTGGTCTCTGTGAACATATTGGCCGACAGCCTGTAATCACTATGCATACACATAAAAAATAAAAAGTGTATTTCTTATCTGTGACCTCTTTTAATTTCCGATTTGTCCTCTGACACCATGGCATCGTTTAATAACACGCTGTAATCAACCTGTATCTCTTTCCTGTGTTTCTTTGGCAATGTGAACGTTATCTGGGTCACTGTGTCGAGGCTGAGCAAACACAGATGTAACACAAAGAGGCAAAGGAATCAGTTTCATAGATTTACACATTTTTAAGTGTACTAATTAATTAAAAAAGGAGAGCAAAACCTTAAAATTGTTGTGTGTTGTTCTTGCTGTTGACCACTAGATGTCAGTCTCTAACACTAAAGGAGCAGGTCAGGCCTACAGAGGATTATGTCCCTAGTTTCCAAGGCTGACGTCAGTGGTCCTGCAGTGGCAGACGTCCTTCCACCCATTCATCCACCCATCCATCTATTCTCTCATTCATCCCTCAGTGTGTGTACAAACCTAAAATATAAAGGAGCCTCACAGAAGCCTCATGCTCTTCTGTCTCCCTCTGCTTAATCTACTGTATCCTCCACACTACATCCACTTTACACACATACATATACTCACAGACTAGACTTCTCACCGACTTGTTTGACAGTGTGTGTGTGTGTGTATGTGAGTGTGTATGTGTTGTGTGTGTGTGTGAGATGCATAGATCAAATAACAGTAAAGCATGTGTGAGCACCACCTGTCAGGGTATTAGTCACCCAAGCAAGGAGACACACGTTGATGGTCAATGAGCTTCATTATTCGGTGACAAAAAGTTCTCATGTATCTTTGGACAATAGTGTTACTGTAATACAGTAAACGTTAAACACTCGGACCATGTTTCCTTCTTGACCTGAAACAATTTAAAATACATGTTGAAGTACTGATGATGGGGCCAGCCTAAGAGTTTTGGGGCACTGAGTGGAACAATCTCCCTCCAATCCCCACCTCAAATTACCCCAGAATTATTGATTAGGCCTATTAGATTAACTGCACTTTTCACTTTTCCTTCTTAACCTAAAATTTCTCTTGTGCACCCATAAGTATAAATTTTGAGAGATTTATTGTCTACTTTGTCCCTTTTCCTAACCCAGTGAGCATAAAATACAGCTTTGCATATATTAAGCATTAGATAAATCCACCATTCGCTGCCCATCACTCAACAGCAGAAAATGAAAGCAAGTAGCTAGTGCCCACGTAGGCTAGTAGCACAGCTGATAGCAGTTACAGGGCTAGATATTTTTCTCAGGAGTAGTAAACCAAGTGCCGTGAGAGTGAATATTTGGTACATTTGATAGGAGGCCAGAAACAGAACTTCAAATGAATGCCAATTTTGTCATTTTAAAAAGCAACCATTTGCTAGCATGCTAACACCTTGTTTTTTTGATACACATAGCCTAATATTAGCCCTTGTCACATTGTGTTCACAACTTGTTGTGCTGCCCCAAATTATCCAAAAACATCCGTTATTGTAGGTTTAACACATTTTTTTGGGTCAGATTTCCACAAATATTAACTCCGTTAATACTTTTTAACGCTGAAACAATTCAAAATTTATCAAAAAGTTAAAACATCCATTTATACTCAGTTGTTATACCTGCTCTTTGTGTATTAATAGACCAGAAGCACGACTTCAAATGAATGCTAATGTTGTTTCATGTCTGCTTGTTATGTTAAAAAGCTACTGATGGCTAACATGCAACACATTAACTTGAAAAGGTCTAATGTGTAAATGTTCGGCGAACAGCTTATGGGTTCCTCCCTTATGGTCATAAATTGATTAAAGTTGATTTGAAGAAATGCTACATTTGGACAAAAGAAACAGGATAGCTAGCTATTGCTAAGCTACTCCATAAACCGACGCATGCTAACAGCCTATTAGCAGGCGTTAGCTTATGGAGTAGCATGTGAATGCAGCACTAACAGCAGCCCTCCTCCCAGCCATAACAGTGTGCTGTTACATAACAAATACACAGAGGTAATCGACCACACAGCTTCATCTTTAACTGTAATAATACTGTAGCAGCTCAGTGATATGGGTCAGTCTGTGTTTACACACTGTACTGTTCAGGTATGGTGTAAAAGATGGATGATTTTAACACTCTCTTCTGTCCAGTGTGTCCATCAGGCAGCATGTTGTACTGGGTCAGTCCCTCCCAGAGGATGTCTTCCTGATGATGAGATACAGGGTTGTGTCACACACGGATTATAGAGTGTGTTAGTGTGTGTTTTACTTTAATGCCTGCCTAAGTTTTATCTTTTGTCAATCTTTTTCTTGTTGTGTAATTGAAATAGTTTGTTTTTGTTTTCAGTATGCTATGTATACTTTTACATTTTCTTTGTAAATGTGCAACAGAGTAAAATAACAAAACTATTTTCACAAAGATAAATTTACGGTCATTCCTGATGCGGTGACACATTAGGGTTATTGTGTTAATTCTAAAGATTAGCATCAGATGTGGATAAGAATGCTAGTGATGAATGTACAGATACTCACTATTGTAGTATGAGTGTTGCTGAATGTGTGTGTGGATGTTTCTGTCTTTTCGTCTGAACAAACCATTGTTAGAGCCATTTCCTGTGCAGCAGCTTGCAGCTGGACTCTCATCTGACTAATAAGAGGAGAATTCAAATACACAAACACTCTCATACTCACAGCAGTTGTTTCCACTCATGGTCTCATACATGTTGGCTGAGCATGAGTGGCAGCAATGATGTCATTAAACTGGGACAGTTTTTGTTTTATTTTTAATTTTTTTTTTGCCAGGCAGGGCAGACAGGCGAGATCACTGCACCATTCAGTCTGATCAGAGGCAAGGAGATGGAGGAGGAGAAATGTGTTTGCGTAAGGGGAGGAGTAAGCGAGAGGGGAGAGAAACATAAAGACGGGGAGAGGAGGCGAAAAAGAGGAGGAGGAGAGGAGTGAGAAAACAGGACGAGAGAGGATGCCAGGCACGCTGCCAGCATGCAGGTCTAATATGAAAAACGACGTCTGCGGCCGCAGCGACAGGAGAGCGAGGATGGATCCAGTCCTGCATCAGACGCACTACATCACAGACGCCTCTCTGCACACAAGTTATGTTCACACACATATCGCTGCTGTAAATCATCTGTTGCAACAAGAGGGTTATGTAACAGAGCTTCCCCTAAAATCTCCGTGCAGCATCATTCAGCAGTAAAACACGGATTAAAACCGCACAGCAGCTCATTGTTAGGCGTCGAATGCAGAATTTGCAAAGATAAATCACAGTGACAAATCACAAGAGTTTCCTGGTGTGTTACCACAGCGTGCCTCCCCGCGGGGTGCACACTCATTTGTCTCAGGTGGATTGACTTGTCAACACATCTGCACTCACTGCTGTTCACATGATTGCCTGCAGATACAGTTAAACAACACGCATCAGTATTTAAACATTTTGGTCACTGGTGTGTTACTTTTGACTACACCCAACTGATATAACTTGGTTACAAAAGCTTTGTGGCATAAAACAGCAAAAAGTTGTGATCTTTCAGTGTAAATGTCAGTCATAACAGATAGGGCTAGCACTATTTTTGTCCGTTGGTTGGTTGCTCTCAATATTTGTGGATTGGCACAACATTTTGTACGGACATTCAGGGTTCCCAGCTGATGAATTCTCACGTCAATGATCTCCTGACACCATGAGGTTGCAGCCTGGTAACCACGATGGCAGTACATGTTTCTGCAAACCACAGACACGTACAATTTGTACATGACATACATATCAAGTCAACATTTCAACAATACTTAAAAGGATATGCCAACTTTTTTTCCTTTTTATTATTTGCCTCCGGAGTTCCAGACAATAAGATAGATACCATTCTTTCAACTGTACATGAAGTAACAAGGAAAAGACGGGCAGAGCTCACGCAACGCTAATTAGCTTAGCTCAATTGCTGGTAGTCAGTAGAAAGTGCTAGCCTGCCTCCATCTAAAGTCTTCAGATAAACTTTTGAACAACTCATAATGGTCCTGTGTGCTTGTTGTGTCTTGTTTAATTTACCATGTTATGTTATTTTTAGACTCACATTAGCACTTTATACATGTACATACAATCTGCGCTTTATTGCGGTAAGTTTTTGATTCTAGAATTACATAAAGTGCTAATCTGAGTCCAAAAATAACATAACATGGTAGATAAACAAGTCACAGCAAGCACACAGGACCGTTTTGGGTTGTTGAAAAGTTTATCTAATGACGTTAGGTGGAGGCAGGCTAGCACTTCCCACTGACTTCCAGTATTTGAGCTAAGCTAATTAGCATTGGGAGAGCTCTGCCTGTCTCTTCCTTGTTACTGCACGCTCAGTCGAAAGAATGGTATCTATGTTTTTGTCTAAAACTTGGGAGGGATGCAAATAACAAAAAGAGAGAAAAATATTACAGGTAAATGAACTATAATGTATCATAATTGTTAAATATAATCCAGATGTCAGACTTTTGTATTAAACTTGAGACGTAAACAATGTGAGACAACATGCAAAACATAGTTCAGTAGATGTAAAAAATTAAGACGTGATATGTATTAAGGTGTTAATACCAAGTATAATGTCATAGTACGATATTCTGCAAGTTGTTTTAACTATCATATTATCTAAGTGATACATCACATGTACCAGTCCTAAAATGAAAATATTGCTGAATTTGGATGAATTGTAAAAGCCAGAGGTGGTAACAAATACAGAGCAGTATAAGAGCTAAAAGAGACGGCTCTTATTCCTGAGCTGACAAATGATCTGGCTTACTGAAAAGAGCTAAAATTTTCCATCACGACAACAAAACCGGGTATTTTCGGCCAAAACATGATCTTTTTCTAACCCTAACCAAGTGTTTTTTGTGCTGAAAGCTAACCAGAGCTTAACCACAGCGTTGTCACAACATAAAATTGCAGCACAGATGCCAGAATAAAATGTTGGTGTTGGATGTGTCTGTGGTTTGCAGGAACATACAACGCCAACATTTACTCTGGCGTCTGGGTTGGAGTTTGACATTTGTGCTGTTTAGTTATATGTCTCAAAAAGAACTGGATGGATCACTCAGAAATTTGGTGCAATCATTCATATGCCTCTCAGGATGAACTGTAAAAACTTTTGTGATCTTCTGACTTATCATCCAGCACTATTATGAAGTCAAAATTTCATTTTGTTTGCTACTTTTTTTTTTTTACCAAATACCTGCAGACCTATGTGTCCTTAAAAGAAAAGTCGTTAAGTGGTAAAATCATGTACAGGAAAGGCTTGGCATTCAAGTGGTAACCCTGTGAGAACACTGTTGCTTGGCAGTTATAATATGGACGCCAATGCTCGCTTGTTCTCTTTCTGGCTATCTATGTGTACGTATTACATTATAATTTTGTGTTTAAAGATCATGCAGAGTAACGAGACAAGAGGTCGAAGGTGACAATTTATATCTGGATTAACAACTTGTCCACGTTTGCCAAAGCTCCTTTACCGCCATTTCTGAAAACATCAGTAAACACATCTCAACTCATGAACTCGGAGCTTTCCGAAAAATTCGACTAACAATGTTGCGTTTAAGACAAGAGAGAGACGTTCATATGGTCTCTTCTCGTGAACACAGTAAACACAACCCCATGTGAAGGCACCAACGATCATCCTGAGCTAAAGTAAACATGCTAACACACTGCTGAATTTGCTAACCGTTATACCTGCTAAATATAAGCTTGTTAGCATTGACATAATTGGCATCAAGTTAGCTTTTTTTTCCACTTTCATGCACAAGTACACAAATTTGGTAATGTGTGTAAAATGATGCTCATGACAACTGGAATGTTTTCACATATTTGAACTGTGCAGCCATAAAGATACGGTTTGAAAATAAGTGTGAACACCACAGAGCTTCAGTGAACTGCTGAAACATGCATACACTGCTGTATATGATCAAATACATGTTGTGAACTATTTTTTTGTCCATAATTAAAAGTCGGAGGCGTGTTTGTTGAGTTAAAAGGCAACAATGATGCAGAAATATCACCCCACATTTGTACATAATGAAAGCATGTTTTAAAAAGTCACCTTTTAACAAAAGAAGGTCAATTTCCATCTATTTAGATAATTAAATGATATAATTAAGGCATTTTTAGAGCAACAACGTCAAATTTTTTCTGTTTCCAGCTTTTAAAACGCTCATTTAATTGTCAAGTGAATTAGGAGTCTTTGGTTTTTGGACTCTTTTTGGACAAAAGATACAATTTGGAAATATTACTTAAAGATCTGATGATAACTTTTAATTTTTTTTTAAACTTAATTGACAAAACAATAAATTCACAAATTATGAAAATAACTGGCAGATTAAAAGCCAAAGAAAATAAGTGGTTGCAGCCATGATTTTGACAATTGATGCAGGTTATTCATTTCTACATAACAGTCTGCTTTTACTCGTTGTGCCACTGCTAATTTATGCATTGTTGTGCATATATTTATATATCTAAGTGTTGGAAATGTGCGCTGCATGTTTGCATACATCCTCTTATGCCGCCTTCTTATTTGCATCCCATTTTCTTTGATGTATACTGTCGGTGCCTGTTTGCTGCAATGGCCTGATTCCCCACAGGGATCATTAATGTTTCATCTAATCTAATCGAACCCCTGCTGTCACCACAGAGCCGCCGCGCAGTCAAGACAACAGCGTAGAGCTGCATCACAGGATTGTAGCAGAAAATCCTGTTTGATATAATGCAGACAGCGATAAGCTCCTACTGGGTTGCAAAAATTAAACTGAATGTAAGGGAGGAGCATTAAAATATGACCAAGCAGCGGAACAGCTGATGATTAAGTCTGAAGCTTTAATGTGCATTAAATCTAAACGGCAGAGACTAACTGTGAAGAATTAACAGCCACGAACAGCGTTCCTGTGATGTCCAGCGTGTAACAACCTGCTAATGCACCTGTAAACATGTTTTATGACTTGTTTCTCCTTTGTTAGTTTTGAAAATCTCTCTCCTCACATTCCGAGCTCTGCATCTGAGTTAGAGACAGACTAAAAGAAAGAACGAGAGAGAGTGATCGTGTGCGTGGAGGAGTGTCTGTGACACACACAAAGGAGGAAGAAGGAACAGGGAGTTGGTCTTGAGATAAAGATGGAAGTGAAAAAGAAAGGAAGAAACTGAAAAGTACATTTTGTTGCATAATGTTTTCATAGAGCCAGTCTGACCTGTTTGTGCGGTCCACACTCTCACACACACCTAAAAGGCTCAGTGAATGTTATGTGACATACACATGGTGTCTGCACATTCAGACAGACCATAAATCACCTCACTGATATGACTTTCTACCCAGAAACACCATGTGAAATGGGAACAGAAACGGCATGTGTTTGTCTCTGACACTTCCCCTGATGGTCAGTGCTCTCTATATGATCACACACATCCATACATAACTTCCCCTACGTGTGTGTCTGTGTGTACTGGTTTTTGTTACCTATGTATGACCTTTTCTGGCATAAACACTGACTATGTGAGGAACGATAGTCCTCATTATTTCTCCTTATTTCTGTGGTCCTGGTTAGGTTTAGGGGTAAGGATATGAGGTTTGGTTAAGGTTAGGCTACGGCATAAACTGGTTAAGGTTAGGGTTAGGGTAAGGGTTTGGGTTAGGCTGTACAAATGAATGGAAGTCAATGTAAAGTCCTAACAAGAGTATCTGGGCAAACCTGTGTGTGTGTGTGTGTGTGTGTGTGTGTGTGTGTGTGTTGTGTTGTGTGTATGTGTGGCTGCTAAGTTCGGTGCTAATGCGTCCAGCCAGGCAGCACTGATACAACAGTGAGAGCAGAGATAAAGCCGGCTTTGTGTC
>JAQFJA010000014.1:21062983-21084171 GCA_029874485.1 Naso brachycentron
GAGGCAGAGTCAAACAGTGGGTGGATCCATACATGTTCCAGGGCCACATGCTATACTACAGGGTGAGACAATTAAAAGATGATCAACTCTGATACACCCAGATAGTTACTAGTAGTAGTAGTATAGTTTTTTTTCACCAGTGTGCGAGCTTTTTCTTTCCTTTGTTGCTCTCATGTGTGTTGGCTGGCGCACCTGGTCAAAGATTTTCTTTTGACAAAGTCAGGAAGAGCGCAAACACCTTTTCTCCTTTCTCTTACAGATGTAAGAACTGAGAAAAAGGCATAATCACAATATTGCAGGAAACTACAATGCTCCCCCTCTCTCTCAAAATATCTATTTCAAGGCCATGCCTCCATATGGGCAGCCCACTCCACATGCTGACCCTGTATCTATCAGAGCAATCTGCCCCCCAGAGAGACATGTCTCATAGCAGTTAGAAAATACTCTCAAAACTTACCCATGCATATTTTCTCAACTCTTTTCCAGGATTTTGGTTGCATGCCCCTTATGAAAATGTGCTTTTCCACCTCAAATCTCTTTTTAATTGAAATTGTCGGAGGAAAAAGAGGAAAAATGCGGCTTATCCCTGTCCCTCAGGCTCGCGGCTCCCAGCGGCGACAGGTCATGTGTGGCGATCTCCAGGAATGGGTGAAATAACTAGGATTCCTAAAAACAGCAGGGACTACAGCCAGACTGGAGGTCGAGGCGTGTGACCACTGACCACCTTGCGTGGAGAAAATCAGTCCAGCTGATGGAGAGGCTGAACCTGTGTCAGCTACAGGTTGTTTTATACCGCTTATAGGTGCAGAAGTCACTTCTTCTGCAGAGTAAATGTGAGTAAAGTTGAAGATGAAACTCTGGTGTCACTGTCACGCTCAAGTTGAAGGGCAAAGAGGCATCCATTGTACCCAAACGTGTGTGAACTTTCACATTTGTCTCTGTTTGTCTGCGAGCGTGTGCACATGTGCCTGTGTGCAGTTCCATTATATGCCCGCAATGTTTGTGTTGGTCCACATGTTTCTTTGTCTGTACTCCTGCTGATGTGTGTGCTGCCCGCTGAGCGTGTGTGTACACGGCTGCGACCGGAGCCCCGTGGCGGCCCAGATAACACTATCTCTGTGGAGCCAGAGCCCCGTGGTTCTATTCAGCGTAGTGGATGAGAGGCTGGGACTGCCCAGCACGCGGACCTGCTCAAAGAAGGAGGAACAAGCTGGGCTGTCACTGTAGGCTAACCTGGCTTATAATGGTTTATAACCTCCTCCATGGTGGCCCTCTTGGGGAGCTCTGCGTTGTGTTTGTGTGTCAGCTCGGGAGCGTTACAGGGAGGAGGGCAAAGACAGAGACAAGAGACAAGAAGAGGGTGTATTCGCTGTTTTATTGCCATCATGGCACCCTCTGGACTGCTCCTGATTAGAGTCAGGCATAAACAGGGTCAACCAGCTTTGCTAAAGAAGCACCACTGCCAGCGTGACATAGACAGAGGGTTCAGCTCCTCATTTATTGGGGATAGCCACAGAGCCATTCTTTATGGGAACAGCTAATAGAAGACACATGATGGGGGTCCCTCACTAATTAGATCCTTCATTGAGGCACAAAGCAAAAGGTGGCAGAGAGAAAAAGCTCTAAGCCTGTTTTATAGCCCCTTAGGAACCCCTGAGTGTTAGTGATTACGTGTACAAATAAGTGTTAGATCACCCAGATAAATGCAATTTCCCTTGGTGGATGAATCACCTTCATGTAACATAGAAAGACTTTCAGCAGGGGTGACTCTCGCCTCTCTGAACTGGCGGTAAAATTCTTCTCCATCTCTGGTTTCTAAGCCCTCATCACATATTGATAAAGGAAAAAGACTGGGATGATATTCAGTGGCCTGACCATCCAGACTGGTCTGACACAAGAGGAGGGACTTCGGCAGGAAATACACCTAAATAGCCTTTCCAGAAGGCTGCTGTTTATTTATGAAATGCTAATAAGGTCTCCATTTAGATTGCCTGTTCCATTTTGAAAGGAATTGCGGATGGCAAATTAGAATAAAAGGACTGAGATGCAGCATGAGGGGGTTTCTTTCATTTAATTCTTTCAGATTAGGGTTTTACCTACTTGCATAATAGGTCAAAATGAGCACATGACCATGTTTACATACAATATGAACATGATCATTACTTATAGAGCTAAATCTTTTCAAGCCATTTACATCAACAAAAGCCTTATTGGTGGAGTTTTTGTGCTGAAGAGCCTTTATTCTTCTGAATGTGGTGATGACTAATGAAGACTGGATCTCCAATTTGCCAACGCCACACGAGCCCACACAGACACCCTCTAGATTTCGTTTTAGTTTTCATGTGCTAATTTTATTTATTCGGGGCATGTAGTGCAGACAAATGCAGGTGTGCAAATGAGTGCGAAGACAACTGCACACACACAGATGGCAATTACGAATACGGTAAAAGGTTACATATTCAGCCAAGAGGCTCTGTTCAATGTTATAGGAGGGTTCAGGGTTTATGGGTCAATTTTTCTTTATGTTCGATGGTACACAAACCATTTCCATTACATCTGTTATGCTCTTAAGTACCCAGAGTGCCTTTCCCATGTAAGCACTGACCTTCCCATATTCCTGGCACTCCACAGAGTAGACTCTCCGTGACTGCCTCAAAGTGACAGTGCTGCTGCGGGTTAAGATGAGGAGCTCGAGTGTGGTCACCCTTGGTGTCCACTGCACCATGAACGTTGGCCACTTCTGTGTACTCCTGCTTTTGTGTTGGTGTCATGATCTGAATTTCCATTGGGAGGATGATGGGTGTCATATGTCCTAACGTTTCCCATTTGCTCTTAACATGACATGGCAGGCTACAGTAAGCTATTGTGTTTTCAATACTGTGCTTATAATATTGCATCGCACCATGTGTGCCACTTGTCCTGTAGCTTTTAAAATCACGTCTCAAGTAACTTCAGTTTCATTTTATCATACTATGGGTATATTTATCATACAATATATTGTACAGTATGTCATATAAAATCCTACTGTGTCACATCAGTGTTTTTATATAGTGTTATCTTTGACAAGACATATGAAAATGTAAGTCTTTTGTTAAAACCTGGGGTTTGTTTTATTTTAGCCATCATTTTGACCATTCCGATCCTAATGTATTTCAGTTTAAATGAATCATTCTATCCCCATTTAAGTTAGCAGAGGGCAAATGAGGAAGCTAGCCCAGTCTGTCTGTGGTACACATGCTCTACGGGCCCCAAAACACAAGTTTAACAGAAGATTTAGTTTATTTTATACTATTAAGTCAATCTGTATTTGCTTCATGTGCAACTGAATAAATTCATTAGTGAACAACCCCTCCATATGACATTGCCAGTGCTACTCATAGCTACATCCGCAGAGCTAATGGCAAAGCAAACTAGGAACATGCTAGTTTATTCCGTCATAACTGGGTTTTTTTTTCTCCGAATGTGCTGTTTACTGACCCTTTACATTTTCCTTTTAACATTAAACAAAATTTCATACAATAAAAATGTAAAAGAAGTGTGGGGAATGAGCTCTGTGAACTAGCTAGCTTGCTAACTGCTAGTTATTTGTTTGGCTGACTCCTGTTCCAACTTTGGTGCTGATCAAGCAGTTAAGTTTCTGAGAGAACACAGTTAAAAATAAGTGGAGCACGACTGCTCAAAAGCTGCTTTAGTTTTTTTTATTTTGTGCCAAAGTTGAACTTAACAGATCACGGCTATTTGCAGTTTTAAATGCTAGCGTGGCCGCCTCCGAGAGTATGCCAATTGCATTCTCTGGAACATTACCTTTTAAATAATTTAACTTTCCAAAAGAAGAATGCACATTGATGAATAAAATATTTTTGCATGGATAAATAATAAAGCCACTTGTGTGTATCAGCGTATATGTGTGTTCTTTTGTTTTGTGTGAGCGTGTATGTGTGCGCCTTGGCATCCTCCACTTGGTCAGTGAAAGACATTCTTGCCCCGTGCCTTTGGTCTCTGTGGTCGCAGGGAGCGGCTGATTGTCCCACAGACACACAGGAGGAGGGCACACATCTGCCACACAAAACACACATCGCATAGAGACAATTACACACACAGACTCAAGCCCATTCCAGATTACTTAGGCACACAGATACAACTGCATGAACCCTTCGCACTGTCAAACGTTCGCACAAACTCATGCCCACACACAGAGGGCTAGCCAGAGGGCAGCGTGTCAGGAGGGTGAGCATGGATGAGAGCGTAGAAAGGGAGCCAGGACAGCGCTGGAGCTCTGCCACTCACACAGCGTCAATATCAGTGCCAGCGAGTAGAGCAGAAAACAAGTCTGGACCAACCTCCTCAATCTGGCCTGCTGCTCCGCTTGATTCTCAGCCAGGAAACTCCTGGTTAGATCAGCACTGAGCTCCAGATTTCATGGTCACAAACAATCTCACCAGGTTCAAGTTAGGATGTGCAGCTTTTTGTTCAAAGGTAGCTGAATGTTGTACTGTCTGACAAGGACAGTAACTGTTCCATAATGTTTTGGACGTCTTTTATTTAGTTAAAGAAGTTAATTTTTTAGGACATTTTGCTAGGTTTTTCTTATGTTTATTGATAACTGTTTTAGCTGTTTATGAAAAACTTTAAGCTAAATATTTTAGCTGATAGGTTTCAGTTAACCTTTTTACTCCTTTATCAACTTATTTTAAGCAATTATTTAAACTTTCAGGCTGTTTTTTAGCCATAATCTCTAGCTAACCTTTTAAACTGTTTATCCATTATTTGCCAATATTAACTAATTTCTTTAACTGATTATTTCAAAAGTTTTGGCAAACAATTAAATCTATATCTGTAAGTTTGAGCAACTGTTTTTTCTTCTTTATCCATTAATTTTAGGCATTTTTTCCAACCAATTGTCCATCTCGTTTGTTCTTGCATGCTTAAACATTTCCATGCAGTCTCAGTGGCAACATGGTGAGTTTAAGGTGCTACAACTGGCTTCATGTGGTGGGAGTTTGTACTGTAAGCCTGCTGTGCAGACGGCCAATTAGCTGCTTCCTAAGTGGTTTTAATGATCCTGTTCTAATCACACCAATTTGTTACTGAAATGGATGTTTATTTTCTCCCAAACACGACAAATATGCAAACAAATTTTTCCATTGGTTTCAAATTAGTTGAGCTACTCCACAATCTTTCTCACATATCCTGGTAACTGCAGATGTTAGCATACAAGTACCCAGGGTTGCAAAATCAATTATTGAAATGAAAAAGGCCATGGTTTAAACACAGATTAAATGCATTTTATTGGTTGGAATATATTCAAATGCTGTCTGCAGGCAGCCATCAGTTAGACCTTGGGTCCAGTGAAAAATCTTTTACTGTTTCAAATTCCACAATTTATTTTTCTCCCACAAGGCCACTTACAAAACAGTGAAAAAGTCAAAAAGATTTTCTGAAAAGCAAAGAAACAGAGAAGTGACAGACAAAAGATGCTCCGTATTTGTTTGCACTACAGTTGTTTATGTTTCTTCTGTGTGTGTGTGTGTGTGTGTGTGTTAGTGAGAGAGAGAGAGAGAGTGCGAGAGAGAGAGATACATGAGCAAGTGCATCCATCCATGCTTGTGTGACAGCAATATAAGGTTGTGCAGGCCAGCGTGTGTGTCCTCACACCCCCACCTACAATCGACAGCCTCTTAAAGCCACTACACTGCTACACTGCCTCCACCACCCTCTTCTCCTGACACACACACACACACACACACATACGCACACTGTTCCTCCATTCTTCCTCCCGTGTCTGCGCACTGCTGAGGGCTCTTATTTGATTAGCTGCGATTTGCTTTGTGAAGCAGTGGAGCATTTGGCTCACCGGGGGAGCTGCACACAGCACACATACACTTTCACGAATGCATGCGGGGGTTCTCAGACACAGCACACACAAAGACACATACAGGATATACACACATAAGTACACCTCTAATCCAGTTTTTCCTCAAGATTAGCCACAATTTGTCTGTTTCCCCAGCTGACATTACAGAGACGCACAATTATGCACATAATTTCACAAAGTTGACAAGCTAATATCTTGTTATATAATAACTACAAATATTAAATGTTCATCTGCAGACGTGATATGACAGATGAGGATCACAGCCTTCACTTTACAGAACCACTCAGAACATGTGAGCACTGGTTATTGTAACCCAGTGTCTGTTTACAGGCAATAACATCATCCTGCCTTCCCCAGAAATCACCTCTGATTACATAAGGATGACTGTGGAGCGACACCCTATCTGCTTGGCCTTGGTTGCACTAACCACGAAGATGTCAATAATGGATGTGAGGTCAATGTGTTGGTGATGGTGCGTGCCTTTGAGGTGTGTGAAAAAACGCAACACAAACACGGGCTGTCATAGTGTCAATGTCAGACTCCCCATGCCTTTGTGTTCTCGTCATTCATCAGGGAGGCTGCATGAAGGTGATGGACTGAAGGAAACAACTGTAATATGTTTTAGTTATTAAACCACCAAACTGTCAGAACAGTTTTGCTCATGATGGTAAAGAGCACTAACACAATGCTCCAAAATCTGCTGTTGGAGCTTGTTTTTTTTTGGGATGTGTGCATAGAGGGATTGAAAACTGAATGATTTTAACACGAACAAAAACTGACTTAGAGGGGATGGGTTTGGATACCTGGTTTCACTGAGACCCAAGCTGGTCATCACGCATGCAGACATACACGAGAATAATATTATTTCAGCATTGCTGTTTTAAATTAAACTTGCATGACTCCTGTAGCTGCAGCAAAGAACCCTGGAGGGGAGCCAACCCCAATTTCAGCCACTGCAGAATGAAAAATGAGTCAGGACAGGTTTAATACATATCACAGAACAATGACTAAATATCTGGTGAAGGACCCATTCACTTTCAGAACAATAGGATCTCTGTTTTTTTTTTTAGGCAGTAATGAGTGAAATAAATTAAGAGATGTCTTCCTCAATAAACAAGCTACCTACGAAGATTGAGTGAAAAGAATTTAAAAGGATTTTAATGCAATAATAGGATTTAGAACTTAGTTCAGATTCAATCAAACCTCATTTCTGTCACTAATTAATATCCTGTTGCTATAGGAAAGAAACCTCATATGTCCAAAATTGTTATTTTTAAAAAATAATATTAAATAATAATTTAAAACATTATAAAGAATTGAAGGTTGCATCATGAAAGTTGGTAGTCTTTGACCAAATACTTGCATGTATCTAAAACCCAAAGACACACATAAAAGGCAACTAATCTCATTGATTTATGAAAAAAATTTAAATTGTGAGATATTGAGATACAAGGTTTCTATCTGACAGAAAGCCCCTTGATGCTATGTATTTAGCCAAATAATGTTTGAAATTTAAAAAAAAAGAAGCATCTTAAAATTTCCATTGTAAAACTGTTAATTCTTGCATATAAATCAACCCTTAAATTCCAAATCAGGAATTTTAAACTTTCTCTTTCAGCCAATACTAAACATTAAGATGGTCCACCGGTTGTACTGTAAATAATTCAGTAAATGACTCAAGTAGAGGTGGCTGTTTTGGGGGATTTTTTTGCCTTTTTCTTCTGTTAATTCCCATCTCTCACCCATGTCTCCTGCAATGACAAGCAGAAATTTCTCTCCCCCTACTCGTCTTGGTCTCTACACCTCTTCCTGTCTCTCTCTTACACCCCTCCCCCGTCCACCATCCACCACAAGGGGTTAATTAAAACTGATTGGGTCCTCAGAGACCACACCTGCCTCTGACAGGTAAGGTATCGGGCTCATGTGAGCTGTGTGTATTTGTTTTATGTGTGTACATGTGCTTAGCACATCAGTCTGTTAGCACATCATGTGCTCTGATGCTCTGACTTCAAAGCAGTCCCATTAGATCACGATGGGAGCTATCAGCGTATGTGCGTGTGATACATATGCCTTTGTGTGGCCATTAGAATTTAACTGTGCATTTGCATGTGATTTGTGTCGCCGGATACATATGCATTTCATCTTTGTGTGTCTCCTCTTTTCAGAGCCACTTAAGGACCGCACGCTTGATGTGCTGATTAGACTCTGCCTGCCGGAACCAATCGCTGCTTTGCTTTAACTTCACGCCCGTCTGCCTGTCTGTCATGTCGAGGGCCACTGGAGGAGAAGACGTATATACAGTTTTAACCTCAGATCATCATCTTCGCCATCACTGAGATCACACACAGCAGAAAAGAGTATCATCAGTTTAAGTATCATTCCAACAGTCAAATGCATGAATGAAACGCTGGTAAAAAACACGATGGCCTGCATGAAACCTGTGATTTGCGTGTGTGTGTGTGTGTGCATAGTTGCTGGCAAGTGAGGTGTTTGTGTGTAAAGGCAAGAACTAATGTTGTATAACAGCAGCTGGCAGGGGAGAAGTGCAGCATGCACACACACACACACACACACACACACACACACACGCACACACACACACAGAGCTCCCGCTGCTAGGTTGGCAAGTAGAACAGTCAAATTAGCCACTAGAGAACAAACCGATCCAAGAACTCTGCTGGGAAAAGGTGAAGGGAAAAAAGCAGCAGAACAGGGAGAGACAGAGTTGGAGCCTCAGATGGAGATGGAGAGAGAGGGGAAGAAAGAAGAGCGCGGACATGACAGAGTGGAGAAAGATGAGAGGCAGCACCATGGGGAGAGTTGTAAATGAGTCAGAGAAAATAAGAGCGCAGAAAATGAGAGAGGTAGAAGAGGTAATTCAGAGAGGGGAAGATACTGGAAGCAAAATGAGGGACAGAGATGGTGTAACAAGGGGAAACATGAATATGACACGATGAAAAGAGAAACGCAGCAAAGAGGAGCGACAACTCTGATCATATAAACTTCTAGTTAAGTTACTGCAAGTTGGGTTGTATCAAAATTGTATGGATTGTAATGACAGTAAATAGGATACAAAACAGTAGGAAAAAGCAAGACACCACATAGATCATGCAAATATGCTGGAATACTTTCACACTTGTAGTAATTGTGTATATTACAGATTTTAAAAAATGTCCAAAATTATCAGCAGTAAAGCCAAATAAAGAGTCAAAAAATAAGGTGGGAGTAAATAAGTTGTCCCAAGTGGTGCAGTGTGCCCTTCATGGCCAGTTCTGAATGAGTCCGCATGACAAATGCATCCACTTGTCTCACAGTGACAATTTCTGTAACAATTCAAAACTAAGACCTGAGATTTACACACTTGCTATGTTAACATGGGCAAAATTTCTTCAGTCCCATCAAAATTTTCAGTGATTAGAGATTCCAGATGTAATTGTTTACATGGACAGTGAATAAAGTGATCTGATCATGGCATGCGTATACATGCATAAAGCATTTAATCAGAATAAACACTCTGACATGCACAGAGTTGTCTAATTTTCTGTAAATAGCAGAAGAAAAAAAAAAGCTTAACTCCTGCCTGTGTTATAAAAAACGCTGTTGCTGCCTGAATCGCTGCATGCCTTCAGAAAATTCTCTACAGGCTCTGCAATACATACTGCTCCTGGAAAAAGAACAATATTTTTCCTTGACAGGGAAACTAGTCTCGATATGTTCTCCTGTGAACTGTACTGCCATGGCTTGGACATAAGAATTATCACTGTGCATAACTTTCGACGAGGGACTGCGGGAGTGACAGTGGGAGCATCCTGCCACTGGCTGCCGAGGATGGTATGCTTCGTGAAGCACAGACAGACGAGGGGCAGCCACTTTTCCACAAGTTGTTAAAACTCGCATTAAAAGAGTTCCTTCAACCATGTAGGAATCACAGACATTTCTATACATGATTTCCCCATTTTCAGAGGCTCATAGGTAATTGGACAAACTGAAATGAATTGATTCCTACTTGGCAACTGGAAGCAGGGAGCTCACACTGTCACTTTAGGCCATATTCAGATCGATCCAGCGAAACACCGCAGGGCTGTCCGGCAGGTTTGTCTGGCAGTGGAAGTGTCACATAATTAATATAACCTGCCACATTCTGTGATATCAAGTTAGGGTTAGGTGACTTTATCGTTAGCATTTACCTACTAGCCACTAAGGTAATGCTGACTTGAACGACAACACAACGCCAGGTGACTCCACGTCTGTTGGTATCTTGTAATCCCCGCAGGAGGGATTGTTCAGCTCAGGGTAGGTCATCACTGCCGCGATGAGTCGTTCCTCCATCTCACCGATGCTAAAAGCTGCTGCTCCATCGCAAACAAGTCCTTTATGTTTCCTCTCGGTCTTCTCCGGTCAATCACTGGCAGACGCCCCTTTTACGTGATTGGATAGTGGAAAGTGATGTCGTGCTGCATTCCTGGATTTGGTCTGAATGCGGCCTTACTCACGGTGATAATGCAAATGCCCAAGCCATCATGGCAAGCAATACAGTTCACAGGAGAGCAGACAGATATGCAGTATGAGTTTCCCCGTCTTGGAAAAGTAGGGCAGACATGTGCAACAAGGATAATTTTACTTGCTTAATGCCCAGCCAGGGAGACACAGTCAGAACAAGTGTGTACATGGACACTGGTCAGAATAATAATCAGCATAAACCACCACTCTTATTCAAGTGAAATTTCTTTCTGAATGGAAGGTATCGAATCAGAATCTTCTGAATGAAGTGTTTACATGAGGCATTTTTATTCTAATCAGGCTTTTATTCCCATTAAATGTGTCCATGTAAACATAGCTGCTGTGACTGGTCCGCTGTGTGGGGGGTTTCACCATCTCTCTCAACTCTACTTAGTTCATTTTAATGTCTTCCTAAGTCAACAACCACAGCAATACAATGAATGCATTCCGGGACAGACTGTTTGAAAAGTGCATACTCTTATTACCATATTCAAACAAAGTCATGTCTCCACACCTTTCTGATTCACTCCGGCTTCCAGTGGAGCTGTCTGAACAACACTAACACTTTGGATTTCCTATGTGGTTGGAACGAGCCCCCAGGAAGTGCGCCAGACTTTGAAGCCAATTTGACATGTGTGAGTGCGATTAACTAGTTAAAATTCTTAAAGTCACATTTACAATTTGTCCCCTGCTCCTAATCAATGCAACAATTGTTAGATTTAAAAGTTAAACTGCTGCACACAAGATGTCTTCTACTTTACTAAAAAGCCAGTTCTGCATTTCAGAAGTTACTACTGGGCAGCACAACTTGGAAAATTGGTTTCATGGATGAGATTAGATATGGACACAAAATGGGTACATATAGAGCAAGGTTCAGTAAAAAATGTATCACCCTCAACCCTTCCCTTTCTAAATTCAAAAGTAAGGCGTAAACTTAGGATACAAAATGAATATGTTAATCATACATTAAAGGTTTGGGAGAAGACGAAACGATTGTTGAATTTACCTCTATTTCTATCAAGGGCAGCAAAAATAGCTACTGCCTGTGACTTCCTGCCAGCAAAAATGGACAGTGGTTTCATTAGATGGGCGGGGAAGGGCCTCATTACAATAAATCAATTATTCGAAGGAAGGACTCTCAGGGCTTTCTCACAACTTCAGGCAGAATATGGCACTGATTCTCAGGATTTATTTAGATATTTTCAAATTCAGCATTACCTGATGACACATGAAGAGTGGGACAAAATTAAAGAAGATCCATCTAATTATGAACAATATTGGATTGAGATAGCTGAGAATAAAATGAACACTAAAAACACAATATCATGTATATATGGCAGGATATGTATGGATACATCAGTGGATACACTTGATGTGAAAGCTAAATGGGAATTGGAAGCTAACACCATAATTGATGATGAGGAGTGGGAGAGTTCTTGGGTGCCCTGGCAGAAATGTTTAAGCAGCCCAATTTGGAGGGAATTTGGCTGGAGGTTAAGAGCAAGATATTTCAAAACTCCCTTGGTAATAGCTAGTTATGATAATAACTGTTCCCCCTTATGTAGGAGGGGTTGCGGTATAACAGGGGACTTTTCCCACATCTTCTGGGATTGCCCTAAATTGCAAAAATTCTGGGAGAATGTGAAGCGACAAATATGTGAGATTTTGAATTTAAATAGACCAATTGAACCACAGCAACTAATTTTGGGTACTGTATCGTTAATGGATTTAGGGAAAATAGTGTGTGTTTGCTTAGGGTTCTTTTATTGATTGCACATAAAATGATCACAGTAAATTGGCTTAAGCCCCATCCACCCACACTGGACCAGTGGTCTCAAAGGCTTAAGGATGTAAATTGCATGGAACACATAGCGGCAAACCTTCGACTCCAGACGGACTTGTATCTTGAAAAATGGACACCTGTTATAATGTATTTGGAATAATTAGATCTACAAAGAATATTCCTTCACCTCTTTGCTATGTGATTGTCCTTGTATTTTGTATTTTGACAGTTTGATACCAATATGAGTATTGATACTGTGTGGGACTCTGTCAAGGAACTTGTTCTAATAAATGTTCAAAAAAAAAAAAAAAAGCCAGTTCTCTGTGTACGTGCTTGGAAGGTGTTTTCACATGACACCTGTGCACAGAGTCAGTGCATATTGGATCAGAATTGACTAGTTTGGCATCACAAACATGATCTCACAAAATCCTGCTCGTACAAACACGTCCAAAACTATGATTTAAAGTATCAGAATCACATAATGCTGCACAGGAAAGGCAAACCAACCCCCCAAAAAAACATTAGGAAAACACATTTTTAGGTCTAATAGGGGACTTTGATGATCAACAGCCTTTAGAAGACTATCAAAATAAGTTCACCCGTTTTGACCAAAAGTCATTTGGTTGGACGACTTCTTTAAGTGACCTGTCACTGCCTGACAAGGTCTTGTTCTCCTTCAAGCCTGATCACTTTCTAGACTGTTTGAACACAAACAACAGAGAAATGCACAAGTAATTCTTGCTGCCCATGTATTGTTGTAGTATAGTAAGCTATTTATGTTCGGACTGCTTTGTAGACGACATCTTGTTTGCTCTGTTTTGCAATGTTCACTTTTACTTTGTAGCCGACTCAAATGCTTGTGCAGTCACTGTACTTTGTGATGTTTGTTTTTGTAATTTATCATGGTGAGAGTTACTAGCACTTTCTGAAGAATGCCTTTTTCGTCTCTCAGCTGTGATCTTGCCAATAAAGTGGATTTGAAAGTAACATGGCGACAGTCAAGGGTGAGCAGTTATGAATGTAGGGAAAGACAATTTGTGATTGTCCTGAGTTGGCCTTCTTAACATGACACAGAAGTTGTACAAATTCCACCGTGATGCCATAAAAAAGCTCTCCATGCACGGGTAGAGACTTTGATGAAAAACTTCCAAGAGTAGAAACTACAAAAAATGTCTGTTTATGTCTTTTTATTATCTGTTGGCCTTCATGCTCGATACTGAAGTGCTCACTTGGTTGTAGGCTAGTAGGTTTTGAAAGTGACACAAGCAAGGAAATAGTGAGGCTGTTGCCTTAAATTATTCCCTAATTAAAGTGTGATCATCTTGTTGTCTGTGTGTGTGTGTGTTGCTGAAGCTATGCTGGACACAAAGTATGTCAATACCCCATCAGTCCTCTGAAGCCTCTGTCATTTCCAACCACATAACTCTCCATACTAGCAGGTGGCAGTAGTCTGTATTCGTCATTCAAAAAAGGAAAACTGAGACATCTACAACCATGGATATGCAAACCATCATTCTGTTAAAGCAGCACAAAGCTGTCTTCTCTAATCATTATAATTATCAATTCAACTAAAGTTTTTACACTCTGTTGCTACGATTTCCAGTCCCACCAACTCCCACTGAGTTTTTCCCTGTCCCGTCACTATCACGTGATGAAAGGTGATTTTAATTCTCACGGGTATCCTGTCACCTGCAGGATTCAGGAAAAAGTGTCGGCCTTTACTGCCGACCTCTTCTTCAGCACTGATTTGCTGCTGAAGAAGAGCCAGTCAGAGTGACTTCTTTCACCAGTGGTCTCCCGCACCAATTTCTCATGTTCAATTGGCTGAAAAGTCACTGAGAATGGTCGAAAAGTGCCAACAGCACAGGACACACCACAAAAACTAGGGCCACAGACTCTCGCCCATGACCCTGGTGGTAAGGGCTCAACACAAGCTGTAAAACCTGACAAAATAATGCAGGTCTAGTTAGCAAGTCATACGCTTGGAAGTAATGCAACATTGTAAGTTACTGTTGAAGGTGGTTAAACAAGTTACTGTTTTCACCACACACTGTTTAATCCATTCCTTACAGTTTTGCTCTCGTTTTTGATCAACTGTGGCATGCAGGAGAAGTTTTTCAAATACTGTTTTCTGTTTAGAAGAAAACAAGATAACTTTTTAACCCACTTGCATCACTGTCCACCATGCTCGCTACTTTAACTGAGCCGAAATGCTACAAACATTTTGTTTTCTCTCTTAGTGATAGCATTCATTGTCTTGGTATCTCCAAACTGTCATTTTCTTCAGAAGACCCAACATCAGTGTCAAATACAGATAAAAAAAATGCATAAGATACGCAATGTCTCCCTGTCTCTACCTTTGATCTCAGAGACATGTGGTTGTGTCTGTTCACTAGTTGGTGCTCTCCCCATACGGACCCAGAGAGTAAAGAGAGGCAGAGGAGGAGGCCAGACAGACAGGCGTATTCTCTGTAATGAGGCGGGTTGAGCCTGAGCCAGACCTGGACCAGACCCACAACAGCTCGGTCCAGCTAATTATGCAAGGCTGCAGACAGCTCTGGCAGACTGAGTGGTAGAAAAAGAGAGAAAAAACTGAAATAAGACGGAGTAACTGACAAATTTTAAGACATCAGATGAAAGACAAGCATATGAAAGATATGAGGAAGGTAGCTGTGAGGGGAGACGTGCACAAAGAGAGGATGAAAGGGTGCGGGGGAGGGATGCAGCAGAAGAGCTGAGGTTTGTCCTTTGGCCGATGGTCAATTAGTGGTGTGGAGAGTAACAGGCCACGGCGATCTGTGTCTGTGGCTGCAGAGAGCTCTCAGCGTGCTTACTCTTCTGCTGGAGGAGACGGCTGAGGCACCTTTAACACTGAGGCTGCAGAGCATCGTTAGAGGAAGTGCTAATGAGGTAAATGTGAGATGAAATGTTTCTTAGTTTCATTGGAGGAAACAAAGGATGTTACACAAAGTTAGATACTCATTGTTCAAAAAACATGATGTATGAGTAAATTTTGTAGTGTTAACAGCAGTATTCTGGAACAAAATTGCTTTAAACTATCTGTATATTTCAGCAATTTATTACAAGTTTTGGACTGTGTCAATTTCTAGGTGTATTTGATTGCAAAGGCACTAATGTAAGGCAACGGCTCGGGCTGTCGCTGACTGGTAACCACGGTTACTTGTTCCCAATGGGGTCCTTCCCCAGTTTTCAGGGTGAGTGTGAGATTGTGAAGATTGTGGCGCAGCTCAAGACATCAGAGAAAATAGACATTTTCTATACAAAAAGCCACATGGTGAGTCAGCTGTAACCTGATAACTACATCAACCTGATAACTACTCAAAATTATTTGAAAACTATTTAGCTAGCAAGATTAGGAAGTCTTAATAGACGCCTAAAAGTATGTTTCTGGAGTGGAGAGAGATAAAGACATTAAATGTAGGGTTGACCTCAAATAGCTGAGTCTTGGACAATTCAATCGAAGGAGCAAATGAGCCTGATCTGACAGTCAATCTCACAGTTCAATTGTGGCAGTGGTGTAAAAATGTGGAAACAAAGGATGAGCGGTACTGAATGTGTAATTTTACAGAGAATTGATTGTTTTTTCCCAATAAATCAAGATATACAGCCTGTTTTGACACACACATCACCTTTTTAATAATGCTGTAAATTAAAATTTGAAAATAACTCCAACTCTGACCTTAGTAGAATCAGTTGCACTTTCCAAATTTGAATTTATTAAATTTCTGCGGTAACCACCCTGCAGCTGGAAAACAATAAAGGTGTCTCGCCATTACGAGAGAAGCTTTGAATGCTTACACACGAGGCCCAGCAGCTTTATTGATTATTTAAATCTCCTTACATGCTGCAAAGATCAATCAGGATTTAACATTAGGTTCCATGTTCTTCTGCACATCCAAAAGCTCACACACAGTCCAGGGTAATACAGTGAAACTGGAGTAAAGCAGCCTTCTTTCTAATAAATCCTGAGCTCCTATGGATTTCCGCCTTTGTTCTGGAGAGTTTCCTTTGTTCTCTTGAGTTTATTACCACTGTTTTTACTTTTGCTGCTTCAGTATCTCATGATTATTGTGCAGTGACATTACTTCACACATGAAAACATTAAAAATAAACAGCATATCTAATCATTAAAGTATATCATCACGAAAGTCTGACACAATTTAAAGGGAATATCTTCAACAGGGACTGAGGTGCAGTGACAAGAGCCTTTAAATCTGAGAAAATAATTAGCCAGGGTGAGCAGCAAGTAGATGATTTATGCGTAAAGGTATATTCTGATTAACTCAAAGCTGATCTGCACATCGCTACTGGGAAGGTTAGCCAATGCTACAGATGAAAATATGAATGGGAAATTCAACAAACGACATGCCTGACTTGACCAGCAGGTTTTCTCCAAGTAATTTCTTAGTGAGGGACATTTCTGGTATATAGCCTATAATACAGCCTTTATAAACATTATAATAGTAAGCATAAGATAATGTGGAAAGGTTCAAAGTAGTAAAAAAAATGGTTAAAATAGCTGAAATAACATTAATGAAAAATAAGCTAATATAGCAAAAAGTAATGTTAAATAAGATAAAAGTGATGGATAAATGACTGACAGCTTAAAGTTATGGATAAACATTTGAAATGAATAGCTAAAAGTATTGGGTAATAAAATTCTGTAGGAGTAAAAACAAGACTAAAATATTTGGGAACCACAGTTCTAGCTATTTGATTTCTTCTCTTGATCATGTTTACTGTTGCATGCTAAATACCCGTAAAACATAATGTAAGTAAATGTTGAAGCGTTGGAAAAGTGTCAGACGCTTGTTCATGTTCCAGCATTTTCTCTTTCAGACTTAAGAGTCAGACAATGAAAGAGAAGAAGAAGAAGAGAAGCCTCTTTTAACTGTTTTACTCCTGCAGGGCCAGTTTACGCGTTCCTGGCCAATCTCTATTCAGGACTGGCTGATGTGGGCAGACGTACGGTTTGCACCGTCCTTCCAGCATTCCTCTGTTTGTCTGCACTTCTATTAAGGACATGTAGTCTGGTCATTATGTGTTTGTGCGTCTGGCTGGCTGGCTGGCTGGCTGGCATGGACTAGTCAAAGAAGATGTGTGAGCAGAATGCTAACTCCGGTTGATTGTTAAGTGTGTGAGGACAACTGTTGCCATGTATGAGCGCACCGAGGTCAAGATCATGACATATCCCTTTAAGAAAAAAAACATGTTCCTTTAAAAAAATGTATTTAAACCTTCTTTGCACAATACAGCAAGCGCCCACGTTGCTCCATTTTGTTTCTCTGTGTGTTTTGTGTGGAAGCCCCTTGTTCACGTTTAATGAATTAAAGAAGCAAACACAAATGAGACAATTACAAATAAAGCTTCTCATGCCTTTCGGGAAGAGATGAAAGGATGATGTCAGTAGGTTATTGGAGAGAAACAGCTGGCTAAAACCAAAGAAAAAAGCAAACAAACAGGTGACAGCGGATGACAAGTTAAAAAAAGGACAAACAGGGCATTTGTTGGGAAAATCCAATCCAGAGTTTTTATTGAGGGTTTTCTTCAAAGAAGGGCATCTAATAAATATGTACCCCAGACAATAAATGTATTTGAATAAGAGCCCTTCCAATCTTCTGCAGTCTGTGCATTATGTGTTTCTACAGCCGTGTTTAGTATTGTTTAATGGGATTTTCTACACAAGACTTTTGTTATCCCCCAGGGTGTAAAAATGCAGAAAATGATGTCTTGCACTAAATGTTAGCATCTTTGGACCTATAGTCAGCATATTAAGAGTTGTATTAGACCTTAAAGAACTGTTTCAATCCAGCGATACAGTAGTCTACATTTACTCTACATTTTCTCGGTTTCCTGTCAGCAAACAAAGGGGAAACCTCTTTTTGTCGAGGCTCCAATTCCTGCGCTACGCCCCTTCTGTGCTTCCCTGTGATTAGGTTCAGAGCACATCATGGGGGTGAGGGGTGTGAAATCATTTGTGGTTGTAATTATGGGCTCCCCTCTCTAGAGTAATCATGAGCTATTAAAAACCACCCTCAGCTCAGCCCCCCAACATTGCCAGTTAACATTTAAGTTCCCCAGGGAGGCAGCGAGGAAGAGACCAACTACCTGCATACTGCAGTGGGCATGGAGCTGTGTGTGTGTGTATGCAGCAAGCACAGCTTTTGATTTTTGTGAGCATGGAGAGACATCAAATAATACAGAAGCTCTAACATTGATCTAAAACATCTTAAAATAAAACAGAAATCTTACATTGAAATGCTAACAGGTAGTATATGTCACGGTCTGTTAAGGCAAGATACGTCTCTCAAAATACGTCTCTCAAGATATGTCTCTCTTTCATTCACTTTCTAGTTCGCTTGACCATTGCTGCTCTCAAGGTCTAGTTGAGCCAGGAAGAAAGGGCCGAGTCTGCAAGTAGTGTTATGCAGACACTAACTAAAACTTGCTGCATATTATGTTCAACAGCTTCAGTTTAAACCATGTTTATTATTGGAACCATTACAACTAATGTCACCAGACCATGACAACGGATGATGAAAGTCATCCAAGTTTGCCTTTTCCATCCATCCATCCCTCTGTCCGTCCATCCGTCCGTCCCTTCATCCATCCATCCATTCATCCATCCACTCATCTGTCCATCCATCCATCCATTCATCCATCCATCATCCATCTATCTATCCATCCATCCATCCATCCATCCATCCATCGTCAATTGCTTATGCAGGGTTGGGTTGCGGAGGCAGCAGCTCCAGCAGGTGCCCCAAACCTCCCTTTCCCTGGCCACATCAGCCAACTCTGACTGGGGGACCCTGAGCTGTTCCCAGGACAACGCAGAGATATAACCTCTCCACCTGGACCTGGGCCTGCCCTGAGGCCTCCTGACTGCTAGACGTACCTGGAACACTTCCCTAGGGAGGCGACCAGGAGGCATCCTTACCAGATGCCCAAAACACCTTTACTAGCTCAACAGAAAGGAGTAGCGGTTCCACTCCGAGTCCTTCAAAGACTTCTCACCTTATCCCCATGGGAGATGCCAGTCACCCTCATGAGGAAACCCATTTCAGCTGCTTGTATCGTCCTTCCTGCTCGTTCAAATCTCATAAAATGTGGATGGTATAAGTGATACATGAATAACTTAAAATACACAAACATGGTTGAGACATTACATGTCTATTTATTTGCCATCCTGAGAGATCAT
The DNA here is from genome assembly GCA_029874485.1 of Naso brachycentron. Lineage (NCBI taxonomy): Eukaryota > Metazoa > Chordata > Actinopteri > Acanthuriformes > Acanthuridae > Naso > Naso brachycentron. The sequence continues at coordinate 21,082,364 of JAQFJA010000014.1, forward strand.
GTTGAATGGGAAAGAATAAGCTGAAGGCCGTCCCATGTTTTCCCCCAAATTTTTATCCTTATTTGTTTGCTTCAATAATAATTTTCATACATTGCCTAACCGCGGATGCTGAAAGCTCAAATTACCTTTATTTGGATTCCGTCACTTATAGTGGTGTTGTGTTAGGATAATGTAGTAAAACAATATGGACAAGTAATTACATTTATTACACAAATACTTCTTATGGTTCTAAACTCTCTCAGCAATAGATATGGGGAGAGAAATGCTATGTAAAGATTTTTAACAGTGTCACCTAATTCCAAATACCTTACTGTCTAAATTACTTATGTTTATCTGCACTATCTGATATGTTCTATATTAAGACAGAGGGGTCAGTGTCTCTCTTTCAACCCATCACTCCCCCTCTCTCTTTGACAGTTTCACAGGCTTGTGCCACCCCTTGTAGCACCCTGGTTGAATGAACACAATCCTATTATCAGTGACAGTCAATTAAACATCTAAATGCCAAATTGTGAATGCTTGATGCCGCGACACAGAGGGCAATTGAAGATCGTTGGCCAGAGACTGATTGGCTCATAGCAGCCGTGGAGGAGAGAATTATGGTGATGGCAGTTTTTGAATGAGTATGTTTAATGTGGAATATTAAAGTACTTTGATATCTACAAAACACAGAAATAATGAGGGAGGGAGTGGCATGCGAGGCAAAAAAGCTTCTTTTTACCAGGATGAACCTCACGAACCTCACAGTAACTCGCTCCATGTTTACATTGTAATATGACCGTATAACTCATAATGTTTCTGCTGTGTTTACATGGTTGACCAAAACATGAGCCGGTGGTGACACAAAGCTTAATTTTTGTGTGATTTCTCAAAGAAACAACATTTTCACTGTATAAAATGTGTGGATAGGAAAGGTGGGTAATCTTGTCAGTGTTGGTGCCATAGTGACAATGTGGTTTGCCAACAAAGACTATTGTAAAATAGAAAAGGAGAGAACAAGAGGAAGACAAGAGAAATACAAGACCAGAGAAAAAGGAAAAAGGTCATATCAGCCATGTGGGTGTTTGCTTTATTGAGAGGGAGCTCTAGTGAAAATCTCTGTCACATTGTGTTGACACAGCGAGGAGTGAGAGACAGAAGAAGAGGAGAAAGGGGCCGAGCGAAAAAGGAGAAAAGAAAAAGAGTGAGAGGAGGAGTGTTTATTCTCCTTTTCTTCCCTCCGCTACTCGGTCTTTTCCCTCCCTTTTTGTCCATTCAGTGGTGTGTGTGCTTGCGCAGCCGTGTGTGCGCACGAACTCTCTGGCACACTTGAATCTTTTACTGATTACCTAACACACGTCACGTCTTGCTGGAGGGCTTTTAACGGTGGAGGATTATCAGGCAGCCGGAGCCTTTTAACCCTTTCTCTGCCCTCTCTGCTCTGACCAGGCAGCTGAAAAAAGCTCCCAATTATCCTCTATCTAAACAGGTGAAATATGCTTTTTTTTTTTTTTGAACATGTAGGCAACACAAGGGGAGGGTGCCCCTTTTAACAGCATGATGACAAAGTGGGATGCTGAATTGAATCGTGACAATGAGAGATGACTGCACAGAGGCCAACGCCGTCCATTTTCTCCAACAGTGCTCTTTTGCAGTTTTCAATTGCCTAAAACAGTAAAACAGCAGAAGTTATTCACTTCAAACTTTCTGTGTAATCACTATAAGAGTTGACCTGCATGTGCATGTAAGAAGAGCTGAAAAGCTCATCTTCTTCTATCTGAGGCCAAAAACCTATCAATCACCCACCTGTCTAGCTAACAAAGGCAAAA
>JAQFJA010000014.1:21095254-21108120 GCA_029874485.1 Naso brachycentron
GCTAAAAACCATTTCTCTGCTGACCCCATCTGCAACAGTGCAATGCTGACCTCCAGTGTAACAACTTCTCTCCCCTTTTCCTAAAAGTGAAACTGCTGATCGTGGTCTGCAGAAGGTAATAGACTGACAATGCATAAGCACTTCATACAACCCCATTTCAAAAATACTTAACTATCCCTTTAAAAATGTCAACAGTCATTTTTTAACCAAGTCTTCTAGTTTTGTCTACGTTAAGCTCATTTTCAAATGTTTGAAAGGAATGTCACCAATTGCTAATTTGCTTTCTTGATATGAGTTAAATGAGAAGATTGATACCTGCATTCAGTGTCTTTATGCTAAATGCAGCCGATTAGTTTAGCTAATACCTAGCTAGCAGCATAAAGACTGAAATTAGGGTAACCAGTCTGGCTCTGTTCAAAGTTAATAAAAACCAAACCGACAATGTCTCTTAAGCTCACTTATTCTTTTACATTGTGTCATATTTGTTTAATGTACATAAAGAGAGATGTAAAAACAAGAAATATTTGTGTTAAGCTAAACGGCTGCTGGTGCTAGCTTGAGATGCTACAACATGAGTGTGGTATTTATCCGCTCATCGAACTCCATCATTTCTCTTTTTGATTTGTCACCTCGATCAATAAAATGTCAGAAGTATTGGCTTTAAGACTTCATAAAAAAGGTCATAGCAAAAGTTGAACAGAAATTCTGTCTCTGCCCTCAAATAACCTGATGACCAAAATGTCAAATGTTTCGACAATCAATAACACTGGCTAGCCATTGCAAAACTCTCAACTCTCTCGATACAATTCTCTGCAGACAAAGAGAGAAAACAAGGCAGCGCTGTTGCAGGGTTAGAAAGTTATTTCTTTGAGACATCACCCAGATTGTTTTTACTGTTTTCATTAAATATTCTGAGTGTGTGACCTTTGACCTCTGTGTAGGAGAGTTTGTTGCTAAATTGGAATCAACTTGATGCTCGCTGTTGTTCTGCTGTTGTATTTTGCATGCAGTGTCGTCTGTGTTTGTGCTCTCAGAGCTCCACTCTAACATAAGTACACTCTTACTTAGACTCAATTACCTAGACTCAATTACTGACAAGACTTAATGAATGCATGAGCAATCACATGTGTGTCTGTGTGTTGTGTGTGTGTGCGCGCACTCAAAGAGAAAGGATAGAAAGAAATGATCAAGTGGTACAACACACATAGAGAGCATCAGGGAGAACCACTGACAGTTCTGCGTGCAAATAAACCTTCTGCTTGAATTAAGGACATTCAAATCCCAAAGAACAACACAACAACATGCAGTAATTCAAGATGTGTACCCTCAGCAGCCGTCGTGTTGCACCCTTTACCCTGCATGGGCTGGTGTTGCCATCTAGTGGACATTTACAAAACACGTTAAGAACCTGTGTGTAAATTTTAAAAGTCCAGAAATATATTTTTTGCTAGTATGTGAGAAGCTTTTGTGCTACACAATTTGCATGTTTAAAAGTGCCACTTTGTTGATTTTACTGTTTGAAGTTACTGCAACAGAATAGGTACAAATTCAGAGAGAACAAAGAAGAAAAGGAAAACAAAGTTTGAGTGCAGCTTTTGCACTTTACTGCAGACTTTTAGAGGAGAATCGCTGTACTGTAATTCAGTTCAGCCTGTTCACATCCATGAAACTCAAGAATTAAGTCTCATTAGATAATAAAAGAAAACATCAGGCTGTGTGTAAACCATGGAATTTATTTATATCCTGCTAGTTTATTAATTGATGGACCTATTGTCATGTTTGGAAACAGAACAGCCTGTGTTGACACATTAGTGTTTTATAAATATCATACACCGTATTAAGTTTTGTAAAACCTGTTTTTGCACAATCAATTGTGGATTTCTTTTAGCTATTATTATTTTCAGCTATTATTACATGTAATGTAAGTGGAATGCGGTTGCAGAGTTTAATGAAAGTCTTCTGAAGAAGGTGCACAAAGGCCTGAGTCTGCAGTCAGTGAATAGTTAGGCCTTTGCACTCAATAGTGTTATTATAAGGACAGATATAGATTGAAGTCAACACTTTAACTATTATAGTTATGATCGAGGCGTAGCGATTGTTTTGTTTTTCCTCAACCGCCATGGTAAAAGTTTTCTGCTCCAGGTGAGGCTCGAACTCACAACCTCGGCATCGCTCTGCAGGTTACTGTCTTATAAGTACCGCGCGCTGACCGATTGCGCCACTGGAGCTTGATGTTTGTTAAAAAAAAAGGTCACTACACACACACCTGCTGTGTTCTTTAAGATTGAAATAAATGTCTAAAGAAAGGGGTAAATTAACAGATTCCATGATCCCAAACTATTTCATGATATTAATGTCACTCCATCAGTCAGCACATGGTGTTTGGGGTTAGTTAATTATTTTTCAGGAACCTGGGATCAATGGACTCGAGTAATGCGGTCAGCTAGTGTGCAGTATTTATAAGACAGAAACCTGCAGAGGTTGTGAGTTCAAGCCTCACCTTAGCAGACAGGTTTACCTTTCTAGATATCAGGCAACAAACAGACAAATCAAACGACTCTGCGTCTTACTGTGTTTATTGTCAGGCAGCTAAAACGCCACCATACTGAATAAAAAACACAAGTGACCTCAGTAACAGTTATAAAAATGGAGTAGATTAACATACAAGAGTGTTCAGTACTGATGTAAAACAGTGAATATAAGAAACCATCTATTGGTGATTGAAGTGCTTTGAAGGCTGTGGAGGAAACTACAGTTTCCAATGTGGTTAAAAAGAAAAGAAATGGCCACCATGTACTGAAGTATGAGGATAATTTACAGGATTCTGTTTGAATGTGAAATGCAGTCGCTACAGAAACTGCCGACACAAGCTGAAACGTGGCACAAAAGGACATCATCTCTGTGGTTCAGTGTCAATAAGGCACATTAACATTTTAGAGTCTCACGTCTCAGCAAGCTTTAGCTCTAAGGACATCCAGTAAATGGACAAAACAGTTTGAACATCAGTAAAAAAGTACAAAAAAACAGGTTGTATTGCTCCTTTTGGCCACTACGGGGAGCTGTTAAGACAGTTTTACCAGTGCAGAGGGGTAACTCTTTGCAACTCTCCACCAGTGTGACTGATCATTGATTAGCCCAGCTAGAGATCAATCACACATAAATCAATTGTTAGTTCTTTTCAATCCATTTTACATTGTTAGTTTTGTTCCCATGCTGGTGGATGTTTCTATAAAAGCCCTCAAGGTTTCCATGCAGAGCCTTTATTCGTAGTGGTTCTGTTGTACCAGTCAAACAAATACGTCCACATTAAAATCCTAAAAATCCTGCTCATTTTGCCAAAAAAAGAAGTTCTTAGTCGGTCATAAGTTACATCGCAGCACCGCGTCCAACTTTCAGCTTCATCAGCATCCAACGTTTAGAGTGAGTCGTGCTGACATTTCAAAGGCTGGCGATCAGAGGAGGTGTGCGTTCAGGTCGTACTTTTCGCAGAACTTGTCCGTGATCGGGATGCAGGTGAGGTACTCGCACCAGTCGCACTTCACCGGGTAGACGTAAAAGAGGATGGCCAAGGCGGAGAGCAGACCCAGGAAGACCAACAGGAAGACGCAGATCTGGACCCGCTTCCTGTACATGTCTGAGCGCCCGAAGCTGAGGAGAAAAACCTGCGTTATTAATGTAGTGGAGTCAGAAGAGCAAGTCAAAGACATTTACATAACATGTGTATCTCTTAGTAGGTGCTACTGCAAGGAAAATTATACCTTGTCAAATCCCAAAGCTCTCAAGCTATGGCGCATAAATAATTATCATCTGCTTTTTCTTTGTCATTTTCTCACGACAGAGGGTACAGATACATTCTTTCTGAGCTCATCTCAGCAAAAGCCGAGAACGACAAACATCCCCGTCTTCACCAACCTGATGTACGGAAGGAAGGCGAAGGACAGGAAGAATCCCGACACGAAGCCGCAGATGTGGGCAAAGTTGTCGATCCAAGGAAGCAAACCGAAGGAGAAGAAGAAGACCGAGATGGCCAGCAGCTTAGCAAAAGCCCGCCACGGTCGCTCGAGGATCTGCCAGCTCTGAAACAGCTCCACAAACAGACAGGCCAGGATGCCGAACTGGCTTCCTGCAGGACCCACCTGAGAGGAAGCAGAGTTTTCCGATGTGCACGTCTCAACACTTTCAATGTTCAGATTTGGCTCAAGAAAATGTTGCATGTGCAGTACAGTTGCAGCACTGGTTTTCACGGTTAACAAAGTTTTGGAGGTTTTCAGTACCTCTGCTCTGTAGGGCAGGAAGATGGATGAGGCCAAGTTTCCTGTGATGCCACTCAGCATGTAGATGATGGAAATTCTGAGCCAGCCAGCCAGCTTCTCTAGGTCCCTCAGCACCGTCATCTGGAAAAACACTGACACCAGGCAGTGCAGGATCCTACAGACACAAAGAGTTCCTTATTATGCTGCTGACCCACATTCACCTGCAATCTCCCAATTTACTCTTATCTAACTTTAATTTAGACAAACAGTTCCAATTTTAATAAAACATCTCTGTTATTACTGCTTTGAATACTGAGGACTTCTTTAAAGATAAAAAAAGTTAAGTCACCCTGCATGAAGAAAGAGAGACAGCCAGAGTCTGGAGAACTGATCTGGTATGTCCGGGTTGAGGAAAGGCAGCAAACCACACACATCATCCATGCAGGCCACCTGGAATAGAGAGAGAGAGAGAGAGTCAGAAAGAAGAAAAAAAACTCAGTCAGGACTGAAAATTCCATCAGGAAGTCTGAGGACGCACTGCCACCCTGTGGAGAGAAACGACAGTGTTTAATTCAGTCCAAACTCCTTCCAGTTCACAGCTCACCACAGGCTCCAGTGGCGCAATCGGTCAGCGCGCGGTACTTATAAGACAGTGACCTGCAGAGCAATGCCGAGGTTGTGAGTTCGAGCCTCACCTGGAGCAGCAGAGTTTTAAATTCAAACGTCTACGTGCGTCACAGATGCCCCAAAATAGCAGCAGCAATGAGGAAATGTGATAAACATGCAAATGAGTTTGTGGTACCTGTGAGCACAGAGTTGCCTCTTCGTGGAAGTAGCCATGCATGAAGTCACAGTACTCTCTGGAAGTGATTTCACACCTACAACATGAAAGGCATTGTTAGTTAAATTAGCAACAGTTTACAGAAAAAAAACATAAGATGATTATACTATGTGTTAGCTTTCAATTAATATGATTAAAATGTTCAGTATTTTTTTTGTTTTCTATCATTTAGAATTCTATTTATTTTGGTTAAGTCCAGTGTCGTATCTGTGATGACATTAAAAAGGGTGATGAAACACAAAATATTTAACATTTCAACATGAAAAGAGTCATATTGAATTACAGTTGATAATGGCATCCAGCAGCTTTAGTACTAAATTGCAGATAATACTGTACTAGCAAAGGTTTTGGTGTTACATGTACAGTGAGTCACACCGTCTCCTGACTCGCGAGGCGTTCAGCGACACCGACTCTTACCGTCCTTTGGTTCCGATGCAGCAGGGCCGGCCTGTGATGGTGCAGTCTATGTGGGGGAGGTTGGTGTGATTCCCAGAGTTGTACCTTGTACAAATCTAAAGATCATGACCAGAAGAAAAGTTTTTTGTTTTTTCAACATTAAATTTGGACATCTGGAAGTGTAGAAGAAGGTGTTGCTTTCAGATTTCAGTCCGTTTAACTAAGGAGAGACTTTACCTTTGATTTTTAAGACAAGGACACGGTAATAAGAATCGAAGAAGAAATTCAATTATTTTATTATTTTATTTATGCTGCAGTGCCGTTTGACACAAATTAGTACAATAATTCAGACTTCATCAATATATGTATGACACTGTTGCTGCAATCTGACTGAAAATAAGAAAAGGTGCACTTGTCCCTCTCAGTCAGACTTTTGCGTGAATAAATTCATTTAGAACTGCAGCTGACCTCATATAAAGCCAAACTCTCCAGTATTCCCTGTGCATATATATCTATATATATAAATTTTGTGGTTTTAAATTCTTTTTACTAACAAAAAGAACAAAACACTACAAATATCAAACATAACAAAAACACTGTACGTGACAAGACAAAGACATCATTTCCTCATGTTACACATACATACACACACACACACACACAAACACACATATACATATATAATAGTTTATTTATTTTGAAACTGCTAACATGTAAATCTACTTACTGGCCATTTAGTGATGTCATCCGACCACTCATGAGGTGAAACTGATGCCGGCTCGAGGCAAATTCTACAAATTCGAAGCAAGAGTTTAAGAAACAGTGGAGATTCCTGTCTTCTATTACAAACAACACGATCCACATACGGAGTAGCAGTCAGGAAAGTATTTACATGATTGTGTCATGAGGCTGATGATGATCTCTACAATTACAATGCACTCCATTAAAACACAAGAATACTAGAGTTTTTTTGTGACAGCATCTATATGTTACCTCGGGTCCTGATGGCAGACTGAGCCATGTTGGCGGAGCGTACCATTAAGGTAGGGAGCACTGGGATGCTGAGGCCACTTCACCCACACTGCCAGAGTACTCTGCAGGTGAATACATGCAGAGGGAAGGAGATCATGGCTAACATTATTCTACTATCCTGTACTCATACTGCTTGTGCAATGCTGACTACAACTAAATAGTGCAACAAAACATGCCTAAAAATCCCATAATTCCGTGTATTTCTCTTAAAAACCAAATATGACATCTCATATAACAGGTTAGCATAAAGTACTTGCTGTAAACAATAAAGACCAAGAGTTTGCCTAAAGATCGGTACATATCAGAACTTTACCATCCATCTTTGCACAATTTTTACTTGCACACAAGATGTTCATCTGCATATTTGCATAACATGATGGGAGTTCAGAACTAATAGCTAAATGTTCTGGGGTAAGAACAATATACTGTAATGATAATTTAATTAATATAAGTTAAGTGGGCATGTGAGTCTATAAGACGTTCAGCTGGTTTCACTGACCGAACACTCCTCTTGTAATGTCTGCAGGCAGCCGGAACGATCGTTCCTCACGCAGCAGCCGGACTCTTTCTCACGCGCTCTCTTCTCCTGGATCAGTTTGTGGATTTCTTGGTCTTGACGCATGCAAGGAGAAAACTTGGCTCCCAGGTGGATGAGCGCCTCCTGCAGGACGGAGGCATTACAGCTTGGTAAGGTTGCGCATCTAGAACAGCGGTTCTCAAACACGAAACCCTTCATTGATACCACCCTTAATGTTCCAAATGTGCTTATATGAATGGATTATACAATTACACTAAGGGTGATTCTGTTACAACCATTGATCCAATTATTTTTAGCTAAGCCAACTATTTATATTAACTATTTTTTCAACTTACTATTAACAAATCATTTGAAGAGCTTATCCTAGTTTTGTGCAAGTATTTCAGTAATCTACCAATTTTTTTTTTTATTATGCTTACTATTATTTTACCCTTTGTTTTTTTTTTCATCCACCTAATCCCTCATTTATGGCTAAGTATCTTTTTTGTCAATGATTTATCCAGTACTTTTAGCTGTTTCAACCCAGTTTATCCTGCATTTAGCGAAAAACACATATCGACCATTTAATTATTTTGGCTAGCGTTGACTATTTCAACCATTTGTATAATGCTTTTTTCATTTACTTACTTTCAGCTATCAATTAATCTGTTATTTATGGAAAATTATCAATTCTTAGATGCCTTTTCCACTTATTATTAAAACTGTTACCTAAAAGTAATGGATACTTTTAGCTAACAGTTTTATCTTGTTGATCCTACTTTTAGCTAACTTTATAAACCCTTCACTTATTTTAGCTAGTGTTAGCTCTTTCAAATAATACTTTATATTTCTTTTTATTACTTTTAACATTTTATTACCTTTACTGTTTGTTAACATTTAACCCATTACTTTAATTTTAATTTCAGCTGTGCAATTTAACTAGCTAGTGCAGATTTTTTTTTCAGCACTTTCATCAAAACTTTTTTTTTCTGAAAATTATTTAAATAATTTTCTCACATGTACTCTTTAAAACTGCAAAAGTGCTAAACCAGGTAGAACTAGATAGTTCAGAGAGTTTAAAACACTGGAGCTTTTCCCATTTTGACCAGAGCATTTAAAAGCTGCGAAACACACAGTCATAAAAAGAAGATAGTTTGTGAAAGATAAAAAATAATGTACTTACTGAGCTTGGTCCCACCCAAAAGTTTTGTTGTTGCACAAACTTAACATTTTCATAAACTCCTTTGTTTCTCAACACCTAAAAAAATAACAAATAAAAGTCCAGGTTACAATATACATTTCTACAATTCAGCACAAATTTTTAGACAGTACACCAATTGATTCATACTAATTGTGTACAATTTACTCACAGAGTCGACAGTCTCATGCTGTGAGAAGCCCACGGGAACGATGCCATAGATAGTGACAGCCAGGATGGTGATGAGCAAATGGACAAATGTGATCCAGTAGGTAAAAAAGGGCCTGGAGACAACAGCAGGACAATTTCAGGCCTCACTTCCCCAGGCACTGGCAGACACTGTATTAAATAGCACGTGAGAGCGCAGTCATCCTGCAGTCAGCTATCTTACCTGTGATCATCCATGTCCTCAATCTGTCTTTTGACAAAACTGTCAATGCGCTTGCGGTATGTCCGGTTTGTAAGACGGCCGACCATGCCAAGCCCGTACGGCCTTTTCTCTTTGGCAAACAGCTTCTTAACGGGAACCACGATCCTTTGTCCCCGCTGCTGATGGCCGTTAACACTCACCACTTCCTGTTTCAGGCGTACTTTAGGTTGGACAAGAGAGCCATCTTTTGCCTTCCGCCATCCTCGCTCTAAGGGCCTGGATTGAGGAAGAGGAAGAAAGCATAAAAATGAATGAGACAAAGCACTATAATGGAACACAGTGCTCTCTGTTCTTTAGCATGTCAGTGATTCATAAGTGCATATAAATATAATGCTCTAAAAATGATCAACTCACAGCATGAGGTGACTCCTCTCCAGTTCGTTCTTATCCAGCGCACTTCCTGTGAGCTCGCTCTCATCCACTTTGAGGGCAGCCTCAGATGGGGTTTCAAAAACTTCATCAGCATAGGTGGACAACTCATCATGCAGGCCCTCCTAAAAATGCAGGAGTCAGTTTACACAGATATAGTACACTTAATAGCTGAGACTGTGAGAAGGTGTTTGAGTCAACACATCAGATGATTCGATCTGTTTGCTTTGCCCAGAGCTCATGTTAATAGATTGGGATTTGGCATTCAAATTGATCTCAGTAAAGGTTTTACTTGTGTGTTAATAGCAGCAGTTTCAGGGCTTTTCTAAGAGTAACAAGCGCATAAAAGAAGAGTGGCTTAAAAGCCTTTTGGGGACAGCAGGCTTAAGACATAAAGAATGGCTGCTCAATGAGTGCTTTAAGCCACACATGATAAATGTAAATTTATCCTCGCATTGTGTGTGTGTTCGGAAGTGTGTCTCCTGCTCACTCTGGTGAAGAAGGAAGTGTCCAGTTCATCAGGGAAGTCCACAGTGTCGTCTTCAAAGAAACTAGAAGGCATGAAACTCCGCCTGCGACATCGACTGGCAGTGCTGTCGCCTAATGTCCGGCCCTAATAAACAATCACACACAAACATAATTATAAAATCAATAAAAATGGTATTGTAAAATGGGCAAAGGCTGCCAGACATGTACATCATGTGTTGGGCCTGACAGTTTATCTGCAAGAATCCCTCACTCTGCTTATGCTTCCTTAATCATTGTGTCTTAGTGAGCCCCGCGTGTCAGTGGATTAGTCTGCACTTCTGGAATATTCTGACTGATAGCTGAGCATTCAGGGTGTATTATCATGCACCATCTGCTGGAGAAACCCCCCCGAGTAAGCCCCCCCTCAACCCACACTCTGATACTCTTACTGAACATCCATTCATCCCTTTATACTGTATGTGTCAGTATGCAGCCATTGGGCCACACTGAGGACTCCACTGTGCTCTGCAGTAAATTTAATCCGCAATAAGACAAGCTGATCTCATGTTTTACATAACATACATACATACACACACACACACACACACACACACACACGTGCACAAATAATCAGAATGATATCATCAGAATAATAACAGATGTACTTTTTCTGCGATTTAGAAAAACAAAACACAATGGAGATTAAAGTGTGTGCACATATACGAAAACTCAGTGTTTTTTTTAAATGAGTAAATTAGCAGCTTACAATGCTGCTTCCACCTTTGGATGATTTGCTGCAAAATCTCATAATTAAAAAGGTAAAGCATTCAGATATTCAGAGTGCAATCCACACTGAAGGGAAAGAACCGCACTGTTTTAGACTGCAGAGAGCAATCGACTGCTGTTTTCCCACAACTACAAAAGTTTTTGTACTGCAATGATTTCATAGTATTAGTGGTTCACAGTTGCAACTGCTCCTAATGTGCATTCATATTGTGCACATAAGGAAATGTATCCCATATTCAGAACAACAGGGTCTGGCAGTAGCTTTAAAGCTTAAAGCATTTGAAGCACATATTTTGCAAAGCACAGAATATCTGGCGAATGAAAAAGGTTTAAACCAAAATCTACATTACGAACAAAAATAAACACCTTCATTAGTGCTGCTGCAGCTTTGAGACTCATAACTGCGACAGACTCCCGTTTGCGTCGTCGTGGCAACCGGTTGAGGGCGGAGCGAGAGCTGGAAAAGGAGCAGAGGGAGGCGGTGCCAGGCGTGATGGGAGTTTGCGGAACACTGAAGCCGTCTACCTCTTCCACCATGCGGAAGGCACGACCCCGGGCCAGGGGGTCTACGATCTGCACACACATATCAGCTACGCGTTGGTCCACAACTTTGTTTCTTTATTCAACTGTCAAGCCACATACAACAGAAAACACACAGTGACAGAACTGGGAACAGCAGGACTGCACATAAAAGTCATCTAAACTAGGGTTAGTTTGATGTTTTAGGAAGAAAAAAAGGGGGTTTTTTTCTAAAAGAAGAAAAACTCAAAAGTGTTAAGTTAGAGGGTTTCAGATAGAGGTGGAAAATTTTATAAAATTGTTATTTGGTTATTTAAAAACATTAGTGGTCACTGGTTGGCATATGCTTCTCAAGAGCAGGAGGGATTTGTTAACTAAATTTTCACCAACATTTGATGCTGGTTCTTACACCAATCAATATAATTTTAAACTTTAAAAAAAAAACAACTTTCAACATTCTGACATCACTGTTATTTTAATGCAGTCTAAGTTTGCTTTTTTAAGTTATGATAAAATAATTACAAAGCATAAGGAGAAGGAAGCCCAAGAGTTAAATATTCATGTTAAAACAGGCACATTTTTGGACTACTAGCATGCTATGAGCAAAAACAGAATTTTGAGGGGGAAAAAAACACTTAGAAGTTTATCTGCTTGGCTCTATAAGCATTTTTTAATGGTCACAAAAAATATTAATGTGTCCAAGTAAAATCTTGGGCTGCTAGTTATCATTTTTGGAATTTCATCAAGTTTTCAGACTGCAAACACAAAACACTGCAAGCTAATGGAGCAAGCTAGCTTACTGTTTACTAGCAAAATAGTCTTTTTAGGGGAAAAAAAGGGAGTTGTTGCATCTATAGCAGTTTGTATCATATTGTGCTTATTTTATTTATCTCTCAAACAGTTAGGAGAGTCTTACATAGCCAAGAAGATGCAGTTTCTTTGAATACGGCTGATCTGAAATGCAGTAACTAAACCTGAATTTAATGTTACGTTTCAATCAGATAAAAGGAAGTACTATGAATAGGTATTTTTGTCATTATCATTAATATTAACAGTGCTGTAATGCCTGTGTTGCAGCAATGTAAGGTTGTGAGTTTCGTGTATTAGTTTTGCTTCATGCAATAGTCTAGAAAAAGTCATCAAAAGAACCCGAGGTAAGATGTCAGAGCAAAGACAAAGCAAGCACTGAAAATCTGGTGTGAAATGAAGGAAGAATACAGGAAAGGTGGATAAGTGTCCCATCTCTTCATCAATCCCTCTAACGTGCCCCAGGTGCTGGCCTACCCTCTGCATGCCATAATGATGGTGACTAGGATGGTGGGGTGGGAGGTAGAGGGGAGGAGGGGTCTCAGTGCTGGCCAGGGAGAGGTTGTCCTGGCTGTGTAGCTCCATTTCCCGCATCACCTGCGCCTTTAGACCCCCGTACAGATGGCTGCAGTGCTGCAGACTCTTCCTCCTCCATCGCTGGGTGCTGTCGCTGTCTTTGCTCACGCCAAACCAGTCAGCCGTACCCCTGAAAAGAGGACACTCTTGTAAAAAACAGGAAAAACCCAATATTCTTACATGACTGTTTGACAGGAGTTGTACATTTTAGAGAAAGAAATTAGAAAATGTCCTGACAGAGAGCAAGCAACAGCAAACCTACTCTGTTCTTTCACTTAAAGTCTCTGAAAAGTTTTGGCTCATATATTAGTACTCTGTTCATAACCTGAAACATCATAATGGGACAGGAGACTTCAGAATGACCATTAAAAATATTCACTATTTAAGATTTTAGTTATTTATTTGTTTACAAGGCAGAGTCTACAACCATGCTAACATCAGTATGCTAACATAGTCATAACAAAAATGATAAGAGGCTAATGCTGTGCTGTTATAATTTTTACCATTTTAGCATAGCACGTTAGCACGCTAATGTATATTTTATATTCATATATACATTTGAGACCGAATGGAATGTCCATAGTTTCAGAGCTGCTTCAACTTTAGCAATTTAAGATGCTTTATTTAATATTTTTGCACCAAATACAGTTCAATTCCTCACTTTAACTCTCATG
>JAQFJA010000014.1:21124299-21142444 GCA_029874485.1 Naso brachycentron
ATGGCTATCTCCCAAATCACTTAGAAAGGGCTCATGTCTTCTTCTGAAGGTCTTCTTCTGGTCTTGCCTGAAGTTGCTGCCCGAGGGAGTTGCTAAGATGGCTGCCGAGTGACAAGACTTGCCCCTAAGGACTTTGTTTAGAGTTAAGGTAAAGTTCTTTAGGAGAACCAAGCTAGCTATTTGCCCCTGACTTCCAGTCTTTATGCTAAGCTAAGCTAACATACAGATGTGAGAGTGGATTTGATTTTTTCCTCTAACACAGCAAGTATAAGTGCAGTTTCCCCAACTGTAATCTTGTTTCAATCTGTGATTTAAAAATTTTACAATTACCCAGGAATTCTGCAATGTGATGTCACCAAAACACTCGGGATTTTCTGCTCATGTTGTGATGCACCGTACCATGGGACTTGCTTACTACTTTTAGAGATTGTTTGTTTCCCTCTTATAATTGAAATTATTACTTCCTGTTTTGCACAGAAGGGACCATATGTTACATCATAAACTCATATGCGCATAAAAAATAAATCTAAAGCCTTTGTTTTGGCTGAAAAGGATGAATTTATCTGTACTGCAGATCCTAGCGATCCTTTTCCACATGTTTATCCTCTGGAGGCTTCAAAAAAAAAAAAGAAAGAAAGAAAAAAAGCACATCTCCAGTCTTTTCTCCTATATCCTGTTTGCTCTGATGTAACAAATCATGAGTAGGTCACATAGATTAACTTGGAGATATGCTGTGTGCTTTAACCCCCCCACCATACGAACATGTAGCTTTTATGTGTGCCAGATGTTACAGATATAATACAGTGGGTCATCTCCTTTTAGAGTGTGTGTGTGTGTGTGTGTGTGTATAATCTCCACCAATCGCCACCTATACAATCAAACAAAACACAACAACATCTGCCACAACAGAAGCAGTGCGTCAGTTATGAAGGAAAAACAAATGCTACGTGACGACATTGTGGCTTCCGTGTCTCTGCATAATCATCCTTTATATAATATTATCAAGTGTTTCCTGTCATCATTCAAACATTATCTACAGAGGAAAAAAAGAACTCACTAATCTTCTCATGTCTAGGGTCAAATGCAGATAAATTTAATCAGGTATTTATTGCTGAACTCTAGTTACCTTAAGCCATACCAGGAAAACGAGGGCTGGATTTGGGAGTGAAAAAAAGGGCAAATAAAAACAATGAAGAGGCAAATTTCTTCCTATGTTTAACCATTAATTGCACGTGATACAACCTTAATCCAAAATGATGACACAAATCTGTCGTCTAAAGGCATCGATGATTCCCCCACAGACAGACTCGAGCTTGGGGTCATGTAAGTTGAAGGTTTGAACACTACTTCAATTGTCTTGTGGCGTCTGTCTTTGATCTTGTTACCACAGACTACAACAGTGAGCAATTCATTAGTCAATCAGCTGCTGTGCTGCCAAGCCTCGACTCACATCGCTGCTCAGGGGTCCTTGGCCAACTAACACACATACAAAACCACAGAGACAGGAAGTAGCTACTGTATTTGTAGCATTTCTGTATATATAAAAACATACTGTCGAATGTGACTCCTTGGTGTGATAAATGCAATAGTCTAGCTCATTTTTAGCGCCATGCAAGCCAGTATCTGGCATATTTTTGTGTTTCTTCAAACAAAGAAACAGGGAAATTTCCCCAAAACCTTCCACTTCCCTCCTGTCACAGGACGGCATTTGAAATTCTTTGAAGTCTTGTATCTCCTAACCACTTCCTGGTGTGGCTTTCTTTTTCTCATCCTTCGTGAAAAGAGTATTTTTGAGGTGTTTTTATTACATCTGCTTTCAACCCTTATGCCATAGGTGCAAAAGTACACACATTCTTTACTTAAGTAGAAGTACAGATACTCTACAGTGCTGTAGTAAAAGTAGAAGTACTCGTTTAACTTCTTTACTCAAGTAAAAGTAATTAAGCACAGGTTCTGAAATGTACTTGTATAAAGTAAAAAGACCCCCTTGCCCATTTTTGTGAAAGCTAACTGAACCTCACACAATATTAATATAAAGTAAAGACTATAAAACTTGCTAAACTCACCAGAAAATTTGTTGATTGTTGAATCTTATTTGTATAATGTCCAATATCAAGATTTTTGGTTGGTCAAGCGTCCTGAGCACAGCCAAAATGACAAAAGCATTGAAACTAAAGTAACAAGCCTGTTTTGATAATGTAAGGAGTAGAAAGTACAGATATTTGCGTAAAATTGTGGGGAGTAAAAGTAGGAAGTTGTCAGAAAAATAAAGATTCAAGTGAAGTACAGACACCTGAAAACTTTACTTGAGTGCAGTAAAGAGGTACTTGTACTTACTTCCCACCTCTGCCTTACACCCTTTGCCGTTGTAAGAAACCCCCAAAACCTTCAAATTCGTTATCATTAGTAAATCAGTGGCCTCTCCCTGTTCTGTAAGACAATGTGCTTCTGTGCCACAAAACAGTCCAACAGAATCAAAGGCAATCAGGTTTTTTCATTGACAGTATGATTTATTTACAGTAAATATGACTGTAATGGTTTAGTGATGTGTAAATGCTACATATAGTCTTAGCTGCAAGCTGACTAGAATGGAACTTATCTGCTTTTAGTTGTTGCTACGCCACACGTGGTCAGTGCTTCGTTGAGCTCAAATCATCCTGAGGGCACTTGTGCAATCATCAGCAATTCTCCTGCAATATTATAGATGTGGTTGCTAACTTCTCTGTTTACTTACCAAAGTACTAGAATTAAATGCACAAGGATAATCTCTGCAGCTCTATGTGCTGCAACCTGCGTTCAACCTGCCTCACGATGTGGCTCCACGGTCGGGAGGAAATACCTCGCATTCCTGTGAAGAGCCCGAGTACCTTGCATCCTCTTTCAAAACCACTCAGTGCTGCCTGCTGCAGCTTGAAAGATACGAGGCCTGTGATTGGAGGTCAGGCTTGTGATACAAAATATCTTCCATCACCAAATCAGCCCATGCACCTGTCCCAAACCTGCACTAGACCCTCAAAACTGCACACACTTTCTTAAAAATCGTATTACGTGTTTCTCATCATGAAAATAAGTTCGCCTCATGGATGTGAGACCAGTTTGTTCTCTATGTGCGGGTGTTGTAAAGGTGGTTTATATATTCAAGCAGTAACACGGAGTCCCTCTGTGACACTTGTGATTAACTAATGATTATGAGTATGTGAGATATTTACACAATCAGGCACAAATCAAAATACTCTGTCAATAAATTGTATTCTCAATGAATAAATATTTGCAGGCTGCCTGGCGCACATGAAAAGGCATGTGCATACTTCAGTTAGTTAATCTGGTTTAAAACACAGCTGGTTAAACACATGTAACGGTTGAAATATACATAGGGCCGTACGGGGCGCGACACATCTGCCGCAGCTGGTCGGGAGCAGAGGATGTCCATTATAATAAACTTAAGCTGCTAAACAGCACACATCTCTATTTTTACACAGCTACTTTTTTTTCCCTCCAGCAGAAAAACACTACGTATTAATGTGTAAAGTGCAATCCGTTTAAAATGATTAAAGTAAATACCTGATGGTACCAGAGGCCATGCAACCCAACAGAGCAACTTTGTGTGTATTGCATGTTAATCAAATTGTGATCCTGTTTTAAAAAATATAGCTTTATTATATTTTCAGGCATATATTTACAGTCATGCTTATAGACACACCGTCAATCATGCACTACAAACACACAGTCTGGGTTGCATGTTACAAAAACAGTGACAGGCAATTGTCTTCGTTCATTTAAAGTGAAACTTCTGATCTGAAGTAGGGCCCAATTGATATGGGATTTTGGTCTCCGATGCTGATACCAACATTAGGGAGTAAGAAAATTCCGATATCCAATATATCAGCCGATATTCGATAAATCAGCCGATATTCTATATATAAAATTTTGAATGTGGTTATCAAATATGTCTGACAAAGATACGTAATAATGGCAGAATATCTAACAAACTTTCTTCCGAACATCAGTGCACTGAACAGTTAACACTTCACTTGATACCATTAAGTAATGGACCGCCCTCTGCTGGACAAACTATGTGATTACACCATTTTAAATTACTAGTGCACGCATTTTTTTTTTTTCAGCCTTAAAAAACAGTTTTAATATTGGCACTTATTGGAGAACATATACGCCGATACCGATATATCTGCAGTAGGCCAATATCGGCCAATTATATCAGCAAACTGAAATATCGGTCGGGCTCTAATCTTAAGTTTTGAAATACACCAAAAAAGGCTTTGATTTGCCTCTAAGTGCAATCGTTTCTCCACTCAGCTGTCTGAGCAGGAGAGATTTAATTGGCAACTTGAAACCTTGGCAAAATCTGCAGCTGAACTCCATCCACTCCTGGTTTTGCATAATCAAAAAGTCTCAGATTTCTCTCACAGTGTGAAATGTCTCCTGTGGATGTCATTAAGAGGTGATTAAAGGATTGGTATAGGCTACCGCTATCAAGTTATTCCTCCTGTGGATTGACTTGTGCCCTGTGGGAAAGCTGCCTTTGAATATAACATTATTCAAATTCTGAGCCGCTGCACTTCACTTCACATCCACACTTTCTGATGAAGCTGTCTGCACAGGAAGACAAGCGAAGGAAACAAAGTGGTATCAGTTTTGTAGATCTTGCTTTCAACTAAAACCTCAAGGTACCTGCAACGATCTTAACACATCAGAAGTTTACAGTCAATGCTTTTGATCTACAAAAATATTCAGACCTTCTGTACGCATTTGTTATACCTAGAAATGTTCTGCCACAGCGTTAACATGACAGTAAAGCTGCGACCACAAGCCTCAGACTGCTTCTTTCTGCAGAATGACCTGATATGTAGCGAGACAAAGAGACGAGGGAAACATAAACAGAGAGAAAAAAAAATTTTTTTAAAGAAAAAAGAGAGCAAGAGAAGCAACCTAATGTCATGTTGGGAAAAGATGAAAGGAAGGATGGGGTAGAAAGTGGGGAGAATAAAACAAGAAAAGCCGCATCGTGTCAGAGAGGAAAAACAAACAAAAGGAAACCCACTGCAGCAAAGCAGAGAATATACAGCATGACACTGTGGAGAGGCAAGATGGATACAGAGGAGACACATTTTCAGAATCAGTCATCTTCCTCGCACATGCGTGACTGAACAACATGTGACACCCATTTTGCATAGTTTCATTGTGTGGGCTTGCAGCAGGGTTAAAAAATGCAGGACTATGTACAAATATGTGTGTATATGCACGCATGTTTGTGCGTGTTAATTGGTACCTCTATCTGCATTTGTTTACCTGTTTTGCCTCTAAGCCATGAGAGGAAATTTAGTTCTGGTAAAGCTGCAGAAACAGCAGAGCATGTAACCCTCCTCCAGCCTGTTTATCATTATCATAACTAACAGATTTCAATGAACCTCAGATCTAGTCAGAATTGTTTATACAGCGCCAAATCACAACAAAAGTTGTCTCAAGTAACTTTACATACAGTGTAGGTCTAGACCCAGAACTGGCCCAAGGCATTGGCAAACCAAGCGACTGCTTAGGGCCCTGTGAACAGCAGGGGAACCCCAAGGGTGTTGTATATTTTATTAATCTTTTTATTTTTGTTTCATGTTTTAGTAATTATATTGTGTTAATGATATGTTATCATGCAAAAGACCAACACCACATGTAGTATACCAGTTTGTAATGTATCACTTTGAATATTAAAATGAAAACCAACACCAGATCACTTTTGTAACTAAATTTGCTACCATTTAAGATTGAAAACCACAGAAGGGTAAAACCATGCCAGGCTGACATTAGTGTGATTTAAACAACACAACTAACACTGTGCAGAATTGGAGAAAGCTGCTGACTTGCCAAATAGTAATTGAGAGATTGTCTGCTATCTGAGTTTGCAAATCTATTATCTGCTTCTGTGTCCACTCCTTAATCAGAGTCCCCTTGTGAATAAAAATCTAGCTACAACACTGTGCTCACTACTAGTTTAACAAGTCCATTTGTTAGAACATCTAACAGAACAGGTTCATTAATTTACAGTAGTTGTGTGGATGACAAATAGACAACAGTCAGTATTATGGGTGGAGGTAGTGGGCCCCCAGGCCCTAATAAGGCTTGCGCCAGCCCTGTCTAGATCACAGTGAGCAAATAAGTGGGGACAGTGGTGAGAAAATACTTCCTTTTAACAGGCAGATACTTCAAAACAGATCTAGAGTCAGGGTGGTTACAAAGATGCTAAGCAACAGAACCTGCATTAACTTTGCAAGTTAATGCAAACAAGCTGTGTATATTTTTTCCTCATTATTTTATATGCTTAAAGCTGCAGTTGGTAACTTTAGGGCAAACATCAATAACTTTTTTGTGTTCTATTTGGAAAAATTAACATTACCTTAGAAGTTATTTTTGTGTCCACTGATGAATAAAACACTAACATTCACTCTTTGCTCTGTTTTGGTCTCCACCTACTAGTGGCAACATTTAATGTTTCCTGTTTGGTTCTCAGTGGGTAGCATTAAGTGGATTTATAGTTTGGGTTTTTTTTTTTTTTGAACAGCTGCCTGCTCCGCCTAAAAACAACAGTAATGTGAGCTATGAAACTAAAATAGTACCAGGCCAAAAATTGCTAAGAATTTCCTAAACCATTTTAAAATGTCCCATATACCAGAAGAGAATTGATGAGTGGGGTCACATTTTGGGCTTTTTCAGTGCGAGCAACCATCATCACATTATATGAGTCATTTGATCTATTGCCAATATAATATTGATGACAGAAGCCCTTGAGTTTTGTGTTCGGCCTTTAGAAAACATTCTATTGAAAATTTGGTATTTTAAAACGACCTGATCACACTGGAAAAACAATAAACACATGTCAATAAAAAAGTAGAAGCAATTCTCATTAAATGAGAAATGAGGTTAAAAAGGAAGAAATCACTGGCAGCTGCTGGGCAATACAGCAGAAATGACTTAATGGAAAAACTCCTTAAAGAAAAAGCCAACGTTGCCATTCATCGTTCCAACTGTTCCAACACCTCACAGTACATTAGGCTGCCTGAAATGCCACGAGAGAGAATATAATGGTTTCTAAGCTCCTGCAGGTATAGGACTTGAGAGGATCGAGCTGTTTCGAGTTTTCTGAGCCGAGAGACGTCTGGCTCCTGTCTGCCGCTCGAGGTTTATGTAAAGCAGAAGCTGGTGACAGAAGCTGCTAAAGACTGCAGATGATGTGAGGAAAGATGTGGGGATAAAGTAGAGGAGAAAAGAAATGAGACAGAGAGTAGACTAAAAGATACAAAGAGCAGCATTTAACATGAATGCAGAATTATCTGCACGATCTGCTAATTATTTAGTAATTGTAAGACACATAAAGAGTTTAAAAACATTCATGTGATGGTGGCAGCTAGTTCAGTGACAGATTTGTTTCAAGTCACTGCAACACAAGTAACATAAGTCCCACAATCTCTATTAATTTCTGTAGTTGTACTCCAAAGGAGCTGCAGTGTGAGAACAGCTAGCTTAACCTTGCTTGCTAATTAGCAACAAATTTGCTAGCTATTAAAATTTAAATGAGAATAAATTGATGGTCAGCATCAAATTCGTTCCTTTCAGCCAAAAAAACAGCATTATAGTTCTAAACAACTGTGTTCATTTAGCCTTTGGCTAACATTTAGCATCTCAGGGCTGACTGAAGGAGTGTTTTCTCGCCACAACAGTTAGCCAGAAGTGTGAACTTTGTTCTTTCTGTATATGGTTTTTTTTTGGCTTCTGGTTATTTTTTGCCTCTGTGTGCTTTTCACGTGTTTTTTTTCTTTCTTCCCACCATTTATCTTGCTCAATCAAAACAAGAATAGCCTCGTGACAGATACACCTTTCCTGATACAGCACTCATACATTTCATTGACAGTGATATTAAAGAGTAAAGGCAGGTTCAAACATGCCTGCTATTTTTACTTCACAGTTTTTTCACAACCTTCACATGCTTAAGTAAAACTCATTGCTTTTCTCTTTTCCCTTTTTTTTCAAACTGAGTATAAATGAATGAATCTAACTGGGGCAATCTTTTGAAATATTTTCTTTTGGTACTTACTTACTGTGCTGTCATTCAGGGAATGTTTTGCTGCCATATTTCCACTTGGTGTTTTGTTCTGTCCTCTCAGCAATAAGTAATTTCCTGTGATGCAAAGTAACTGATGCCCCCAAGTTTCCAGAGTCCTTAAGATATTTCCCGGGCATGGAAACACAATGACATGAGAGTTTCATATAATAGAGCTAGTTTAATCACACAAAGAATTAATCAGACAGTAAATGAAATAGTTAACAGCCACTGTGATGTGACATCATCCACTGTTTTGTGAAGTATCATATTAAAGCTTCAACTTTTGTTTTATGGTCGGTGCAATCTTGGTTTTTGGCGCCAGAAGTGACCATATTTGGACAGGAGGGTGGAGCAACAGATGATAAACACTGCTAACAGTGACTAGCAGAACGCTAGCAGCTGCTGTCATTAAAACAGCGGTTCATAAATTGAAGCCTTGGAGTCCCTCCCAGGGACTTTTATTTAGTGTTGATTGTGGTGGCGCATTTGGGCAAAAGCTGTGCTGTTAAAGATCTTATCTAGCGCAAGCACTTGTTTTGAAAGAATGGAAGAAAATACGGCAATTACTTGCACAATATCCGTTTGACCATAAACACAAAATGTTAATATTATCTAAAGAAAAATATCTTCCTGCTTCTAACCGAAAATAGTAAAAGAGAGAATGGGGGATTGATCACGCTCTAAACAACAAATCATCTCTTCCTGTCTGTGTACCGAAACACGTTTCGTAGCATTTCTGCTGACTGAGCGGACCGGGCAAAGGCATTGTAAAAGACAGGATACTAATCTTAAATTTTCTCACCTTTGGGCTTGTTTGCAGAGGTATATCATTGTGAGGCATCAGTATTAAATTTAGACTGCTTCATAACCACTTAAAAGTTCCCTGTAGGGACTTCAGTATAATTTAATGAGTGAGTTATGTAAAACTTTACCCCCTGTACAGCTGTCATGAACAGGAAAATCAGCTACAGAGACCCAAACTATTTTTCTTTTACCAGGCTGTAAACACTTTTATTTCTGCAGTAAAGTTGGCCATTTTCACATGAGGTTCTACGGTAAATGACTTTTGGCGGCATTCGAAGAACTTTAGTTTTTTGGCACGTTAGCTTCATTTTTCAGTCCTTGAGAAATTAATAAGGTAAACTTCTACATCTGGGATGTGGCACTCAGTCATCAATCATACAGGCTGAAATAGACAGAGCAGTGTTCTAAAGTGAAGAGTTCATCACTGAAGTCCATGTTCGACCTTCTGGCTGCTCTGCCAACAACTACAAACTCTGTGAAGAACACTCAGAAGTCAGAACTTTAAACTTTAGTACAGAACAGGGTAAACTAAACTTATAATTATGGTTTATATAAAAGAGGTCAAATCTTTTTTAAAACTTTATGAGTACTACAGTTTCTTTTGCTGAAGTCTAACATGACCAAAACAAAAGTAGTGCAACGAGATACATTTACTACAAGCATCATTACCTTCAAACTACTGCTGATATAAACAGTTTTGGTTCAGAATGCAGAAAAGATAACAGAGAACTCGACCAACCACATGTTGACAACATCTGTAGAATAAGGAACATTGTAGCCTCATGAGTCATAGAGAAACACAGTTCTGAACACTCTGCCTTTAAAAAAACACTCAGTATTACACACTGCTTATTAAAACATTATTTATACAAGTAAAGTTGCCAAAGCAAAATCTCCCTCAATCACATGACAAATGAAATACCACCCACGTTACATTCTTGATCAACATGCTGCAAAATGTTCACCGACAATGATCTCTTTCTCCCTTCACAATCTGTTTTTGCAATACAAAGTCGACTTGCAGAAACTGAAGCATGATGAAGGTTTTTGTGGTTGTGTTCATGGTCTTGGTCTAATATTTGAAAAGTCATAGAAGGTGGCACGGTGGTGCAGTGGTAAGAATTGTTGCTTCAGTATTTGAGCATCTTTCAGCTTATTATTTTGCTCTTGCTGTTTTAACTTTACAGTTTTGATTTGCTCTTGTTGCTCTCATCAGCTTCATTTCCAGCTACACCATTGAGGCAGTTGTATGCATGCCCAGCACCAAACAGCTCACAGACAAAGTTAAAACATAGCTGGTGAGCATAGCAAAGTAATACGCAGCTAACGAGCCAGAGATTTGCCTCAGGAGTTGGTGGAGACCAAATTAGAGCTAAAAAAGTGCAAATGGACTGAAGAAAACTTCAAATAAATGCTGATGTTTTTTGCCATAACAACTTTATAATGATGATGACACATTTGGGGAGAGCTCCCCCAATGTTCATGTGGATGTCCAATCAATGCTGATGGTAACTCTAGTCAACTGAAGCACTAAGTTCTTTAGCTTGTGCTGTAGACAGAGAAACAGAGTTTCCTGAGTTGTCCTGCTCACTCAGCCATTTTCTGCAGTGCCTACATGTACCATTATGCATTGCGCGTGAGGTCTCCTGAGGTTGTAATGGCCGCTGAGGGTGTTAAGTACAGTAATAGTGCAAGCAAGAATGGCAACTAATATTAATAGTGAAAAACGTCTATTCATTCATGGATCTGACAGAGATAGAAAGCACAGATCTATTACATTTCAGTTTCTTATTCTCTATATCTCTGTTTTTCTATCTCCATGCATATATTGATTCATGTTATGTCATAATGTAAACATTTTACATATAACTAGGGCTCAACCGATATATCAGTTTATTATATTATCGCCCGATATTGGCCTATTGCAGATATATCCGTATATATCCATATCAGCATATTTGTGATTTTAAAGGGTGTTATCACGTAATTTGTCCAACAGAGGGCGGTCCCTTATTTAAGTGGTAATTAGTGAAGGGTTTACTATTTGGTTCAATGACGTTCGGAATAAAAATTGTCAGATATCTGCCTCCACTACATATCTTTGTCACAACTATTTGATAACCACATTCAAAATATAATATATAGAATATCGGCCGATTTATCAGATATCTCTCACTCTCTAATATCGTTATCTGCATCGGTCCCAAAAATCCCATATCGGCCAGGCCCTACATATACCATCCTATTTTTTACTTATTTACTTTATTTTTATTTTTATTATCGTTTCTGGAACAACAGTAAAGTTTGACCTTCTCCTCTCTGGGATCAATTAAGTTTTCTGTTTCTGTTTACAATAAAGTGAAATCTTTGTCAAATAAGCAGTGTGCAGAATTTTCTTTTCTGAAGATAAAAGGTGTTGAAAATAGGGATGGGTACGATTACTCAAGTACACCTTACAGACATCACTATTCAAGTGACGATTTACTACTCGTGCACCTGTGCACGCGTTGCTTCTGGCAACAACAGTTCAACTCAGTTGGCGTTACATGTTAGCTGAGACCAGGAAAAGTGAGTCTGGAAATACTTGCAGCGCAAGATATGGGGCGTTAAACTTGCATATCACAGAAATACTAGTTCAGCGACAGCCAACAGACAGCCTTGCATCACACCTTTTGTTGGCCCTGTTAGCACACATCGTCGTGATGAAAACAGAGCGAGAAAATTAGCCTGCTAATAACACAAATGGTGTCAGGAGAAATGCTCCCATTAAGTTTTGTGGAAGAAGGAGGCTTCTGAGAGCTGACAGCATTTGTCTGATTTAATCGATTACTTGTTCATAAGGTAATAAGAGTGCTTGAATATTAAAATCACTGAAAATGCCCTTCCCTAGCTTCCGTATTGTCAGTGACTATACATGTATATTTCCTGGGTCATGAGTCTAATGTGAGATTGGTATTACCAAATAAACTCAAAAAATTCCCTGCTTAACAAACTAAGCCACACACTGGACTATAGTTTGAACTGCACCATGATGACTGCTGACCTAATGACAGGACATCCTCCGATTATCATACATAAGGTTAAAGGTCATGCAGCCACTCCTCTTGTCAAAGTGAGTCTAAATATAAAATGCATCAGTTGTAAAATGACTTCATCAAGGTTTAACTTTATGTTTTATGAGGAATTGTCTACGTCTTCTAATGTTAGTAAAATCTTTCACTTCAGAACGGATGCTTGTTTGACACACATTATGAGGAGAATTTTAAAAAAATAAATAGGGATGAGCAACAGATATGGAAAGAGGGACAGAGTGAAGAGTTGACAGGCAGGATGAGAAACAAAGAGAGCAGCTCAGCTGACTCCATATGAAGCTGCATTGTGTGAGCTGCATGGTGACAGGAAGGTCACCGTCACAATAAGTGTCTACTCAAGTCTGGCCTCGCCTGCAGACATGAATAGACCTCCTCAGCAGCCATCCGTCCCTCCCATCATCCCCCCTTCCTGTCGTCCCTCCGCGCAGCCAGCAGACTCACGCTGCGGGCTCCAATACAACAGCTTCCTCTGTTGGCTGGCCTTGTATGAAAACTAAATGGTAATTGCCCACAGATGCCCCATTAGACTAAGATAGTGACTGGAGAGAGAATTGGCTCTGAAAAGAATATTTAGAGGGAAAATGGAGGGCATAATTGTGGTTTCAAGAAACAGAGAGGAGATGTTCATGGAGAGGTCTGGAGTCTCTCAGGGGACCTCTGCCCGGGGGAATCCATTGTCATCGATGGACACTGAAGAACAGTTAGAGAACAATATAAGCCACATAATGTGCAGATCAAAATTCCTTTCTGACAGGCAGATTACCATTCATCCAGGCTTTTTGTTACAAATCCAAGAAAAAGACAATGGGTTGGTTTTGAACAATTTCTTGCGCAAAATGTCCAAGTGGAAAAGTTTAATGGGCAAAACCTCTGCAATTGAAAAAAAGCCAACATTATTCCATATTTTCTTATAAATACTATAAAAACATTGAAAACAACAAAGTTCTAGTTTATCTCTCAAAACTGTCTGACTTCTCTCAGCAACATTTAATGTCTGCTGGACTTCAGTTTCAACCTTAAACTGGAGTAAAAAGACCATCTGTCAGCCACGATATTCTACTGCAGATTGAAGAGATTTCAACATCATTGCACTGACACACAAAAAAATTACAGTTTATGCTTTCATGGTCGTGAAGGAACATGTCACCCGTGGCAACAGTGATGTTTATGTCAGGCTTTACCGAGACATACAATACTCATAGGATCACTCAGCAGGTTTGGTTTTAGTCTCATAGAGATTCTTAAGATGCATGTTGTGCATGAAACATACTGCCCGACAGCACATCTCTCCAGATCATTATTCATCTACCCTATCATAACCCTCAATCAGTGATCCACTCGTGACCTCTCAGTGACCTGCCTGTCCGCGCTTCCACTGTTACAGTTTCTGATTCTTCACTTCAATCCCTCAACAATCTGTTGAGTACCTACTGTTTGTAATTCATGGTTATGTCCTACTTTTGTCTCTGTCTTGAGGCGGGCAAAGGAAAATTAAACCAACAACACAACAATTACGGAGTTATTGAAAGTGAAACTAGACAACTTTTTTGGTTTAACTTTGTCGTTATGATGTATAACCTGATTAAACAGTGTAATAGTGGTTGAAAAATGACACCATTCGTTGATAAATTGGTCTCCTATAAGCCCTGTTTTAACCGTGATATTTTCTTTGCCATCCCTCTGTCCTAATTCGTTGGTCTACGCTGAGGTTCTTAGCGACAGGTGATGTCAATACGAGCTGATTAGCTCACCGTGCTCCAACTTGCCTCTGCCAACAACAGAGTGTCTGCAAGCGACAGCGGCAGTTAGCTCCAGCATAGGCCGACCAGTTTACTCCGATGCAACTTTTCCCTGCAATTGTTTTGTCTCAGTTCAAAGTGAAAAGAGAGAGCAACGACAATCAAAATAAAGCACGAGCCGGCGCATGTGGCTGCAGCCGATTTGCTTCCCAACAAGTCTCAACGTTAGCTTGCTAGCTCATTTGCAGAAGTTACCAACCGCAACTTTAAGATGCATGTTTAAGACTAACTGCACGACAGCACATCTCTCCAAACCATTATTCATCTACCCTCTCATAGCCCTCAATCAGTGATCCACTCGTGACCTCTCAGTGACCCGTCTGTCCGTGCTTCCACCGTACAGTCTCTCATTCTTCACTTCAATCCCTCGACAATCTGTACAGTAGCTACTGTTTTTAATTCACTGACATGAGCCGTGCTATTTCTGTCTCTGTCCCAAGACTGGAAAACAAAAATTAAACCAACGACACAGCGATGACAGAGTTCTTTAAGGCAATACAGTGTGTTGAAAAGACGCTTAGTGCAACTGAAAATTAATATTTATGTCACAGAGAGTTATACAAATGAGCACCGAGTTCAAAAAGCTAAAATTATCCCTGAAATATAGTGAGCTATTATTTGTTTTTTTATTTATTTTGGTCTGTAAAGTGAAAATAGCTTTAGTGTATTAACCTCCATCATCTGTGACTGATGTGCACAAGTGCCCTGGCAGTACAGGTGTATCTGCATCTGTTATGCTGTGAGGCCTTTTTCATTTTGATTCAGTTTGATAGTTTTTAGGAAAATGAGGTAGCCAAAAAGCAAGGGTTACTCGGTGTTAAAAAGAAAGACATGACGGGGGAGAGAGAGAATGAAAGAAATCCCTGCGGAGATCTCGGGGGTTCAGCTTGAATCTTCCCCATTTCGTCTTTACAACAAACTGCATGACAGCCTCAGTGACTGCTGTCGTCACCTCCGCTCAGGCACAAAAACATATGACTCATGCCGGCAGAGCACAGTTTAACTCTGCTGACCTTTCATTAGGAAGCTAGAAGTGCCCCAAGTCTCAATTTATCTGCTAACTCAAAACACACATCACACATACCACAATTAATGTAAAAGAAAAAAAATTGCACCCGAGTGTTTGTTGATCTGAATCGAATGGATTTATCTTTTTCTGGGTTGCACTCAGGTTGTGTCCCCACATGCACCTGTTTGGTATCTTAGTCAACAGATACCTGCTGAAGGCAACATCTGTGCTCTGTAATTGCAGCGATGACGTCATTGTCAAGCCACAATTACACACAGCAGATCGGCCGGATAAATCTGTCCAACCAGCACCAGCAAACTAACCACAGAAACCTTTGCACTAACGTGCAAGTCAAACTTTTGTTTCTGATTGAATACAATGAACAGTTTCTGTTGCTATGCAAGCATGTTAGAGACAAACACAGGAAACAGTTCACACAGTCATAAAAAATCTTCGGTCAGTTAAAACTTTTCTCCTACCTCATAACTTCACAAACCTGCGAACAAATATGAAACTCTACTGCTGGTGTCTCCATACAAATATGACCAGACATTGAAGGGAAGACTACGCCTGCCTCCATCTTTGTAACCTGTCACCAAATTCACTTACATAGTCTGCAGGCCACTAGCTGCTGTGTGAGACTATCTGACACACAGTGGTACTTTGAACTAACATCAGTATGCTAACACACTCTCAATGACATGTCTAACATCCTGAGGTTTAGCAGGGATAATGTTCACCATGTGCGCCATCTTAGGCTAGGTTATTAGCATGCTAACATATGCTAAATAGCACTAAACACATAGTACAGCTGAGGCTGATGGGAAAGTTATTAGTTTTGCTGGAATTAGGACATAAACCAAACTAGGGCTGCAACTAATGATTATTTTCCTTATCGATTAATCTATCAGTGTTTTTACAATCAATCAATTAAGTATTTATTATATGAAATGTCAAAAAAGTGCTAAAATTGCTTATCTCAATTTCCCAGAGCCAACTGTGACGTCCTCAAATTGCTTCTTTTGTCCAAACGACAGCCCAAAACACAAAGACTCTTCATTTATTTTCATAGATGATGCAAAAAAGCAGCAAATCCTCACATTTAAGACAATAAACCGGCAATTTTTTACTTTTTTATTTGAAAATTGACGAAAACGATTACTCCATTATCAAAATAGTTGGTGACTAATTTTCTATCGATCATCATCAGCGATAATTTGATTAATCGTTGCAGCTCTAAACCAAACTACTGACAAGCATACCGAGCTCTTTGGTTGAACTGCTAACAGCTCATCGGAACATGTGACATGCGTTCAGGGGTCAAATGTCCACAAAGAAAGTGGTCCAGACGTTGCATATCAGCAATACTGGGGCAAGTTAGTAACTAGTTACAATTACTTTATTTGCTGCTCTCAAAAAATAACCAAATTACTAAATGAGTTACTGCATATTAAAAGTAATTAGTCTCTAGGGAAAGTAACTTTCATATTACTGTTTTTTTGTTTTTGGGTTTTTTTTGTTGTTTTTTTTGCTTCAGTACTGTATGGCGCAGACAGCAGAAAGGCCACAAGCATACAACTAAATCCTCTGAGGTAATCAGCTCTTCTCACATAAGATAACAAGTCATGAGACCATGAAAATGTCAGTAGTTGTTAAGGCGTTTCTAAATCCGCAAGTTACTTCAAAAAATGTGGAGTTACAGTGACACATCACTGTAGCTCTGTTACTTATAACTGCAATATTCCCAACACATTTTTATTTAGAGGTGGTTCCTATGGTGATATTTACAGTAGAGGTGTAGCTTGCTAGAAACTAAAAACACAGCCAGAGTTAACTGCGCACACGGTTAGCAGTAGGGTTGGGTATCGTTTGGGTTTTTTCCAATACCGATGCTGAATCAATACTTTTAAAAGAAGAGAGCTCAGGTCGTCTAACCTGATGAAGGTCTTCGCACCCAAACATCATAAATAAATAAAAGTTCTTGATTGCAAGTGAGGCGAACAGTGTGCGGGGGTTTTTTGTTTTACTTTCATTGGCCTTGGGTCTCCTCCTATGCACCTGTCGACCTAGGTGTGCAAAAGTATTCATCCTGTGAATTTTAAAAAGGCAAAATGTATATAAGTGTATACGTAAGTGTATTTGCTGGACCCCAACTACCGGGAACACAGACTGTCGTGGCAAACCTACTCCTGAGAAGGTTCAGCATCTTTGGCTCCTAAATTTATTAATGTTAAGTTGAACCGAAATAAAGCACCAAATCTGGGTTGAGTATCGATCCAGTAGGTATCGGACATGTTGGTACTGGTACTATATTGGTACTGAGTTTTGGTACCCGTCCCTAATTAGCAGCGCCGGCTCAGGCTTATGTGAGCTGACCTAACAGAGCAAACTGGGCTTTTCCGGAGGACTGGGCTTAAACCAAGCATTTCAGACAATGGCTGCTGCAAAAGTGTAAAGTGTTAGAAAAAATCATTTGTTTGGCCTTAAAAGGAACAATATGTAACTCTGACCACAACCCGCGGCTCCGAAAAATGAAACTTAGTGCTGCAGCTGCAGCTTCGGTCTGCAGGCAGCCTAAGTGTTGCTTTCATGAACCTCCATCATTCAGAGATGAGGCCAAGCAGTCATAAGACATCAAAGGGAGAAACCAGAGGACATTTTCTATATATATATTTAAATATATCTTAAAATATATTTACAGTAGTAGAAAAATGGCTGTTTTGTATTGTGCATCGGTAAGTTTTGTTTCAGAAGTCGTGGGTTGCAGTCAAGTTACATATTGTTGCTTAAAACATGAAGACCTAATCTAGTAGATACCTCAAGGGAAAGTATGAACCTGAAAATGAGTGTAATTTGGCCCCTTTAAATTTCTTGAATCATCTTTGATGAAAGAACTACCTGTGTAGTGACGATTATTGGCATAAAACACAAGTAACATAAACAGTGCAGCTTGTATGCACTGTAGAGGATCCACTCATTGGCGAACAGCCATAAAAAATGTATTGAGAAAACGCTCAAGGGCTCCTGTAAAACCAAACCAGTTTCACCCTGATGCGCGGGTTGAGAACACTGTATAAACAGGAAGATGCATTTCACTTCTGATAGCAGCAGTCCAGAAAAAAACACACTTGTCACTGCTGCTTCTTTTCTATCCAGCCTGTTCAAACATGCTTCACCATGCCAGAGGACGGGGGAAGCAGATAAAAGCACACCTGCTAAATGCCACCATGCTCACACACACCTACCATCTTTACAATATCACACACAGAGCAATGGCTCACACCAGAAGAAACATCTTCCAGGATGCTGTCAGCTTCCTGTTAAGAGCAGTGTT
>JAQFJA010000014.1:21154149-21168176 GCA_029874485.1 Naso brachycentron
GAAGAGCACATCTACTGTTATTTCCACTAAAAAAATGATTTAATTTGAGATAAATTGAAAAAATATTAATAAAATCTTTCAGTTTTCTGCATACATTCTGTAAAAGACATATTCATGTTCACATACACACTCATAGATATATATATATACATATATATATATATATATATGTTTGTTTGATTGGGATATTAGTAAAAGTAATCAACTTTCCATAAGTGTATTATTGATATATTAATCTCCAGTATTTCTTTCACTGACAGCTGTGGCTCATGCACGTCTTACAAGGCAACATTCAATTATAAAAAAGACAATTTAAAAATTCAGAGGCAATATTTGCTCTTTTGGAAACAACTTTTAGTTGATACATTAGCTTAGGTTGCAGAGTTTTCTTTGTCGTTTGCAGTGGAGTTTTTGATGGAGCATTTTTTAGGAAGAAAGGTTCCTAATATTTTCTGTGCACTGGTGTCACACTGTGTACCTGTTCACTCCTGGGTTTGAATACGAGTAGTTCTATAGTAGGATATTATGAGTAACAGAACGTTTGAGAGAAAACTCCAGTATTCTGTATATATTTTAATATATTATTATGGAGATGCCACTGGAAGGATTTTAATAGAAGAAGCTTCAGGAAGTTTTCAGTTTTGCCCTGAAATAGACCTCAGAGGCCTGATTAGTGTCTCCATGAGATGATGTCATAGTGCTTTGCAAGGAGTAAATTAACTTAATTAGAGCAGAGA
This sequence comes from Naso brachycentron, assembly GCA_029874485.1. Taxonomy (NCBI): domain Eukaryota; kingdom Metazoa; phylum Chordata; class Actinopteri; order Acanthuriformes; family Acanthuridae; genus Naso; species Naso brachycentron. The sequence continues at coordinate 21,154,887 of JAQFJA010000014.1, forward strand.
CATAACGTATCACATGTACAGACTGTGAAAACAATGAGGCTCACACTGGATACACAAAAGAATCAGGATTCATACATTTATAACTCTAATAACACAATTTCACCGTCATCTGTGTTTCAATCTACAGCTTCACATAACTTCAGAACAGTGATGAGTATTGCACAGTCTCAGACGAGCTTGTTTGCAGCCACAAGTCTTTGCAAAGCCTTATTTTATTGATTAAAAAAATGAGTTTTAAGCCTTCAGTTGGGTATTTGATTCATTTTTATTATGGCCTGACTGTGTTTGCTTTTGTCAGTAACCAACCTCTATCTTCTCTGCAGCTTTTCTCACACTGTATGCTCGTCACCTTGGCCTGTCACATGGGCGATGACTTCACACCGGTTGCACACGCTGCAATGGACAAATACCTGTCAGCTTTTGCAGCCGTGCTCGCCGAGAAATACAGATGAGACAAAAACACAGGATTTTAGGAAGAATATGAAGTATTTATGATGCCATATGATATGAAATATTTATTTATGTGTGGTTGTTACAATGCAATGGTTTGTAATAATAAAAATGTGCAATGTCAACACCTTTTCTGTTCTGCTGCATTTTGAATTATGTAGAAATGATGTACTTTTGACCAGTTTACAAGCATACCGCACATTATTAAATAACTGCATTCAGCAAGTGAATGTTCATACTTTACATGCAACATTAATCCATGCATTCACAGTATCCATTTTAAAAATTATAATGCCTAAACATGAAAAAAAAAAAAAAAACACTATAAAAGGGGGCTTAAGTCACAAGTTTTGACCACAGCACAGCCTACTGGACAGCAGCAGAATAACACCAGACAGACCTGCATTACATTAATGCAACAGCGCCACCGATTGGTGAGATGATAGTACAGTCAGATGAAATAAGAATGAATAAGAGATTTCGTGAGTGGTTTCCTTTTACAATAGCACTTGAGGGCACTACTTGCTGGCACTTCTTTTTAAAGTTAAATTGACCTTGTGGGGAGATTACTTCCTCAATTTCTGTTTCCAAAGGCAGCGATTGTTGAAACTCAAACAGCTTTTATTATTTTATAGGAAACACAGCCTTGTAAGCATTGGTAGAATTAAACTTAATCCACCTAATCTGCTGACTGGGACATTAGGTTTTATTCTTACCATAGAGCTATTAAAGGAATTTTTAAAATCTTCTGTTGAATTTTATTGTCATATAGTAAAATTACCTTAGCGTGTAACTACTTACTGTGTTCGAAATTTGCACCAGACACCAAAGCTGCTTCTTTCTTCAAGCTGTTGGTTAGGAAACACACAAACGAAAGATAGTTGAGGTGTTGGACTCGAAATGACATGTCACTGGATTCCCTTACATTTGGCCAAAGACTGACTAAGATATGACTTATATGTATTTTAAGCATTTCAAACACACAGCTTCTTAAAGTATTGTTTTACAAGTTTGAGTTTTTTTCTTTCCAACAAAATACAAATTACGAAATAATTGAGAGTAATCAAATATGTGCTTTAAACAAACTGAATTCAAAATTATGCCTATTTCTGATGAAGTGCTTCTAAAATGGTGCTTTGTCAGTTTGTTAGAAATTCACCGACAGGTTCCTGCATAACTCTGTGATGATTTTCATTTTATTTTCTTGCACCATTTTGAAGAATTGCATGCCAAATTCATCCCAAATATGCTTACTATGCTACTGGTACAATAAAAAAATAAATACATTTTAAAAAATCTTTTTTTCAGCATATTCCACTGACTTATTGTTCATCCCAATGTTAGGAGATTACATTCTAAATTCATACTGTATCTTATATTCACACAGCACCGTTTCGGTAGATTTTTAAAATTCCTGTGTAAAATGTGCACTTTAGCTCTAAGGCCTCTGCCTGTCTCTCTCTCTCTGTCATAGACAAATCAAGTGTTGAATAATTAGAGGTATCAGTAATCAGTAGGGGTTCTGTGTCTCTGATGCTGAAATCAATTTTGCCGTGTGCTGAGCTGAGCCCCTGGGACCCTGCAAATGAGAAGTGATGGTGGACTCATCTCTAATGTTGGAGCGTAATAAAAAACTGTCTGTAGTGCTGAAAATAACAAAGAATATGATGCCTTCAGAAAAATAGCATGACAACTTTGGGATTTTATTTCCTAGTTTAAAACTGCACAACCATGGTTAAGTTGACATTTGTCAAGATCAAGAATTTGGCCTACACTATCACGTAATCAGAAATGAGTAACAATGAATGCAAAGTCATGTACTGTACTTATTTTAAGTAAAGATTCATGAAGTCTACAAAGAAGTGCTGATGACTTCTCTCACTTTCATGAGACCAGTGGATCCTCCTGCTGGATTCAACAGCTGCATTTGCGCAGCGTTTTCTTGAGCATTAAAACACACCCCTGTCTAAATGTTGTGATGAATTTAAAAAAGTCAAAAAACCTCTTGCACAATTCTTGAAGGCTGGCTCTAAATGGAATTCGGTTGATCCTACCAACTGTAGCTATTAGGTGTGCCAACATGTCTGTCTTAAAGCTAAGGGACAAGATGTGTATTGATGGATTGCTGGTAGTTTCAGAGAAAATTGTTTCATGAATCATCTAGAAAATAGCTGACTTGTATTTATTTCTTTGATGTGTGTTTGATGCATGTTCTTAATGTTTTATTTTACAAACTTTACTCTAAGGTAAAACACTTTATGCTGTAAAACATGCTGGGTCACAAAGGTGACCTGTGAAGGTAAATCTATAGATTCAGCCAAAAAGAATCCCACACACACACATTCCAACTTCCAATGAGTATTTAGGGCCCGAGCACTGAGAAGCGGTGCGAGGACCCATTGTAATCCAAGGAATTATTATGATTTTCCAAATAAATTGGCTTTTGAGGGCTTTAAAATGCTCAAAAACTCATGAAATTTGGCAAACTGGTCAGTCATGTTGCCATTAGGTATGTCATTGGTTTCGCAAATGGGCGGGGCCAAATAGTTAAACTGTAGCCCCAAGGCCCACTTTCACATACATGGATGAAAATTGGTGGACATGTGTATCACACCCAGATCTACGAAAAAGTCTATTGACACCATAAGCTAAGTCAACAAGAAGTCGGCCATTTTGAATCAAACAGACATTTTTGCCATTTACGTGTTGTGTACGTAAACGAACTCCTCCTAGGGTTTTTATCGGATTCTCATGAAAATCCCTGTTTGTACTCTTGACCCCTTTGGGATCAAAACTTATTAAAATCTTTTGTTTTGGAGTCACAATGTGGGCATGGCAAGGCCGCCATTTTGAGCATTTCGCCGTGAAAACCAAAATGCTTATAACTTCAGTGTACATTGCCTAATACGTATCAAACTTTACATGTATCATAACAATCCAACCCGTAACACATTCACATGTTAATATTCTGCCATACTCATGGCGCCACCTCCTGGTGAGAGGAAATGACTAAAATCTGACATGTGTCGCACTTAAAGAACTCCTCCTACAGTTTTTATATGAATGTCACACACAAAAAAGGTGTGGACACACTTTAGATGTGTGACATGAAAAGTTATTAAAATCTTTTGTTTTGCATTAACAGAGTGGGCTTGACAGGGCAGCCATTTTGTCCATGTCATCATGAACAACAATATCTTAATAACTTAAACATATATTGTTCAATATGCGCCAAACTTCACAAGCTGATCAGTTGTGATAAAAATGTATGTATTTCATTGGTTTTGCACATGTGCAGAGCAAATTGACTTGCTAGTGCCCTCTAAACTGCAGCCCCCTGGCCCATTTTCATGTACACGGATGAAATTTGGTGGACATATATATCACACCCAGATCTACAAAAAAGTCTCTTGACACCATAGGCTAAACTCAACAGGAAGTCAGCCATTTTGAAAAAAACACCAATTTTTGGCGATTTACATGTGTACTTTAACAAACCCCTCTTAGGGATTACAGCGGATTGTCATGAAAATTGCTGTGTGCACTCTCAACCCCTTTGAGATCAAAAGTTATTAAAATCTTTTGTTTTGGAGCCAGGGTGTGGGCGTGGCCAGGCCGCCAGTTTGAGCGTGTGGACGTGAACAACAAAATGCTTATTGTTCTACATGTATCGATCTTGAAATGTTTCACAAGGGTGCCAGCCTTAACACATCTGTATGCCAATATTCAATGCGGCCAAGAACCATTTTGGCGGCAGTGACGATGGTCAGGCACTCAGACAGCAGCTAGAAGGAGAATCATTAAATGCTGGATTTAGTATAAATCATTTTTACGTGCCTTTATATGGATTTGTAGTAATGACGCAAAACATTTGGCGTGAAAACTGCTTTTTGAAATAGGGCACTGGATACATTGTTTTAATGTTTCTCAATCTGCAGGGGTTTAAATATAAAGCTATTTACCAAAGTTGTGAAATGGTTTGCATGGGACGTTTTCTTTGGCGCATTTGGGATTTAATATCCAAACACATATGTGAGGCTCTGATATGTCAGAGGCTGAAACTTTACTTTGAAGTTGTCTGGGTCGACGTGTGGCTTCTCGGAGTGCGGGACGCTCAGCTCGCTGTAGGTGGTCTTAATGGTGTCCATGTGCGTCACAGCCCGGTCCAGACCATGTTCGAATTTCTCTTTATGGCTTCAGCATTGTACAGGTTACCGAAGGCACCGGAACACCTCTGAGTCCAGGGGTAAACGATCACGCACCTGCAGGGAGGAGACGGCTCAGTTCTTCCAGATTCCCTCAGGAGGAAGGACGGCGGAACTAAACGACTCATGGCAGTTTGGATTCAGGAGCTGCGGGTGTTTTCAGTACGTGACCAGAGCTTTGGGGCCGATGTCCTCATAGTCCAGAGTGGAGAAGATTTTGGTGATGCTGCTGCCTCCTTGTCGGTCCACTCAACCATGATGGATCTTTGTAATTATTAGTTCAGGCTTGAAAAAAGGCTGAATATTGTGTCAGCTGGATGCCTCTCTATTTAAATGTATAAAGCTCCTCCGCCCTGAAGGGGACGTCAGCTGTGATAGGCTGAAGATGAAGCGTTTGAGATAAACTGCGGAGTAGTGCAGAAGTTTTTGGAATATCTTGGTATAGCCTCATTAGTAGGCCCAATTTCTTATTTACAATAACTGATGTTTACTTTAAAATAGAGAAACCTTAAAAAGGGAGTTGATCATATACCTATAAGCCATTGAAGGCGACTTTAAAGTCAAAAATCTGGGCTGAGTTTTGTACAACAAAATTAGCCCACTCGTTCAAGTCGTTTTCTTATTAGATGCCAAAATGAAATAAATCTTGCTTCGCAAACATCAAGAAGTAAAAAGTCAAAAGACCTTGTTTAAGCCCTCAGGACAATAATTGTGTCCCGATCTCACTGACTGAGCTCTTTTGAATTTAGGACTTTGCAGCCATGCTCATAGGGAAGATATTGATTTAATATCACTTATTAGCGTTTGTGAATGAAGAAAAACATTGTATGTTATTGAAAACAACAGAAAGTCTTGCTTAATAATGTAAGATATGTACAAAAAAAGGCCTATGCAAGTTTAAGAAGAAAAAAAAAGAAATTCTGCAATCTGCTTTGGGAAGTATAAACAGAAAGGCCATCAAGATTACATAGTTTCAAATAGAATAAATGTTTAATCCCTCAGGACAACAATTGTGTCCCTATCGCATTAACTGAGGTCTTTTGAATCTAGGACTTTGCAGAAATGCTTATAGGGAAGATGCTGATCTAATGTGACTTATTAGCTTTTGTGAATAAAGAAAAACATTGCTTTTTTATTGAGAACAACAGAAAATCTTGCTGAATAGTTTAAGGTATATGCAAAAATTAAATATCCCCATGCCAAAAATAAAAAATAAAAAAAAGGCCTATGCAAGTTTAAGGAAAAAAAAAAAGAAATGCTGCAATCTGCTTTGGTAACTGTGAACAGAAAGGCCATCATAATATAAAGATTCCATAGTTTCAAATATCGTAAATGATTAAAAAAACAACTTGTGTGTGTGTGTGTGTGTCACAGACAGGCACTATGCCAGTGCCAGTGTTATCTGTTGAACCACGCTGGTGTTATCTCCAGCGGCACCCCCTCCCCACCCATCATAGAGCTGCCAACACTCACTCACGTTTCGATTAAGAAAATACTTATCCGCCATGATAAAGCTTTAGAGCGCTTATTCCTCCCCTTGATAGGAAATACATTTTTGGTTGGAGCCAAAAATGTCGGATTAAAAAATTTGAAATCACTGATAAATCTTGTGCGGCATTCACAGCCGCAGCAATCACTGTAAGCTTTAATTAGCTCCTTATTTCTTAAGAAATAAATAATCAATCGGGTGCGCGCGGCTCCTGTGTGGCGGAGGAAATCCAAATAGGTCTACATTTTTGTTATAACGTGTTGTCTGTCGATTAAAGCACAAAATGCGCGTGCATGCGTTTATCTGATTGCGTCAAACTCGTATCCTTAAATGACCCCCATCTTCAACTTTCTAAAATCATACATTTTTAGAAAAATGCAGGCTATGAATTTGAAACAACTTGAGTGCGCATGCCACAGAAGTTCAATAATACTAGTTTTTCGACCCCAAGTGATCTGTCACGTTTGAATGTCGGATAAATGAAAGGCACACCCAAAATAGACCTACATCATGCACACCACAGGCTGAAAAGCTCAGTGATGGCATTAGAGTCGTCCAAAGCGCCGGAAAACATTCAAAGTAAGTCTGAGATAAAAGTAGGCCTACATAAGAGAAAACATGCAGGATGTAGCCTACCAAAAAACATTCAGCCTATTTATCCATTATAGAACCTACAATTCTTCAGAAATATATTGATGAAGTAGCCTAAGTGGAAAAATAAAATAAAATAAAATAAAAGCGGCGGAAACACTATTTAGATTCATATAGACTGCAGTTAGCCGACTGTACATGAATCCAAACCCTTCACACACTGTATGAGATTAGCAGAAAATCCCTTGAATGAAATTTGAGAAAAGTAGTACACTTCAAAATAAGAGCCTCATAAATGATAATAAAATTAAGTGTTTCAAATCCAAAAAGTGATTTCCCTTTGAATTTTTTAAATTTTTGTTTGATCCTAAAATGTTTCAGGCCACTACAAAAATGTCGCGCATGTCTGCCAACTTAATAATAATTAGGCCTATAATAATAATAATAAGAAGAAGAACAATAATAATAATAATAATAATAATAATAATAATAAAACGCAAACAAAACTTAATTTCAACAATTAGCCTATTATCAGGCGATCAAAGCAATGAGTTATTATTATTATTATTATTATTATTACTATTATTATTATTATTATTATTAAGTGTCGCTCCAACAGAAGTTATGTGTTTTTGAAAGAAGACACTTCCCGTCCTTTCATGTCGCACACGCGATCAATTATTTGACATTTCAGTGCCATCTTTATTTGCATGAATTTGTCAGCTTTCCTGCACGAGCCTCCTGTGACCCGAGGTGCTCCGCGCTGGCGTCACCCTTTAACTCTGAGATATCAAACTATAAGATAACATGTAGGTACTTCTGCACTTGTAGGCCCACTTTAGAGGTTGACTGTGTGCCAACCGACGCACGAGGTGGGCAGCTGATAGCGCATCTCGCGCATCAGGCAACTTCGTCAGGGGACGTGGCTTGGCGTCCTTATCCATGGGTGTGACTCCCCTGTCAACTGAATATAAGCAGAGGTTCAAACTGCAGGTCCAAATCTAATTCAGGTGAAGCGAGAGCCAAGCCGACATGAGTTTGACTGACAAAGACAAGAATGCCGTCAAGGGCCTGTGGGCCAGAATCTCCAAATCCGTTGATGATATTGGGGCTGAGGCTCTGGGCAGGTGAGTGTCAGTTTTACCCTCATTTTAGGTTCTGAATATTTTCATGATTTTCCCCCCCCCTTTGTTTAGATGCTCTAATAATGGGACTTTTTTCAGCTTTATTTCAAAGTTTCGTCAGTCCACTTCGTTGTTTAAATTGTACATTAGCGCCGCAAAGTCAATTCAATCAAATTTTAATTTCAAATTAATTAAAAAAAATGACAAGCGTGTCTACGACCAATTTTAATTATAACGAAATAGACTTTATTTTAAAAATTAAAATTAAAATTAAAAAATAAATAAATTTAAAAAAGCGCATGACACCTGAAGTGAATACCACAAACGTATTCACCCCGATCAGAGAATTTTTTCGTTTTTGTGGAGTCTTATCATCAACAATCAGAAGGAACTCAGTGCTGGAAGGGGCTCCCTGCAGCCTCCGCGTTTCAGTCATAAAAGAATAAGAGCATTTTGCTATGTCAGATCTCAAACACAGCAATTTGTAACCAACTGCTGTCCACCTCCGCAGGATGCTCAGCGTCTATCCACAAACCAAGACCTACTTCGCCCACTGGACGGACTTGACTCCCGGCTCCGGCCCCGTGAAGGCCCATGGAAAGAAGGTGATGACTGGAGTCGCTCGGGCTGTGGCCAAGATCGACGACATGGCTAACGGCCTGCTGGAGCTCAGCGAGCAACACGCCTTCCAGCTGAGAGTGGACCCGGCCAACTTCAGGGTAAACCAGGGCTCTCCAGAGTCAAATGATACGTTATGATATTGAGATAAAATTAGTGTGCTGGTGCGTTTTAATGAGGTTTGCCTGCTTCATGGCATATTTTTACGCACGAGTGGAGCTCGATTTACGCACGAAATACGCATTTGTGTTGCAAAAAATACATAGTAAAATTCTTCATTTCTGGTTCACAACCAATTTGCTAAACAAGTATTTCTTCTGCTGTCCACAGATCCTGTCCCACTGCCTTCTCGTGGTGCTCGCCGTCAATTACCCCGAAGATTTCACCCCTGAGGTCCACCTGGCCTTGGATAAATTCCTGGCCGCCCTTGCCCTGGCTCTGGCTGAGAAATACCGCTGAGCTGCACACCGTGTGGTATGCGATCCGACGCACGCGATCATCATGAAATGGAAATAATAAACTGCAGGAAACCCAAAACTGATTTATGTCTCCTGTGTTTTATTTCTTATCGCTGCACAAATATTCACATGAGCAGGGCAACAAATGAAGAGAGCATTAAAATGTTTCCAGCGTTTTTTGTTTTTTTTTTTATACAGAGAAACGCACACAAAGATCAGTTTGTCATGGAAAAAAAAAAGCATCAAACAAACCGCGCGAGACAAAGGTATGATATGGTGACACACTGCTGATGTTTTTATTGTAGTAAGAGTGGCAATAAACACACACCAGGGGCAGTTAAGTATTCATAACGATTCGTAGCTTATTATCGCCGAGAATGAGCCTGAAACAGAACAGAGATATGATGAGACCAATTTTATCACCTCCTCTATCTGATTTATTGATTTAAATGCTTCATCCTATCATATCTGGCTTCTCTTACCTGAGCAGAGCAGCAGCTACCAGACCTCCTCCAATGGGTCCTACCCAGTAAACCCAGTGGTAGGTCCAGTAGTTGACCATCACAGCCGGACCGAAAGCCCTAGCAGGGTTCAGACACGTTCCTGATATATCTCCCCTGCGAGAAAGAAAAAAAAAAAGTTTATTTATGAAGAAACTTTTATATTTTTGTCTGTTTTTTAAATTTAAATATGTCCTACAACTATGGCAAGAGAAATGACGTGAAGTAAAACGGGCTTCATATCAATCATAATAATGTGTTTTTTAAAAATACTTTCATATATGTAGGCTACTGAATGTATTCAAACTGGATATGAATGTAAGTATTTTCATGATCCATCTAGAATTTAAACCAAATTCTGATTAAAGAACCAGAAATTGACATATTAATCTAATCTTTACGTTATAATAATGAAAACAGGCCAATTCATTTTAAAGCTGATAAGGGGGATCGATTTGTGGAATAAGGAAGACATAAAATATAATATTCATATGTGTTCATTAGTGTAATCTTTGCATATTTGCTATTCCTCTATCTGAGATAGAAGGAGCCCGTCCTCTTCGACAGAGTCCTCCATGTTCTACAGTAGCCCTGAATGGACAAACCAAACACTGGCTCTGGATAGGACTATGCGTTTTTTGTGGCCACTATAGTTAGACTTTGAAAGGTAAGATGATTCAGCTGGGTGCAACCTGCAACTTCACCACCAGATGGCACTAAACCTTACACACTAGACCTTAAAATATACCGATTTCATTTCGGTTCATACTAGATTAGACGAGACTAGCTGATCCACAGAGTGGTTTTGAAGTATTTTTAGAATCATATTATGATTGAATAATTGAGAATTGTATTTAAAATGTGAACAAAAAGGTATTAAAGCTATTATTTAAAAATAACGTAGCCAAAATAAAACTCTTAATTAGTACATGTTTGAGAGACACCTTCATCACCACACTTTGAACTGCATTTACGTTTTGGCTGCTGTCCCACAAAATATATGCAAATCGAAAAGTTAAAAACTCTTCAAATGTTTGCCTTGAATGACAAATATATGTCTGTCTCTTCTTTGTCACTGTTTCAGTTTGGGAAACTTCACCTTTAAAATGGTTTCGTCAGCTTTATCACTGTGCTACTCTGAAACTGGATCAGAGATGTGAGCGTGGAGAGTAACAACTTTTGGCAACTGATTGCCGTCGAATTCAGCTGGTGTAAAAGTTTAACACAGTGCAGACACAATAAATTTGGGTCACTGCCCTTTTATCTCACCCTGCCAGGATGTTAATGATGACGGTGCAACCCACTACGAAGGGAGCCAATGGGGTTTTTGTCTTTTTGTTGACTGCCACCAGCAGCACCACCATGGTGACTAAGCAAGTCATGGCCACCTCCCCGAAGACTGCTCCAGACAGCTGGCTCTCTGACTTGAGGATATCAAATGCTGCGCCTGAGGCATTGCGGTAGCGATTTTCAGGGGTCATTATCTATAAAATGTATTATCATAGAGTTTAAGTGCCTGCAAAGACAAAAAGATGCATTCTTTCAGATTATTGTGCAGTTAAAATTGAACTGACCTTGGCCATTCCAGCTCCAAGCACTCCTCCAATCATCTGGCTGACAATGTAGGGCGCCACCATCATCATCTCCATGCCGCCGCACAGGTAGATGGCAATAGTGAAGGGAGGGTTGAAATGGGAGCCGCTTTAGAAGGAGAAGCAACACAGAAAAGTAGAGGTCATTTGGAAAAGTGCAAGAGAGGCATTGGACTCAAACATTTATGGTACTGCTAAATGGCTAAGGCTGATTAGTATGATACATATTCCACAAACAGTACAAAGCAAGCAAGCAAAAAAGAAAGTAGATTGAAAACAGTTACCTGATGTTATCCATGACCGCCACCAGCACTGCCACAGCCAGTCCATGCACCAGAGCTGGCTGCAGCCGTCCAGCTGCTGGCACATTCTCAATGACAGACACACAGCCGATGAAAACAAAGAACATGGTCCCCACTACCTCGGCCAGACAAGGCTGGAACAGCGTCTCATATTTGTTGGGAGGTCTCGGCCGAGGCGGCTTCTTGCCCCCTTCCACCAAAGTAGAGTCAGTGTCTTCCATTTCCAGTTTCTCACCTGCCATTGTTGCTTGTTGGATTTTTGCCTGTGAGAGACGTCGGGTCCTGGGTGATTCCTGCTCTGCACCTTCAGCACGTGTGTGTGCGAATCACAGCCACTGTAAGGTGTTGTGGGTATTTAATCATCACTAGCAGCTGAATTGCACATCATAAAACATCAGAGGTTATGCATGCACTCAGATCCATTGTACCAGTAAAGTCCACGCCCCCTACAACCTCTTCAACACCTGTGCAGCAAAGGCAGAAGACATGCTCATACCTTAAAACTACAAGTTTGTATTGAATATTAATAAATATATTGGAATTTTAAAAAAACTTACAACATTTGTCGTCAAACTTAAGTGTAGTAACAGTATAAAATAGCATAAAATGTAAATACTCAAGCAGCAAACAGTCCAAGTACCTCAAACATGTAACATAGTACTTGTGTAAATGGACTTGGTGACATTATACCACTGCTGTCCAGCCTCCTCTGATGGAGTCCAGCCAGCCAATCCAGACTCACTTTGAAGGAGTCTTCAAAGTAATCTCATGTAAATGGGAGGATAAGGTTCAGAACGAGGCACCAGCTAATCACACTTACCCTTGGTCAGTGGAGTCATGTGATTGAAGGGTCGAGAAGAGCACTTTGACCATCTTTTTCTTTTTTTTTTTTTAATTTGGATGCACATTAAACTGTATCAGATTTACCTGGAGCTTTGATTTTACTCTACATAATATGTTCTTGTGCAACACCATTGTGGACACAGTGTGTTAAACTTATGTTACATAAATTTATATGGTATATATTACAATGAGTACCTTTCCATTGGACATTCAAGCAACTAAGTATTTATATCAAGTACATTTTACAGTACTGTACTTAATTTGGAATTTGACTACTAGTACTTTTACTGGCTTATTTCCATAACACTACATTTCAGATCTGGTATTCCAGAGGTAAAAGTTTTTTTTAACTCAACAGTAATTTAATCAACAGCTGTAGATAGGAGTTACTTAGCAGAGTATGATCTTATATAAAAATACAATTACTTGACGTAGACGTTGTTTAAAGATGAAATCAGTTGTTCCTGACTTTAATTTATAAAATTCTTCATTTTTCATATTAAATTGCCCAAATGAATGCTATGCAAATATACAAATGATCCTTACCCCCCCACCCCCTTGCTGTATGTTGTATTGTAATTTCTGATGAATCTATAGATTTGTCTTGTATGTGTATTTGATTTCTGTTACGTCCATGTTTTAAATGAGAAAAAAGTTTTAAACTGATTTCAGTGTTCTGGGATGCCAAGGAGGAAAGAGTTGAACATTTGGGAGGTGTTTTTCTGTTTGTTTGATTGTTTTTGTTTTTTAACTTAGCATTCAATGACATTTTTGGAGGTGTTTTACTATTAAAATGAAATATACTGATAGCAAAATGTATCTTAACAACAACCAATCCACAATTGTTTAATTGTTCATGATGACCACCAATGTTAACATTAGCTGACATCAGATGATATGGCATTTATAGGGATAATTAAATGAATCAAAAGTCGGAAACTAAAGGGAGTGCTATCAGCTAGCCAACGCTAGTTAGCTAATGTTACGTAAGGCACACTTCAGTTTTAACTAGCTAGCGTTACTTAGCACTAAGTTTAGCTTAAAACAAAAGTTAGACAGCTAACCGATGCTAACATATTCTGTAGACACTTGACACAATAACACTGTTCAAACATTCT
>JAQFJA010000014.1:21258127-21272306 GCA_029874485.1 Naso brachycentron
TCTGTGTCAGCTTCACACCAAAACAAACTTGCATGTCAGTCACACTTTCCATTTAAGCCTGTCACTCCACCCCCTGTTCTCAGCAGTTCTGCTCAGGAGAGGCCAGAGCCTTGCTAGCGGTTAGCATTAACTTGGCTGTCCCCCACATCAACGCTCAGTGATAACTCGATGTTATTTCAAGCTAAAAAACGTTTAGTTGACTCTATCTTTCTGTCTTCTGTCTTCATTAGATCCTGTTGTGGACACTGATTGGATAACAAAGTGGACAGAGTTACCTTGATGTTATTTGTGATGCACCTTTGTGTATCCTTGAGTTTGCATTATACAGTGGTCATCATCCTGTTGTTCTTGTTTTATTTTGCTTTGTTTTTTGGAATGAACATATTTAGACAAGAGGATGGAGCTTATTCAGATTATGGAAATATTAACAGTTTTTTGAGCTGGGCTGTAAGCACATTCATTTCTGTATTAAAATTTGGCATTTTAATATGGGGCTCTAAGGGGTTTGCCTTAGTTGGCTTTTCATGGAACTTTAGGTTAAGAAATTGACCTGGTTCTCTGAAACATGGGTGAGGTATCTTACTATGGGACACGCTCCCTGTGCTTGTCCCCAGAAGCCATTTTACACTACACCAGTCTTGACTGGCAGACAGGCATCATGTCCGCTCCATGGAAGAGGGACTTCCTCCTACTATGAAAGCCTGTCGTGATGCTTATTTCTCCAGTCTTAGTACGCACACCTCTTCCTCACTTCCAGGCAAGGAGGGTGGTCTGGTGAGATACCTCACTCATGTTTCAGAGAACTGGGGTTAATTTCTTAACCTAAAGTTCTCTTTCAACATTCAACATTTTGGTATCTCACTATGGGATATAGAGGCTCCCATATTGTCAGACAAGCATACCTCGAAGACCAGACATCAACATACAGCCTGTTAGACAGGCATATTTGATGCTGAACCCACACGTAAAACTAAATGAGACAGAGTAGGCGCAGTAACATCCAGTTTGTAGAATCTGGTGAAAGTGTGTGGCATAGCCCAGCTGGCAGCCGCACATATCTCTTCAACAGAGACCCCTTGAAACAGTGCCAAAGACACAGCCTTACCATGAGTGGAACGAGTGTGTAATCCATCTGGGGGTGGCAATCCCCTGCTATTGTAGGCCATGGCAATAGCCTCCACGATCCAGTGTGACAAATGCTGTTTCGTAAGAGTTTTCCCCACATGTGGCACAGCCCAAGACACAAACAAGTGCTCTGACTTCCTAAGTCCAGCAGTCGCTTCTACTTATGCGCGTAATGCGCGCACCAGGCTGATCGCATTCACCCTTTCATGCTCCTGTGTGTAGAATGGAGGAGGATAGAAAGCCGACAGCTCAGTGGGGCGGTACAATGATACCAAGTCAAACGCCTTGGGCACAAATGCGGGATTAGGTTTTAGTAGCATCTTGGAATCCCCTCTTAAAAATGGCTTGTATGATGGGTTCACTGACAACGTATGGATGTCACTCACTCGCTTGGCAGTAGCCAACGCTAGCCGTTTTAAAGGAGAACATCTTAAGCTCCACCTGTTGCAATGGCTCAAACAGTGGGCGAGACAGCGCATCAAGCACCATCAACAGATCCCACAGCGCAGCTAAGCTTTTTGACACTGGCCGGAGGTGCCGCGCCCCGTTCATAAACTGACAAACAAGTGGGTGCAGACCACTCGTTTTGTCTTCAAAGCCCATGTCCACTGTAGCGGCCAAGTACACTTTGACAGTGGAGAATGCCAATGCCTTTATTCAGCAGCTCCTGCAGAAATGTCAGAATGACCGGTACGGGGCTCTGGAGAGCCAATACCCCCATGTTTATGCACCAACCCTTAAACGCGCGCCATTTGCCATCATATGCACAACGTGTTGAGGAAGCTCTGGCGCTCTGAATAGTTGCAATGACCATCTGAGGAAGCCCAGTAGCGGTCAGATCTAACCTTTCACGGGCCAGGCCCACAGAGCCATGCGTTCTGGGTAAGGTGGAAGATCTCCCCACACGCCTTCATCAGGAGATCTCTGCGGAGGGGCAGAGGCTACGACTGGCCGCACAGCAGCTGAAATATCTCTGCGAGCCAGTGTTTCCCCGGCCAGTGTGGAGCTATTTGGATCAGAGCAAGACCCCTCTCCTGCACTTTGGCAAGAGTAGGAATGACCAGCTCTAATGGAGGAAAAGCGTACAGGAGGATGCACAGCCACTCATGAGCCAAAGCATCCAGCCCCATTGGATTGCTCTGACCAGTCAGGGAATAATACAGGGGACACTGAGCGTTCTCTTCTGATGCAAAGATATCTATCTCCGCCTGACCGTATCTCCCCCATTTCCGGGGGGGGGGTGGAGTTTCCAATCCTTGTAGCGAGGGTTGCCCCTGGACAGTGGGTCTGCTGTCATGTTGAACGCCAGTGGTTCTCAGCGATAGTAGGTGAGAACTGCTCTGTATAATCAGTCTGTGTGCCAACATGTGCAGGTGACATGAGCACAGCGCGCCCCGTCTATTTATATATGCCACCACCATGATATTGTCCGTCCTGACCAAAACGTGCTGCCCTCTCAGGAAAGGCAGAAAGTGTTTCAGTGCCAGTCAGACGGCTTGGAGTTCCAGTTTATGTGAAACAACTGCATCTGTAAACTCCATGTGCCATTCACTGGCCTGCCTTTGTACGTGGCTCCCCAGCCCCTTAGAGAGGCATCTGTTGTAATATCTTTCCTTGCCAGGATCGTTCCCATTGTAACGCCTGTGTTCAGGAAAGCTGTGCATTTCAACAGACGCAGCAAGGACACGCGCCATGGAGAGTAAGACGCAGCGGTGCCCGTGGCACGGTGGGGGTCAGATTGAGCGACGCAACCCACCACTGAAACGGTCTCATGTATAGGTGGCTGAGCAGAATGACCGCCAGCGCTGATGTCATCAGCCCCAGCAGCCTGAGACACACCCGTAATTGTGGCATCACCCCCCTGCAAAAAAGTGCCAGACAAGCCTGAAAGGCTTCCACCCTCTCCACTTACAGGCGTGCTTTGAATGAGGCCAAATCCAGAGAAAGGCCTTTGAATGTGATGTTTTGAGTTGGGTTCAAACACTCTTTTCCCAGTTTATTGTGAAACCCAGGGCAGCCAGATGTGATGTGAGCATACTGGTGTGAGCCTGGATTTGCTGGGGGGACTGAGCCGCTAAAAGCCAGTTGTCTGTTTATGTCTCCATATGCATTCCCCTCTCCCTTAAGGGTGCGATGGCGGCCTCGGTGCATTTTACAAACACCTGCGGGCTTAGTGAAAAGCCGAACAGGAGCACCAGATACTTGTATGTTATACCCTTGAAGGCAAATCTGAGATATTTTCTGTGAGGGGGATAAATAGGGATGTGAAAGTAAGTGTCCTTCAGGTCTATGGATGTGAACCAATCGCCTGGGCACACAAAGTGCTCACAAATACTCATGTATTCATTCAGAGTGCGCAGAACTAATATGGGCCGCAGACCCAACCCTTCTATGGGACTGGGAAATACCTCAAACAGAAACCACTCTGACTCTGCTCCGACAGTACTATGCGAACAGCTCCCTTGTTTAGCAGAGAATTCCTCTCGCAAAATGAGAGCATGTTTTCCCCGAGCCCGCTCTGCGTGGTGACTAACCCTGGGCCGAAAAAGCCTTTCGGGTCCACGGGGACATTGAGGAGCTGAGTTTTCTCCTTCTGGGAGAGGCTGGACAGATTCAGCCAGCAGCAGCGACAATGCATTCAGAGCCTTTACACACGTGGCCACTGCCTTGTAGCCTTTCTTAGTCAGAAACGATTAAAAACACTCGGCCTTCGATGGCAGGGCTGGGCCTGCCAAGGTCGTGGTGAACCTTTGGGAGGGGTGGAGGTGGGAAGCCAGTAGCGGTTCGATCGGAGGCAGGTGGGAGAAACCTTTCTCCTACATGTCAACCCAGCCCAACGTCTACCCTATCTGGATGGGGTTTTTGGCGGTGAGAGGATTGCTCCATGACCAGGTCACCTCCTCCAGGCACTTAGGAAAAGTCGGCAGGAGCTGTCTAGCGGAGGATTTGGCTTTCGGCAGCTGTTTTCCCCCATACATGTGGTGGTTTCCGGTCGTGCCATGCCCAGGTTTGCAGCTGCTCTCTTGCAGACGTCGTGCAGGTCCATGCCGGCGCACATGCCAGTGACACATCTCCCTCAGTCTCCGGCTTTGCAGCCGGTGAAGGGATAAAAGGCTCATCATCGTACTCTTCGTCAGAACCGAGGCTAATGGCCTCGTCACCTGACTCGGAGTCATCATCCACAACTTTGCCATGATCCAGCAGTAGGCCGGGGTCAGGCTCGTCAGGGTTGGTTAGTGGAGCGACGCTGTCAAGCACTTTGCCCCAGCTGGTCCCTGTGGGGATAGTGTCTCCCTGGGGGCTCTTCGCCAACTCCGGTGGTGGGGGGTTTTTTGCACCAACCCTGGGATCTGCATTGGACAGACTAGCTTGGCATGCTAGCCTGCGTCAATGGGTCTTGACGGAAAGACGTGCACAGTGCTCACAGTCAGCCTCCGTCATTTCGTTTGCTCTGTCAGAGGTGAGAAGCAGTAAGTGCCTAGTATGGTGGCTAGCCGTGACAGCTACTGTTTGGTGACAGTCTGGCTGATAAACCCAGATGGCTTTGCAGCTGTAGGTAGATGTAGCATTCAGTGACCGAGTGGTTAGCTCGCTCTGTGAATTGTATTGCTAGTACATACCGGCTGTCTGAGAGGTTGCTTCTGGGAGTGAGAAGAGGTTTAGGACTGGAGAAATAAGCGTCATGACAGGCTTTTATAGTAGGAGGAAGTCCCTCCTCCATGGAGCGGATGTGACGCCTGTCTGCCAGTCAAGACTGGCGTAGTGTAAAATGGCTTCTGGGGACAAGCACAGGGAGTGTGTCTCATAGTGAGATACCGAAACGAATACTGAAAGAGAACTGCAGGTTTTGGCACTTGACAGTTAACTTCATGTTTTCAGCTTTGGAGGACGCTGTTTGCTAGGTCAGGAATTTGGTGCATGGGTAAAGCAGTAGACAGGCTATGGCTCTGACTTCATAAGGACTGTATGACAAACTCCTCCAAAAGGCAGTTCACGTGAAAATGATATGACTGCTCATATTGTTCATTTATATGGTTCTGCTATTAAAGCTTCCAAACTAC
The DNA here is from genome assembly GCA_029874485.1 of Naso brachycentron. Lineage (NCBI taxonomy): Eukaryota > Metazoa > Chordata > Actinopteri > Acanthuriformes > Acanthuridae > Naso > Naso brachycentron. Next base: position 21,263,314 of record JAQFJA010000014.1, read on the forward strand.
CTCACATCTGTTTTCATACTTTCTCACACTCAGATTTACATCCACAATAGGCCTAATCACAGCACTTCAATTTTTGTAGGTGTGCTGCTCTGTTCATTGAGTGTGCTCTTGCGAATGAATCACTTAGAAAATCTTAATCTCAACATGGGGGTGTAAGAAAATATCGATACATATCGATATCACAATATTGTGGAGACGTAAATAATAATGATCAGACCGGAGATGGAGACGGAGCTGAGACATTTACTCTCCACAAAAACAAGAACACTGAAACTGACAAGGTTGCTAAGCAACCGTCAACATACTATACAACCCGGAACCGGCATCAGTTGTAAACAGTAATCACTTAAAGGTACAAGCCCTCTGTTTTATAGGTGAATGTCTTAACTATTAACTATTGTGGGTCACCACAATATTATGTTTTGCAGTATCGTATCTATTCTCAAAATCTCTGGCTGTCTAATGATGACTATGTTAGCCTAAATGAATTCACTCCCCCCCGGTCATATCAACATAGTTCATCATCTGACCCATGGACTGAGCTCCTGGACTCACTGACTTCACCTCCTTCTGGATCTTTAGACTCTCATATAGGCCTATATCTCATACTTTAAAATGTAGCAGCAACATTGTAGGGATAGTGATTACATAGTGTAGATAGTGATTGTTTTGCTGTTGTGTCCTGTACATGTGACATCTATTGCACGTCTGTCCATCCTAGGGAGAGGGATCCCTCCTCTGCGGTTGTCTCTGAGGTTTCTTATTTTCCCTAATTCTTCCCATCAATGACAGTTTTTAAGTTTTTCCTCACACAGTAAGAGGGTCTAAGGACAGAGGATGTCACACCTGTGCAGTTTGTGAAGCCCACTGAGATTAATTGTAATTTGTGATTTTGCGCTATACAAAAATAAATTTGATTGATTTGATTGATTGATTGAAAAACACTATCAATTTTTCATTAGTATTGTATATTAGCAAGACTGACAAGAACAGCTTCATCTCATTTAAGAGAGTCCTACATGCTGTGTGTACTAGTATTTCTGCAATAACACTATTCATACCATTCACCAAAAGATCATTGTTGCTCCAATTGTACTTTCTTTACATTCTTTTTCTTCCTGGTGTCTTTAATCTATAATGAACTCAGCCCTGTCCTCAGTGATGTGAACACACTCTGCATAGAAGGGAAAAGAATCCAAATAGATTCTGCCTGCATTCCTCCCTCTGCTGTGCCTGAGCTTGTATACAAGCAGATCGGTCTGCTCTGCTCTAACTATTCCAACCATGCTGATGGGACATGGCTAGACCAAATGGGTGTGTTATGGAAATTGTTCAGGGGCTGTAGGTGGAGTCTTACGGATGTGTCTGTGTATTTAGGGAGGAGAAGAGGGAGGAGTTGGAGGAGAAGGGGAGAGTCCAATGGAAAAAGAGGGGGTGGAGAGAAAAAGCCCTGCTGGCTGCAGCTTGACTTAGTGTGTTTCTCTGCTAGTGTGGCATTCACATTGTAACGCTCATGTGGTAACATCCAGCATCGCTTGGCTTCCCCTGCACACTGGCCTGACTCCAGCATTTTTTGAAGTAGACAGGACAGACAGAGCGAGATAAAGAGAGACAAGGTGCTTGGATGCTGGAGGAAGATAAGTGAGTACAGAGAAGCAGGTGAGAAAGCAAACAGTCCAAAAAAAATCTAGAAGAACCTGTGGTGAGGAACGTTTAGCTGACAATATAAATCCACCAACATGGCAGCCATGGAAGCACTGGAATCCTCAAGTGCCCAACTGGAGCCTCAAACACTCACTGAGATCTCAGATGACGAGGTAAACCTCCCACCCTCAGATGACGAAGATGAAGCCCTCGCTGCAGCCAAGAGAGAGCTGTCCCCCATGGACACAGAGGGGGATGCTGCTGAAGAGAAGGATGAGGCGTTGAAGTTTGACACGCAGGTGAACGGGGTCATGGTTCTGTCATTACTTGACAAGATCATCGGGGCAGTGGACCAGATCCAGCAGACCCAGAGCGGGCTGGAGGCCAGGCAGCAGGAGATGGAGCGCTCTGTGACTGGCATCCAGGGCGAGTTGACCAAACTAGCCAAGAGCCACAGCACCACTTCCAACAGTGTCAATAAGATGATGGAAAAGGTGCACAAGGTGAGCATCAACGTCAAGACAGTGCGGGCCACCCTGGAGAAGCAAGGAGGCCAGATCAAAAAGCTGGAGAGCAATGAGGCTGAGCTGCTGAAGAGACGCAACTTTAAAGTCATGGTCTATCAGGTGAGAGAGTGAGTTTGTGCGTAAATACAAGTATCACTGTGTGGCTGTGGTTTCTCTGTTTGAGGTGTAAGGTTGTTAATTACAGCACATTATTCCTTATTGGTTAAGAGATGGGTGTGGCTGACAGGTGAACAAATGTTTGGGTTCTTGAATGTGAAGTCATGTCAATGCCACATCATTCACCACAAAAAACAAGATGTTAATCAGCTTGCTGAGGTGCAGATTTCAGGGAGTGATTACAGATTATTAAGTATTGCTGCCAAGTGCTCAAGTGACAAGCTGTATCTCTCATCAGCGAGGCAACAGTACCAAAAAAAAAAAAAAAAAAAAAAAGCCAAAAAAAAAAAAATGCTAAATGTATTCATGGTTTATGGTCACTTTTGGGAAAAAATATACCCTAATATACCTTTAAACATAGCCTAACCCTTAACTGAAATATTTTAGTATGTACCTGACTACACACAGATCGGTGACGACATCAAACTTATGTGATTTTTTACACCAACAATCCATCCTGATCACACAATATTATAAAGACACTTTAATGGACAGAATGATGTAAAATATGAGTACACAGCTATGACTGATCAGACATTTAGCTATGTAACGCACAGTGTAAACAGTACCAGTATGTACCAGATTATTCAAGTTTTCATGATAAAAGATCAAATGCATAATTTAATATAACTCGTCTCCACTTCCTCCTGCTGTACTGCTAATGAAGCCAGAAAACGCCTGATACAGCTGCTGCTTACGAAATGTAGAGCCAGAGTTTGAGTGGTGGTGCTCCGTGAAAGGAGCAGCTGTATCACCCAGCTGTCAGTGATGACACACACTGCCTTTTTTTCACAAAAACTTGAACATACAACATTTTAATAAGAACATGGAGCAGGCAGGGTCTATATCCTATCCTGCAGCCAGACACCAGAGGGCTTCACTTTTGGACAGTTGTGTCCGTAGCAACAATTACAGGATACACTACTCACACCTATTTTTGGAAAATGCAGCTTTTACACTAATTTTTCAGTTTGGTATGTGCTTCATTTTTCAGTTACTCATAAATAATTTGAGGCCTCATAATGAAAAAAAATATCAGGCTTCTTTATTGTATTGTAAGCATAAATAGGCACAATTCTTCATGTTCTTAGACAACATGGACTGTTAAGCCCCCCCCCCGAATCTCCTGCACAAACTTAGTATCCACTACAGGTGGTTACCAGATATTTTCCTTCACCAGTACACTATGTATAGGACTAAAGAATACAAACCCTCACATGTGAGCCAAGCTTGTTAGCTGCCCAAGTCTTACAGAATCCTTTTGGAAAGTCATTTCACTCTTTTCTTTTTTTCAAAACAAAGATGGAAAATACCACAAACTAGCAGCAAGATCCAGGTCCTGTTCAAGGCAGAGGAGTGGTAGCATAAGGACGGGACAGGAGAGCTCTGATTTGACAAGACAGAGAGCAAGTTTTTTTCTATGAGGGGAGTTAAGGGGAGTCCTGTTTCTTTTTTTAGCGTATGAGGCCGCAGTGTGATGTGTAATAGCTTGCAGGTTTTTGCACAGTGGCACAAGAACATTCAGAGTTTCCAGCCCTGACTCAGACATCATGGCTTGGAAGGATCTCAGTCTTTCTGTTTCCCTCAGTCTGAATCCAACAGCTGGACAGAGGTCAATGAGAGCTCCATCTTAGGCAACCCAGACTGTCTGACTGTGAATTATTGTTAATGCAATGCTTGCAAGCTTACAAAACATATTGGCTTCTTTGTCCTGGCATACAGGCACAAGATTTTATGATGAGCAACAGGAGGGCAAAGCTGTTAGCAAGAAAGAAACACTAACCTCCATTATCATCTTAAGGAATCTGACTACTAAACTGTTTCTTAAACTGCAAGAATTAATAGATATTAATCTCTTTTCTATGTCATCTTGTTTTCCATTTACACAACATTTTAATTAGTATTTAACAAAGTCTAACAAGGGGGTTGAAAGTTTCCAGTACACTCTGCTTGAAATACCACACAGTGAAAAACAAACGGGTTGGGATTTTGCTGGTGTTAGCCAACTGCTTGGGCCCTGTGGCAAGATAAACTCCTGAAATGCCAATCTCTGGCTACCTCTCTAATACAAAACACAGGCTTTGTTTATGGTTGCCAACTATGACAAAACGTCAGATTTATCTTCATTAAAAAAAGCTAACCTCAGTGTGTTGTTCTGTTTTCAGTTTTCAGTGCTCTCTTGTTGCCCTTCAATGGCAGATTCTTTCAAAAGCAGCAGTAGAAAGAGACTCCAGCAATACTCCAGTAAACTGTATCACTGTTTATTTAGCTATCGGACAGGTTTCCAACACAAAATAGTTGGCCTTTCCTGGAACTCATCAGTTCTGTTGAACTGTGCCTCCGTGCACAATCATATCAACATTATTCACAACAACAATTTGATTCCTGTGGACATGCAAACACGTCTGCAGCAGCAGGAAAAGTGGTAGTCTACAAAGTGAACTAGGCCACAGTTTTCACACCGATTTGAATCTGTTTAACCACCATTGCAACAATGACTTTAAATGTAGAATCATAAGCATTTGTTCATTGCAGCTTGTGAACGCATCATTCAAATTATCATGCTACCATGATAGCATGTACTTATACTACCTGTACCTACACAGCAAGATATGTAGGAATATTACATTTGTTTTAATGAAAAAGTTGGTCATTTAGCAAGCTAGCACAAGCTAACCGCTGGTGTTTGGCACCTACCTGTCCAACAGAAACCAGGCCAACTCCACGTGGCTCTTCATCCCCAGCCTCTCCCCATAGTGCTTGAAAGTAACTCAAAGTCAAACCAAGATTCACTCTCGTTCTGGAACGAGCTTTATACGCTTGCGATTTTGCCTCACTAGGGATATATTTCCTTTTTGTCACTGCTACGTCTGCATCTGTCATTTTCTCCGGTCTGAATGACATCCAGTTGCTATGTTTTATTCACTCCCAACCTCACCTGCGCGCTGTCATTGGCTGGGGGAAACACACCCACTCCCCTACCAGAAATGTCCCAACTAAACCAAAACATCAAAATCCAGGCAGAGGGCGGAGCTCTGCAGACACAGTCACCACCACACGTGTATATTTTATTTCTTAGGAAAACCCCACCAACTCCACCTCTACATTGTTTCATCTCATAATTACGAATCATTTATGTTGTGTTTTTCTTTCAGTAGTCACCATGCCCAAAGCAACATGTTTAACTTGAGGGTGAATCTATTCCACAGCACTTTATGCCTCTTTTCTTAGCAGATGCTGATCAGAACATAGTGCAAAGAATGTTTAGCTATATCATGTTCCGTCTTATTTACAGGATAATAATCTTATTCACTGAGGATTCGTAACTCGTTACCTGTAAGCTGTGAAATGTGGAGTTTAGATTGAGACACCCCTTATTCGCGCTCTTCTGATAACAGAGGCATACGGTTCCGGAGCAGTGTGCACTGTTACAAGTGTGGTCTTAACAACGGATGGACTTTTGACTTTGTTATCTTGTTTCCTTGTAAACAAAAATAATTTCATTAACCTCATACAAGATATATAATGATAATCCTTCTATTAAATAGAATATTTATATATACATGCTTTCAGACACATCATAGTCTATGATTTAGTCACATGATTCCAAGCAAGCATGCATATATTTGTTTTTCCAAGGTTCCAGTTGAGTTTTACCGTGATGTGAACTTTCTGGCAAGACATAAAACAGATTACATTAGACTTTGGTAGCTTCAGAAGCTCAGGCTTCTGTTTGGTGTGGAGGAAACTCATCGGTGACAACTCTGTCAACACATCTGTTGGAAGCAAGTAGCATCCTCCAGGGCTGAAAAATAAGGCTGACAGAAGTGAAGTACCGAAGAAGTGCCAAAAACAAAAACTGCAGTTCATCCAATGGCCCCTTCAGATCAATTTAACAAGAAAGTTGATCCTAACAAAACGCCCAACTTATCAGCAGAAATAAACGTCTATTCCTGTTCATCACAATGGGAGGATTTTTGTGTAATATAACACACTCATCTAAATTCTATTAATGTTTAAAGGGCGTGGCCGCTTTGAGTACCAGCAACTGCTAGCTGCCTGTCCTCCAGCTTCCATATAGTCCTGTGTCGTGACAGCCAGTGAGTGCTGAGATTCTCCCGACACAAACATCCCGACATCAAAGCAATTGTTGCTGTGTATGACTACATGGAGCTGCACAACACTTATTTTATATAACACAAAATTATGTTATGAACACAGACTGGGCGTTGTTAAGTTTCCCAGTGTTTCTGGGACTTCCACCACTGATAAAGAGCAACTAGGCATTTTCAGACTGCAGAAACTATTTCATAGTTCTAAGAACCTCCCATTTTATTGCATCCACACCTTAGGAACCGTGAACTATTATTCTTAGAACTACAATTTGAGTAACTTGTGGAGCTCCAACTCTGACTAGGTACTTTACTTTCGCAGCACATGAGGAAATATATAGATGTTAAGTGTCGCCGCATACTAGACAAAAGAGTGGAGCGTTAATGTAGTAACGTAAGCCTTCTTTTGTTGTTGTTGTAAGTCACATAGAAGTGATGATAGTGTACTAAATGCCAGCTAATTTACAAAGCTTACGTAAGGGGTTCTTATTGGTGGTGCAAAAGCCAACAGAAAAAGAGCTCTTAAATATATTTAGTTCTTGAGGAACTCCCCAGTGGACAGTGTCTGGTCTGAAAACACCTAATAATGGTTATATCGGTTGTAGTTAATGGCAAGAAATGGAAAGCCTCCCTTCCTCCTGACATTACTAAGGTCCAAAAAGTGACTAGGTGTCTACACGGAACTGTGCGACACAACTTTACAGACCACCGGATGATTTTATGAACCCAAACACTATATTGATAAGTTTTCCAACATGTCTAGGCTCTCCACAACCGATACAGTGGAGCAATAACAGTTATATCCACCATATGGAAGAAAATACCAACTCTCTCTCTGACTGAGCTAATATTAGCAGGCTTTGATTCCCTACACTTGTGCAAATAACTTGATTTAACACAAATTATGAACCAGTGGAGTAACGTGATGTGTTACTGACATTACTCACCAGTAAATCAATTTCTATACGAACACACCTTAACACCTATGAACATGTTTACCTGTAGACATGGTATAATAGCACATTGTCACAAAGCATACAGAGACTTGAATGACTGAGAAAACCATATCTGTGGTTTGTTTCATGCTCCTGTCTGTCCCTGGATGTATCAATGTGCACACTTCTACCAGCTAACAGAGACAGGAGGCTGAGAGAAAGAGTGTTGCGACAATATGTAACAGATTGACTTGTAACCTTCCTCCATCACAGTGAGGGGGGTCCAGTAATATACGCGGGAGAGTAAGAGTGAAAGATAAACTGAAAGGAGAGGAAATGTTCAGCCACTTTGTACAGGGAGTGAATGGGTGTGTTGCATGAAGAGCAGGGACCATATTTAGACAGCTGATTCATTGTACAGGCATCCCCAGCCCCCCTCTGCCTCCTCCTCATGTGGAGCCAGTCACAGCCCTGTTCCTCCCTCTCCCTTGTTTCTCCACCCACCAAAATAATTCACTTTATATCGTGTCCTCCTCACCCTGCCCCACCCTGCACACCATCCCTACTGACTTCAAACAACACCTTCATTTTCATCTTCCCCCTCATGCGATTATTTTTTATTTTTGTTCAGTTCATAGATAATTAATTCTTGATTAATAGTCATCTGACTGAAGCTGAAATACATAATTTAGAAGAAACCTGCAATAAATATACTTCAGTCAGACAACTCACATTGAAATGTTTACTGAAGCAGAAAATAAGCGCATATATTTTATGTGTTTGGCATCCAGGCTCCGACCTCATCATTCCCTGCATTCAATATTCTCCTCCAAACAGACCATTATAACTTCATTAACACCAGCACGAGTGATTTTACATCGCTGATGCCACCATAAATATAGAGGAGTGATGAGCAAAACATACTGAACCCCCAGTCGGAGCCTGCAGGTGGATGCTGGAGTGTCGGTGGTGCTGAAAGAAGAGTTGGGATTTTCTTGCAGTTTAAATAGACCGCCAAATTGAGAGAGAATGAGAGCAGCGCAGCTCCAGTTGTCTGCCTGAACTAGCTCGGAGGCGTCGCTCCATAACTGTGAATGAACAATTAACATGTAAATGATAAAGTATATTTTGAAAATAACTACTTGGTGTCAATAATTAAAATTCTAAAATGGGAATTGGTTCCAATTTACAAAACTGTTGCAAGAAAAGTTTCATTGTGTTTTTAAGAAATGTTTCAGACATCTGGATATTTCTCTGGTTTAGGCAGGTGTTTAAAACATATTTTGTTGATCAAAGAAAAGTGTGGCTGTTATACATGCCAGTACGACTTTACATCCAAGCATCCTTCGAGGAAAGAAACATTTTTTTCTAATTGGTTACCTCAAAATCTTTGGTAAATAAATCCCAAAATCAGCAGGTCTATTTGTAGAAGCCAAGAGAATCTAACTCTTGCAGAATACAACTTTGGCATGTCAATTTGCACAAATAAGGAAAATTTTAGCCAGCTTTTCATTGCATTTATAGACCTGACCAAGTCCCAGAGAGAGCCATATTATTTCACATGTCCAGTTTTATTTTAGCCTACTCTGCTGGAGGATAAACCACTCCAAACTTAAAAT
>JAQFJA010000014.1:21272406-21283108 GCA_029874485.1 Naso brachycentron
TGGACTTACGTTCTTACGTACTCATTTTGGAGGAGGAAATCACAACCAACAACAAAACCCTCAACTCCCTCCCCTGCAACGTTGCTCGTAGTTAGTCTGTAAATCGTATCACCTTCCATCCACTAGATGTCGCTCGCATCACATCTAGTTAGGAGTCTGTGTCTAAAGCTACAGCTAGCTTGATTTCCAGACTTTGCTGACCACAGCTTTAAATGTGAGGGTTAAACATTAAGCAGCTCTACAAACAGTGTTTGTAATATCCTGCAGACATATTCCAGTGCCGGGAACAAAGGTTGTTATCAGCATTAACTTGTTGGTGTTTTGTTCTTGAAGTGTGGTGTGTGGAGTTGAGCTCTCACTCTGTTAAAGCAGGTCTGAGTGCTGCTCCTCTGATCTTAATCAAGTGAAATGTTGTAAAACAGCAAAAAATGACTGAGCTGCAATAAAACAAAAACACTGCTGCCTGCTCAGCTTCCATGTTTGTGAGGAAATACACAACAGATGCACTCATGTATGTATGAACTGTATGTATATCTGCATGTGTGGTGCTGAAGCTCTCTCACATGCCACAGGCTTTGAAAAGATGAGAGGTGCTGCTGTTGGTGTTTGGAGCCGGAGGAGCTGCTCTGGTTTACGGCGCAGACGCTGGTTAACTGTTCACAGATGGTCGGCTGTCCTGTCCTGAGGAGACTTCCAGCTGAGCTCGGCATCAGGACAGACTGATGGCGTTAAAGGGCTTTTCCACTGCACCCATATTTACTCCACATCCTCCTCCAACACAGAACTGTGTCACACTAGCAGCATTTCTGAAAATAAGACATGATTTCCTACTTTTTTATCATTTTTGTGTAAAAATAGCAGGTTTAACACATATTTGACGAATGTGTTGTTTAATTATAAAGTGTTTTTGTTGTGACTTGGACATTATTAGCATATGAGGCTGTGTTATTGTGTCTCTGCAGAACTTTCTGCACATTTTTTCTTGGCCTCTGTGTTTTATGAGATTCTGATAATAGAAACCAAATGAGTACTTCTCATTTATGAGCTCAGAGTCACTCCAACACTTTTCTGTTCCTGTAAGAAAAGTCATTAATCTGGTGTCTGTCCCTCCGTCTCAGCCAGCCGCTGCTTTGATCACCAGACATGATGCCACAGAGCAGAGGCATGACTTTACTGCCACCTAGTGGACAAAACACAAGAGTAGGAAAGAGCCGCTGACATGATGCATCTGATGACTTATTTGACATACTTGTACTGCAAAAATAAATTCAGTAGGTTAGGATAACACCATTCTCGAAATAAAAAGTAAAAATAAACTCTGTTCATTGTAGATATGAGACTGATCTGAGACCCAACATTTAAAAAAGTTTCCTTTCAAAGATTGAAAGCAACAGTGAAGAACTTATTCAAAATTCCTAAATCCTTAAAACAAAGTGAAAAGTTTAGTTGGTAATAAAGCATTTTATCAATAAGAATGTGAAAGTCTTTCACAGCAGCCACATCATGATAACAAAAATACCCACGAGGTTCTGCTAGGCTGTAACTACACACTGTGGTGCTTTAAGCTAAATGCTAAAACTTATGCTAATGTGCTAACATACACTAGTTAGCACTAATGGTGCGTTCTATTTGACAACTGAAGTAGAAATTTCCAAGTTCACAGTCAGATATGTCATCAGGAACAACCCCTGAAGTCTGAAATCCAACTTGAAAAATTTGAGGAACTTCAGTAGCCCGAAATCCAACGAGAAAGCTTCACATCACACCGTTTATTACCAATAAGTCTTGTTTTTGTGTTGCTAAATCAGTCAAACTGACAGTATTGTTTAGCTTCTATCTGTGGACATGTTTTGTTGCTTTTGCAAGCAAAAATTATCACAAAGTGCGTTGTTATTGGCTGGTATCTAACAGCGCTAACAACAACGATAGATAACATTGGCTCCTCGTAACTCCTCATACAAGGGTAAGCACAAAGTACAGCAGAGGCTGATGGGATTTTTATTAATTTTGCAGGTTTTTTGGTCATTAACCAAAGTGTTGAACTAATGAAAATTTCCACCTCATGGTGGCGCTGCAGGAAAAGTCAGTGGGAATGTTTAATTTTTATTTTAATTTCTGATTTTATTTTTTCAATAAAACAAACTAAAAACAGAAACAAAGACACAAAAACAAACCTGATATTAAGGCAAACGGTAGCACAGAGTTGTTCTCTGTGTGAAGCAAGTTTCATCACAATCCATGTCGTAGTTGCTGAGGGATTTCAGACTGAAGCACGAGTGACTAAGAAGCATAACAACACTCACAAGGTGTTCAAACAGAAGCGTGAAGAAATTATTACACAACATGCAGATTTTAAGTTCCGATGCTAACTGATGGACACGTTCAAATCAGCGTGTGTGAGTTTGTGTTCAGGTCTCGGTGACGGTTCTGTCAGTGTCGGTGTTGCTGCAGCCCATCAAGCGCTCGCTGTCCTCCACAGCTGCAAACTTCACCTTCCTGTGTGACCTCTGCAGACACAAACACGCAACACAGATCACGTTTCTGCTTCAAAACACACAACAAACTGCTGATGAAGATGTGCTTGTAGGTCCACTTGTTGCTTTCATTAATCTGTGGGAGCTGCTGCAGGATTTACTCAATCCACCAGGTGTCTCTCATCTCACCTTAACCTTTCACAGGGTTTCTGCTGCTTCATGACCCTCTGTGGAGCATTTGTTGTTTGCTGAATTATGTAAGTGTGAGTGGAAGCTTTATCTTGGGTTTTTTGTGCGTTTTACAAATTAATAGCAGTGAGAAAAATCATAATATTGTCAGATTTTCCCCTGTCTGGAATTACCTGTTTGTCTGCGAGCCCTCGGGGGTATCGAGAAATATCAGCCCGCCGATGCTCCACCCTCTCCCAATCAGCCAACCACAGCTGGCGGCGGTACTCTGACTGGCGACATGTGATTCGCTGGTAGATGGCTTGATTCTGACGGCTGATCATCTGAAGCTCCTCCCTCCGCCTGTCAGCATTCAGACTGAGGAGAAAACACAGAAAAATACAAGTGACAGGAGGAGGAGACTCAAAGACATGTCAGGTCAAGTCAAGTCAATGTTATTTATAGCACTAAATCACAACCAAGTTGTCTTAAGTGAAAGAAGTCACTTAGCACTTTATGTCATTTTATAATCAAATACGTACCATAATCAAACCACAGGGTGCATGCGCGCCAGTAAACAGCAGCAGAAGAAGAAGAAATACATAAAGTGCTAATCTGAGTCTAAAAATAACGTGGTAAATAAACAAGTAACAACAAGCACACAGGACCGTTTAGAGTTGTTGGAAAGTTTATCTGATGATTTCAGGTGGAGGCAGGCTAGCACTTCCCATTGACTACCAGTGTTTGAGCTAAGCTAATTAGCGGTGGGTGAGCTCTGCTCATCTCTTCCTTGTTACTACACGCACAGTCGAAAGAATGGGATTTTTCTTCTTGTCTGGAGACAAATAACAAAAAGAAAAAAATAACATAGAAAAAAAGTTGGTGTATAACTTTAAGACCTGCATAACAACCACCATGACTGAATGCCCAAACTGATGGACTCCTGGTATCTACATGACGCACAATGCAGCTTGAACACTGACAGTTCATTTGCAGGCACAGGTGTGTCTTTACATGTCAAGCTTAACATGTTATTGTGTTAAACTTCATTTTTCAACTGACAGTGACTCACTTGACCTCAGGTGAGGACATTTATCAGGACTGCTGTTTCTTTAGTACTCTCTGGATGCTGATGGAGGGCATGCATCCTTGGCAGAGAGAAATCTCCGTCTGTCCCACAGCCAGTGGGCTCAAAATGCCACACCCCTCCCACTCTTGCACTGCATTATCATGCTGTCCACTCCCACTCTTTCACGACACTACTCACAACTTTGGATCACAGAGCTAAGAATCACGGTGAGAGCGTCATGCAGCAAAGTGCTTCCATTTCTTGAACTTGTTTGCACTGTTATTCTCACTGCACTACTTTCACAAATTTGCATATTAAAGAGTTCATTTAAAACTCAGTTCCCAGAATACCATTATGTTGGGGTTTTTTTGTATGACAAATCTGTTCCAACACTGCTCATCTGACATCGTGGTCATCTCCCAAATCATTTTTTGCTTCTGAGCACAAAGTTGTTTTTTTGTTTCTTGTTTTTTAAATGAATCTGATGCTGACTCATAATCAAAAGCTGTGGTTACTGAAAACATCATTTCATTTCCTCATATGATCAACTCCATCACATGGTTTCAGCTTTGAATCTTCTCATGGCTACATTATTGGCCTTGAACAGAGAAACCTTTGTTTAAGTCACCAAATCATCATGCCTTGGCGCCGGCAATGACTGTGGCTGCAGGGATGTTTATGAGCTGTCCTTCAGTCCATCGGTCTGTCCCATTCTTATGAACACAAGATCTCAGAAACACTGTGATGGAATTTCTTTAAATTTGGCTTAAACTTCAACTTGGACCTAAAGGAAGAACTGATTATTTTTGGTAGTCAAAGATCAAAGGTTAAAGGTCACTGTGACCTCACAAACAACAGTTTTGTCTTTTACTCAAGAATTCATTAACTGATTTTTAACACAAATTAATAACAGGGTAAAAAGATGAACGGATGACATTTTATAACCAGAAGATCGAAGGTCAAAATCACTGTAATAATACTGTGTCGATACTTGACACAGTGAGTAAAGTAGATTTTTTTGGGGTGTCAATTAAAAACAATCTTCTTATCAAATGACAATGTAAAAACAAGGTAACAGTGTGGAAGAGGGTTAAATTCCTCCTCATGGCATTCAATTGCCAGACAGTGAATGTACAGAAAAAGGCCAGGTGCGGTTTTTGTGGTAGTGTGATTGGTAGAAATCTTATTTTTTTAATGGTTTGGTGCGTATTTTGTATAAAGTTTGGATTACAGAGCTAGTGAAGTGTATGGGGTCAAATGGATGCATAAAATAAATACAAATTAAAAAGGGATACAGGAAAGTGTAAAAAATATTAGGGCTAGTAACTAAATTAAATTAGACAAATGGTCAAATAATAGTGAAGAGTGTCTGTCAAAAGAATCAAAAGAAAGATGTGAGGTCCCAGTGACCTTTGACCTCCAAAATCTAATTGATTCATTCTTGAGTCCAAGTGTGGCTTTGTGTCAACTCTGCTAAAAACCCTGAAAACATATATTGGCAGCGTGGCAGCATAATTCTTAGCTGAACTGCAGCTCTCCTTGACTGCAGCTTTTCTAATAAGTTTCAGCTCACTGTCCAGTTCTCTGTCAGTTGCCCGGCCATATCTTCATTCTGTTCTGATCCACTCTCACTGGTTCATAGCCTTGTTTCCTGAGGCACCAGGCTCAGTGGCTTTGAATTCCAGTAGCAGTCAACACTTTCAAAAGCCTGGACGCCCTGTGATGGTAGAGAAGCACGAAGGAAACAAAAACTGAGATTGGTAGGAAAAATGGGTCACTCTCCAAAACACTACTGCAAAGAAAAAAACCTGCGTTTGCAATAATATTATTGTCAGGATAAAAACTGTCTTACAGAATAACACAACACCTGAAAAGACATCTCAAGATCTCTTCTGGTTTCAGGCTCATCACACAGAAACTGAAGTAACTTTAAGGAATAAGATGTTGAATATTGTTACTCTACTTTTCAACCGATTGATTGTCTTATTCTTGTTGTTGACTGTCACCTACTGCAAAATTATCAACAAAAACATCCCCTAGATGTGTTTTATTTGTTAAAGTTGTTGGCTCAAAATAAATTTGCAAATAGCCAGATGTATTGTTTAAATGAATAATATTTTGCAAGACACTCTCTCTGCAAAGGTGCATTCTTAATCACACAGTCTGTCATTTTAGTGGCTGATTTTCACGACCAGCTCTTCTCGCCTAAAATCACAAAATCTCATAATTAAGTAGTTTTGGGAAGTTTCGTTTAGGAAATGCTCATTCTTGGTTTTTAAATCTCAAGTGTTTCTGTGGGTTGGCACAAGACTTGAAAGTTTATGGGGTTTAGGTCACCTCAAAGGGATGACTAAAAGTATCATTGACTTTTGATCTCTGGACTTACACTAAAACTAAAAATTGCTGAGAGAATAACCACAACACTCAGTGCTTTTGTGCAGCATATCCAACTGCAGTGCATGTTTCCTGATCATGTGAGCACAGATTTGTTTAGACAGGATGATGGTGATGACAAAAGAGCTGCACACATTGTATTTGGTTGTTGTTTTTTAAAAGAATAGTTCCAACACTGAAGCACTCCTGATTCAAGCTCTTTACCGAAAAGACAGACAGACATGAGACTGATGTCATTCCTATTTCACTTTAAAGGAAGGTCAAACTTTAAAGTGTAGTCAGGATATCATGGCCTCTGTTTTGACTGTCTGGCAAATTACATCATGGATATGCAATACAAAATCACTGCACAGCTGTAAAAATAGATGGCCACTATCAGCTTCTATACTGCCAAGCCCATCAATAGCCAGACATTTGTATGAACTTAAAGTCGAGGATGGATATAGGCAGACAGGAGCAAACTGCAGGGGAAGAGGTCATTTCTTCTGCAGGTCTATAATTCTCTCCACAAACACCAGCCTTCCCTATTGTTGATGGAAAGAGTAACACAGGGTGGCCATGGGAACGACCACTGTCACCCCTCGCTCCAAGTCACTGTTAGCCAAGCATGGGGAACTGTACATAGACCCAGAGAGGCGAGAGAGGAGGGAGACACAGCTGCAAAGCTGCTTGTCCCAACATCACTACATTCCTTTTTAGTAGATCAGCTGAAGGTCGTGGTGCAATGTCAAAAAATTATGGTAAAAGGTAAGAGTTCCAAATGATGATCTCATCATGTGCATTTGCATAAAGTTGTGCTTGGATGTGGCACAGGAATGGTTCCACATGTTATCACTCTCAGGAGGAAATATTAATGATGAGGTTCTGTACTTAATCCTTACAAAGGATTGCTTTCGCATATGAGTGTGTGTGTGTGTGTGTGTGTGTGTGTGTGTGTGTGTGTGTGTGTGTGTTTCTTTCTTTCTTTGTGCTTCTGCATGAAAGTACATGATCAGAATACCTAAAGAATGTCATAAAAACAACCTCCAGTCAACAATGGCAAGCTGTGTCTTGCAGTGAAAGCTGTGAGGGATGAAAGCTGCCTCACACACACATGTCTGCAGCCTTGGAAACACCTCAACAAATCCTCACCCGAGCTAGATTCATGTACATATCCTTACCAAGCCCCTATGTTTAAAAGAAGCTCCACATTCTAGATATTAGATTTTCAGATTGATTTTAATCTCATGTCATATCTAAAATTTATATCTGGTTGGCCTATCTATGCATGCAGACTGGGAGCAGGGAGAGCTTGTGTGCCTCTGTCAGCTCTGCATGTTATGTCTTATTTGTCAGCATCAGAAGAGAGAGAGAGTAAACTGAAGAGAGAGTTTTCCACTGGAAAGACCACCAGGGCAAGAGGGTATTTCAATGTTGATAATTCACATAAATTGAGCGTACCTATCTTTTAGTAATGAACTTGTAAACAGCATAAGTTAACATAGGAAGTGGGCATAAAAACAACACATTTTTTTACCTCTCTTGACCTGTAATAAAAGGTTGTGTAAAGTCTTCACACAACAACAGGTGCCTAACAACGACAATGACACGAAAACGCTAGTTGTTCATGTGCAAATATTTTGGATCAAAACTCTTCACCCTTGCAGCAACAAGAATTTGTAACAGAAAGACAGAAATATGAATTTGTGAAAGAGTTTTACAATATAATACGATACAACATACTTCCCTGTATGGAAATTTGTCTTGGACTAAGATGCTGCCCTTTTGAAGCTCACTTCACTACAGCAGAGCTTCCTGCTTCTCGCTGCTGAGGATGGATGCTGTCCAAAGCATCACTACAGACAGACTTGTGGAAGCTGCTTTCCACAACCTGTTAACAAGTCAAATAGAGGTTGTTGTATTGCGTTGTGATTTAGACTGAATTTAAAGTGTTGTTGTAGGAGACGGACATGTGATTGTGACTGGCTGATGCCTTTGCCTGTGGTACGAAAGCTCAAAAAATCAACTTTGATGTGAAAAATATGAGTTGCTTTTTGGCAGTGTGATATTTGTGTTCAGAAGTTAGAAAAATATTACTGACGTGCAAATTATTTACATGAACAAACACGACCTGTAAAGGCACAACAGCAATTGAAGGAGAAGCAGTGCATCTGCTTGGCAACAGCAGTGTCATTAGTTTACAGAAGAGTCACAGTGATGAATTATCAGAACTTCAATAAAGTGTTTTAACAACAGACAAAGTGACAGATGTTAAAAATACATTATTTGAGATTCAGTTGTTGTGAATGTCAGGTTCTTTTACATTTGGAGGGAGACTAAAAGGACAACTAATTAACACCTATTTTAATTTTTTTTTTTTTTTGCATAAAATGCAACTTGTTGATGGGCAAAGACTTCAAAATATTTTGCATGACTGGCATTAGGATTTTGGGTGTACTAGCTAAAAAGCAATTCAGTATTCCTAATTATGCTATTAAAATAGCAGGGGTGCATGCTCGCATTTAGTGTCAGTCGAATGAGGAATGAGGCAAAGAATTCAGATTTCTAACACTTACCTACAAAACAGCTAGCATGTGCTAACAACACCTTTGGCCTAGTAGACCTAATAACACCAGGTTTGTGTTGTAATTAACCTGAGCACAAATTCTTTGCTTCCCATATCAGATAAAAATATTAATATAATGCATATACGGGACACCAGTCAATGGACTTGGATCATTTTAATGCAAATCAGCTCCAGCACCAGTTGGGTAATCTGCCTGGCTGTCTCTTTTCATGCCACTGGCCAAGAGAAACTGAATTTAAAAACAAACAAACAAACAAAAAAAAAAAACTGAGGTTATCTGGCACACAGTTGGCACCAAAATATTTGTTCAGTTGCCATGGAGCTTTGACACTGATCTGTCTCATTCCTCAGTGATCCGGCAATCTAAGTTTACTCTTCTGTAACGAAACCATGGTGCATAGAAGAAAACAAAGGAGCGAAGGAATAAAAGCACAAAGGAACCACAGATAATGAAAGGAGGTGAAAGAAAGACAAGAAGAGAGCAAAATGAAAGATGAAAACACGAAAAAAAAAAGACTGTACAACAACAGGCCTGGTGACTCATCCCTCTCTCTCCCCCCTCAGGGACCTGTGGCATGCCATCACTTTATATAGTAATCTCTCTCTCCTTCCTTCTCTCTCTGGTCCCATGTCTGTGATTAAAGGGGACGAGTGGAAAACAGAAGGAAAGAAAGTTCTTTCCCCAGAGTTTTATGTGGGGAGTGACCATCTTACACTTTCCCATGGCAATCACATGGGAAATTTATGCAAAAATAAAAAATACATAATAATACACATTCTGCTCTGAACACTCCCCTGATTAGTTAAAGCAGTACACGTGTGTGTGTGTGTGTATGTGTGTGTGTGTGTGTGTGTACAACCTTCACCCAAAGGTGCCAGTCTGACACTGTGTTTCCCCAGACCTGGTGAACATCTGTCCAAAAAGCAAAAACATAACTCTAGGGAATGAAAGGAGTGGGGAGAGAAAAACCCAAAGATAATAATTATAGACTATTATGCCTTAGAAGATCCAAACAAAGTGCTTTGAGGCATGTTTTGTAAAATTTTACTCATTCTTTTTGTCACCCTATCTAAGGCAGTTTGTGCTGTATTTGGTCTTAAGTCGTGACATAACATCTTTTCAAAATACTATATCCGGTCAAAGCCCTGTGTTTTTAATATGCAGGAGTACTGTGTGCCATATTGTTTAACAGATCTGAGTAAAAGAAAAATTATCAAACTTTCACTCTGATGCCTTAGTGTTGAGAAAGACCAGAGAATATGGCTGCAGTGGATAAAGTAATGTTCATCCAATAAAGGTTAGTGAGTGGGTGCTAAGGTTAGCTAGGTTAGCATCCATTCATTTTAACTGAACCTGAACCTGTGTGAGATCCCTTCATAAAAGTTATGGTTTTTATAACGTTACGGAGTTAGGGATACCCTCATCCTAACTGGATGTAGATAGTGTCAGCTGAACTTTCGCCTGGTTCAAAGAAATGAATTCAACTTGAAAGGGTGCTACGTCACAACTTAAAGACTGGATAGGAATGGTCTCTCCATGTTAAACATTGTTCTTTCCTCCTCCCAAAAAACAGACACACAGAATTCACCTCTGATGGTGTCAATCAACCAAGACCTAGATGAGTGTCATTTAAAATGTCATGGTTATAACATATCGTTATCTAAAAATCATGCTTCCAGCCTAAGGTGACATCTTCTGTGCCTCATACAGCACACACTGTTTGAAAAAGGTTCAGCTGCATATAATAATGCCTCTCTTTCATCTGTCCCTGGTCCAAAATATTTCATGGCACTCACCTGGACATGGCTTTAGTAAGCTTTAGTAAGTATTTTTTTTTTTTTTTTTTTTACTAAGTGCTTATAAGTGGAATATTTCTTTTGCATGGACAAGAAAAGCTCCTTTATCTAATGTCAGGAAATGTATCTTTGACATTTAATCCCCACCTTTACATTCTTTTTCCTTTTTTTCATTTCTGTGACTTGTGGAGTGAGTTCATTCTTAAAGACGAGCAGAACTGCCTGTTTCCAGAG
>JAQFJA010000014.1:21319818-21330151 GCA_029874485.1 Naso brachycentron
TTACTTTTTGATTTAATGTATCTTATTTTATTTAGTGACGTTACAACCACGTTGCTTTTCATCAGTGTTGTTACAAATAAATTGCAATCACGAGCCTGAATCTCCCGCACAAGTCTGTCAGTGTCCTCCTGATGGCACTTGTCTGCTTCTTCTTCAGCCAAACAATACGCAGTGTTACAGAAGGGAATGGAAGGAGCTGATCTGATTGGCCATGATGGAAATCAGCTGTGATACACCTTGTAAATGTCCATTCCTCCCACCTTGCAGCTGCGCTGCAGATCACCTGCGTTTCTGGCAAAAAGATTGCCACACCTGCTTCCACTTCCTGAGCCCAGACCTCAGACTTTTGTCTGCACCAGACTGACAAAAATGGAGCTTTAGAGCAGAGCAGGCCAACAAACTTTCAAAGTAATTTCTGACTGTGGACTTTCAAAGAAGATAACTCCCAGTCTGCCAAGATTAGCACATTTGTAGTGTGAAAAAGTGAAAAAGAAGTATGTTAAGCAATGGTCCCACTGGGTGTTTCAGTAGTCTGCCAGTAAAAAAAAAATCAATATATAAATATATATCAATATAGAAAAAATGAAATAAAAAAAAAACTTACTTTTCTATTTTAAAACTTAGTTGTTGTTTTTTTTAATGAGATAAGTCAATAACATCAGAGATTGTGGTTGCAAGACACACACTCTGCCTTTTCATAACAACAAACATTCTTATACTTTACAACAACTGAACCAGAAGTCTTACTGTACAAGTATAACTTGTAAAAATAAAAGCGCTGTAATATCATTTTGGAGCAAAGTCATCAAACTTTTCAATCTTTTTTTTTTTTTTTAAATCAGATCTGACTGGTGTTTCTATAAATGCAGTTTTTATGTCCCAATGACAACTGAAAATGAAGTTAGCATTCCCCCTTTTCATTTCAATCGGGTTGTTATCCTGAAATAACGTCCCCTGGGTGTTGCTACGATGGCTGCTTGGTGGCGAGACTTGCCTATATCGACTCTGGTGAAATGTTACGACCACACAGTAAACACATTTCTTTGAATATTATAAAACAAAAAGCCCTTTTTGTCACTATTTTTTTAACATACGTAGTCAAGTTGTCATAACAAACACTTTTCATAGTTATTTCTTGCTGAGCTTTCAGTGATATTGGATAAATTGAAAACCTATAAAGCAAGTTCACTTGTAAAGATGAGAGCTACTCAACCTATGAAAATTGTTTGCGTTCCTCTTCACTAGAGGACTTCTGTCAAGCATCAGAAAATAATGTGTTCACAACTACAGGTGTAATATGATAAATTATAAAAAACAAAACAACATGGCACAAACTGACCTGATAGAGTAAGGACAGGTGAAGTGGGTTTGTCTGTCTCTCTGGTCCGCCTGCATCTGTAGCAGCCGTCCAATGACCTTTATGAGCCCCTGGACATTTCTGTTCACAGATCAAGTCAAAAACACAACACAGAAACTGTCAAGACACTTAAAACACAACGAAAGAGAAAATACTGTACTCTTGATGTTTAGGAAGAGTAAACCTAAATTAGCCTATTTGCTTCATTTCTGAGAGAGAGATGAGAAGATCAAGTGATCTGTCTGTACAGTGCAGAGCTGGAGTCAGGATGTGGTTTGCATATCATTGAAGAATATTTCCAGATTCTTGACATAGAGCCTCGTTTTTGACTTCCCCAGCCCCATTCCTATTGATAGAGACCATTTTCAACTTATTTAATGCAGTACAGAGTTTGGACGGCTCACTGTTTCACCACGAATGCTAATGCAAGTCAATGGCTCCAGTAGCATTCTCTACCACACTGCAATTAAACACTCCACAGTGCACACAATGCAAGTCGAATATGACAACAGTCTAGTGAGGCAAATATGTGTCTTTGTAAAATAATTATAGGAGTCAGCAACAGGAAGTAAAGAGTTCAGGAGCTTCCTGTCACGGGTAATGCTAACCAGAGCGAAAAAATTCATGAAATTCAGCCGTAGTTTGACTTCTAAAATTAATCTAGGAACACTCGAATTCGCCTCAATGGAGTTTGGTAGAGAATGCTACTGGCCCATTGACTTGTATTAGCATTAGCATTAGCATTAGCATTAGCATTAGCAGCAAAGTGACAAGCACTTGTACCGCATCAAATGAGCTGAAAATGGTCTCTATCAACAGGAACAGAACTGGAGAAGTCGAAAATGACGCCCGATGTAAAAAATTTCTGCATCTTCCTTTCAGACTGGAAGAAGGGGCAAAGTGCTGGCATGGATTTAGCAAAAGTTCAACACTAACAAAACCTCTAAAGCTCACAGATTAACATGATCCATCTCATTTGTTTAATTTGTACACAAACAGAAATGTAAAACTGACAATACGTGGTTTGAGGGGGAGTTATATATTGTGCCTAGATTTTCTTGTCTTGTCTTTGTTGATGATGATAATTCCGAGAGAGCCAGTAGGGGGAGTCATTAAGCATGACAGCAAACATTCTAAGCTTCATCTGGGACACAATAGGAACTTTGCATGTTAAAAAAAGGTCATTGAGTACAGCCCTAAAATCAACTGAATATATTTTGTCTCAGTTTTCATTGGCAGAATTCACAGAATTGTCTTTTGTTATTGTTATTTTGTGTGAATGAGTGCATAATTATATTTTGATTTACATGTCAAATTAGGAAAGCAAATTTGCATACGTGAATGAAAGAGCATCAAAAGTCTGTGTATCCTGAGGAAATAAAAGAATCCTATGCAGTAATTTCTTCTATGTGAGAGTGTTTCGTGTACCTGGCAGAGGGCAGGAGGTTGAGGACACTGTTGAGGACGTAGTGCAGGTCTGCATGGCCTTGATCCACAAACAGTACCACAGCATCGCAGCAGGCTGAACGCACCAGCGCGCAGTCACTGCAGCACTGCTGCCACAGAGCCTCCAACGCTGGACCCTACACACAGCAACAACACACAAAGTTTAAGGGATATGCCAACTTTATTTTTCTTTTTGTCATTTGCCTCCCTCCTGAGTTCCAGACAAGAAGATAGATCCCATTCTTTCCACTGTATGTGCAGTAACAAGGAAGAGACGGACAGAGCTCACCCACCGTTTATCAGCTTAGCTCAAACACTGGTCGTCAATTTGAAGTGCTAGCCTGCCTCCACCTAAAGTCATCAGATAAACTTTCCAACGACTCTAAATGGTCCTGTGTGCTTGTTGTGACTTGTTTATTTATCACATTATGTAATTTTTAGACTCAGATAAGCCACTAGATGGGGCTAACACAAACAAAAGAGGTGTAAGAATTCAGAAAACAAAACTTTGGCCTCTGCAAGTACAATATCTCTCCCTGTAATAAAAAGTGCTTATCGTGGTCATTAAAACTAGAAAGGTGCTATATAAATGCAGTCCGTTTACCATTTACTACATGAAATATATGTCATTACTAAGGATTAGGGATGGGCATTTGAAAAATTTTCCTTGATCAATCATTGGGAAAATTAGCGATCAATTATTGATTTAATTTTTTTTTTTTTCCAATCTTATTTTTCCTCTGTTAAATCTTTATACAAGACGAGCTTTTTAATCCAACAATAATCCTCTTAGACAAGGCAGTTGATGTTCAATTGTTTAACTCAAAGAAAAAAGGTATGCAGCGCATGTAATGTAAAAGCAGATGATTGCAGGCCTCCAACGCTACGATGCACCTAAACACAACTGATCCTCTTTTACAAACAATTCCAAAAAAAATTGTATCAAAAGGTAATAACTTAATTATTAACGTTGTTTACCGTTGTGCATCATGGCTCCTCCATGCTCAGACTGAGGTGATGGTAAGTTGACAGGAGGATGCAACCAGGGTCAGATGTACAATGTTGAAGTTGGATGTTGTTGTACGTTGGGGTCGTTGTCATGTTGTACTTATGCATGGCTTCACGGTGTTTACCACAAACTTCATCATTTTTAGTTCAAACTGGTCTCACGCCAAACTTGGCCTTGACCTCTTCATGCTTACGTTTAATATCTGGGGCAGCCATGACAGCAGCTCATAGGCATCTTAGTGATGTTATTTCTGTATCCTCTGTCCCCTAAAACTAGTTAAATATCGCGCCCTGTTGGTAAAAGATATATAAGACTCACACTGCACAGTACAACCTGTAGGCTATTTATGTTACATTATGTTTGATCGATAGAAACTTCACATGATCAACAAAATCCTTAATGATCAGTTACCAATCATTGATTAATCATGCCCATTCCCTACTAGGGATGCTGAGAGTTGCCATGGTCACTACTATCTTTTTATCTTTTTAGGGCCGGGTGCCATTCATTGTACCGGAAAAGGTGTTGTGGCCCCAGCTGTGTGAGGCCCTTGATATGAAATACAAGGCAGAGATGCACAGCGGACGAGGCCTGTCAGAGGATAACTTGGTCTTTTTGGCACAGAAGGCTTTTACAAGCAGCGGTAACAACGCAGAGGACTACCGCAATATGACGATATCATGGGCTCAGTTTAACCGGGTGAGACCAGCTCTTTTCCATCTGACTGTAATATTCAGACTCAAGCTGTCCTTTTGTTAAAAAGTCCTTTTTCCCTCTGCACTGTCATTTAGAGATGTTCCGATACCATTTTTTTTCTTCCCAATACAGATTCTGATACCCAAAGTTGCACAGCAGCTGATAAGGAGTACTGATACCAGCTCATAAAACTATAACAATTCTGTTAAAACGTAAGATGTAATAAATCATAATTTTGTAAAATAAAAAGACATTTTGTTTGCTCCGTCAACTTTCTCAGTTCATCTTCGCTGCTCTTAAAAGTAGTAGTTGCCAATGGCAGCATAGTGCCACTTCCTGTGTACTGTTTTAGAGCAGCAAAGAAGAATTGATTTGAGGTATGCAATGTCAGTTGGAGCTGATTGAGCTAACTGGGAAGTAGCTGGGTACTGTTTAGCAGCTAATATATCACCTGGTATCGGATCAGTGCACAGTCTGGCATACTTGCAGATACTGATACTGGCATTTTTGTCGGTATTGAATACTGATATCGGAACAACTCAAGTGTCATTCTAAATGTTCTGAAACTGACATACACACTTCTTCACATAAACACTTAAACATACAGAGTCATTACACAGCGTAACCTAGCTTCTTGTGTGCATGTTTGCATACTGATGGAATATATTTGAATTTATGCAGGAGAGCTTACCTGGACGCAACTTCACCTTCTGGCAGTGGTTTGATGGAGTTGTGGAGCTCATGAAGAAACATCTCAAGCCTCACTGGAATGATGGGTAATGACGCGTGCTGACCTTTTTGCACAAAGCTAAGACAGAAATTCATTAAAGATAAGATGAAATAAAAAACGTAGCATGGAAAACAAAAGTGAAGAATAGCTAGCACTTCACTAGCATGAGCGTGTGGCCGTTTACTTAGAAGTTGAAAGGTAGAAAGGAGATGTTAAAAAAAAAACCAGAGAGAGAGAAAAAAGAAGAAGAAATTTTTGTATTGTTAAAAAGTAATTTAAGGCTGTGAAGCAATGTTTTACTTCCTCTACCGGTTTAGAATTTATTGTTTCTTTGTCTCTTTTGCCTCATCACTGCTGGTTATGGCTGATTTTTGTCAAAAGTGTGTTAAGTGTGTGTGCGACCACACTGAGCACAGGTCTGTAACACATCCCTCAGCACTCCCTAAGTACTCCTCCTGTTTATCATCACAGTCTTGTGACTTATGCTGGGGCAGACTACAAGATATTTTTGTCTGTTAAAATTTTCATTGTGGAGGGGGCGCGAAGCAAGATGACAGCGTAGAACAGAGCTCCTGAGTCGATTAGACAATAAACCTCCCCAAAACTATGAAAGACTGAGAACACGAATTCCACACCGACAAGAAATGAGTCGGGGGCAAAAACAGAGAAGCTTAAGAAAAAAAACGATGTCTAAAGACCAAGAAGAACACAAGTTTGAAGACGAGTTAGCAGACGAGGAAAATGCAGAACAAAACAGCTACACTTGGTACTAGAGGGGCTCACTGCTATCACGAAAGAAATACGAGACCTCAAACAGGAGATGAAGGAAGACCTCACGAAATTCAAAGATGAATTCAAAGAGGAGGTGAGGCGAGAGTTTGCCGGCTTTACAGAAGAAATGAACAGAAAAGTGGCACAAAACGTCGCGGAAATACAACAACAACAGAAGGATATTACTGAGGCGCAGGAACGAATAACAGAGTTGGAAGACTGGAACATGGAAGCAAAAGAAGCTATCCTTACTCTAATAAAACAGCACACGAAACTTAAAGAGAAGCTGACCGAGGTGGAAGGACACGGAAGACGCTGTAACTTGAGAATTTATAACGTGACTGAACAGGACAACGAATATGTGCCAGAGTTGGTGGACGGTCTCCTACGCCGGGAGCTCGGGTTACCGGAGGGAACCAAACTATACATTCAACGAGCACACAGAAGCCTCGGGAAAAAACCACCACCGGAATCAACTCCGAGATCTGTAGTGGTCAACTTTCTGAAATACGAGACCAAAGAGAGCATCCTGGCTAAAGCCTGGAAAAAGAAAATACAAGTCGGTGGAAGACAGGTATTTTTTGACCACGACTATCCCACCGAGGTAATGAAGAAACGTAAATCCTACTCTGAGATTAAAAAGACATTGAAAGACAAAAGCATACGCTTCCAGATGCCTCTGAGTAGAATAAGGATTCATTGGGCAGATGGTCCCAAGACCTACAACAACGCTGAAGATGCAGCGCAAGACATGAGGAGAAGAAGGCTGGAGATGCGAGAGAGAGGCACAGCAGTGGACCTTCACTCGAGGAGCGAATCCGGAGAGCTACTCCATGGCAGCGCATTGGAGAGAAGCAGGGGGTGAACGGAAGGACAAACCCCTCAGAGGAACTCAGCCAAGACGCAGGGAGCAGAGCGAGGGAAAGACTGCAAGAGTTTAAAAGATGAAACAACGATGAAGATCAGGTCGGCGGAGAGGGGGGTGTAAGGGAGGAAAGAATCTCCAGAGAACTCAGAAAAACTAATGTCTCCTGTTTCTAAGTTAAAGTCTATATAATGGTTGGTTGAGTAAGCATAGCCACCAAAACTGAACAGAAAACCAGTTTATTTTGATATTACACAAGTTATTTAAAGGGAGACTAACTGATTTATATTTAACCTTTCTGTTTTGTTTTTCTATTTCATTTTCTGAGTTATACTCCAGGTGACAACCCGGAGTTTTTTATTTATTGCAACAGAAAGGGTCCTACTAAGACAGACTGAAAATAGGGAATCTTAAAACCACCCCCCTCCCCTAGCACAAAACTTCTCTAATGTTTACATAAGAATCGACAAGGAGGGTTATTAAACTAGTGACTGTTGGACTTAACAAGTAGGATGGGAGGACCTACTTTAGGTTTACCCCAAACCACTAGGGAGGGCCCTTTATGTATAAAAGGTCATCCCTCACTCCCACCAACAGGGAGACAGGGCCTATGGGGATCAAGGCCCTTCGCAGGGGAGTTCAGTTCCTGGTTTTGTTCATGTTTTGTTCATGGGAAAATGTTAGTTGATGACATTACATTGGAGGGGCTAAGAATCATTTCAAGGGATACAAACAATGCAACATAATGATATAATGGTGGTGTCGTTGAATATTAATGGTTTAAATAATATTAAAAAAAGAGGTAAAGTCTTATCTAAGTTTAGAAAAGAAAAGATGCATGTTATTTTTTTGCAAGAGACACATTTATCGCAAGAGGAACACCAAAGTATAAAAAGTTAGGCTATAGGAATTCATTTTCCAGTTCCTTTGGACAAATTCATAAGAGGGGTGTGGCGATACTGATTACCAACACAGTAAAGTTTGAATTGATCAAGGAAATTGGTGATAAGGATGGAAGATACATCATGATAAAGGGTAAATTAGAAAATCAATTAGTGACATTGTTCAATGTGTATGCCCCTCCGGAAAGTGGAAAAACATTTTTTGAAAAAATGTTTGATCTAATAAATTTGGAAACAGAAGGGACATTGATATGTGGTGGGGACTTTAATGTGGTATTGAATTACAAGCTAGACACAACAAGTGAGAAGGGAAGTAAAAAACAAATTAATAGGTATATGAATATAATGATGTCGGAAATGGATATATAAGATGTATGGAGAGAACTTCATCCCTCTGATCGGGACTATACCCACTACTCAGTCCCACATGCAATGTACTCCAGAATTGATTATTTTTTAATGAATAAGGAAGATATATACAGAGTGAAGGAGTGCGGGATAGGGGTAGCAGATATATCCGATCATAGTGCAATTCACCTAAAAATTCATTTGAACAATAAGAGGAAAAATACAGTATACAGACTCAATGAAGGTATACTGAACATTAAGGGACTAATTGAAGAATTAAAAGGGGAAATAATGAGATACAAGGAGGAAAATGATAACGGGGAAGTGGACCCAACAATTTTATGGGATGCCCTGAAAGCAGAAATAAGAGGGAGACTGATTTCACACACAGGATTTGCAAAAAAAGTTAGATTAGAAACGTATCAGAAACAAATTGAAATTTTAAAAGAATTGGAACAACAACATAAACAGTCAAAAGATTCAGGAATATTTAATCAGATTAAAGAAACTAGGAAAAAGATAGATGATATCCTGCTAGGAGAGGTGGAAAGGAAATCAAGGTTTATAAAGCAAACCTTTTATGAGGGAGGATCTAAAGCCACTAAAATCATGGCTAGATGCATAAAGAAAGAACAAGCATTAAATAATATACGTCAAATAAGAGATCCTGTAACCAATAAAATTTTATATGAACCAGAAAAAATAGAAAAGGTATTTGAGGAATATTACAGTAAATTGTATACACAGCCTACTCTTACAGGTGAAAAGAAATTGACAGAGTTTTTAGATAAATTGGATTTGCCAGCAATAGGTGCAAACAGAATGAGATGTTGATTTCAAAAATAACAGTAGAAGAGATAGAAAAGGCAATTAGTCGGGCAAAATCAGGGAAATCATCAGGAGCTGATGGACTTGGGGCTTCCTTTTACAAAACCTTTAAAAAGGAGTTAATCCTGTTACTATATGACTCAATTTAATTATACCCTCAGATCAGGTAAGATCCCTCCCTCATGGAAGGAGGCCATCATCTCCATTATTCCAGAGGAAGGTAAAGACAAAGAATATTGTTGCAACTACAGACCCATATCGCTCTTAAATGTGGATTATAAACTCTATGCCTCCATTATAGCGAAGAGATTAGACACATTTATGCAGGATTTGATTGATGAGGACCAGACCGGTTTTATAAAAGAAAGGCAAGCGCAAGATAATATAAGAAGGAGCCTACATGTCATAGAAAATATACAAAGGAAGGGAGTGTAGTTTTGGTAAGCATAGACGCTGAAAAGGTCTTCGATAGCATGAATTGGATATTTTTGTATAAGGTACTGGAAAAGTTCGGATTTAATGAAGAATCTGTGAATTGTATTAGATCGATATATCAGGAAGCAATGGCAAGGATCAAAATAAATGGCAACTTGACGAAACGATTCAAGCTGGAAAGGGGTATGAGACAGGGTTGTTGCCTCTCCAAGTCTTTTCGCAGTGTTTATTGAACCATTAGCCCAGATGATTAGGCAGGAGGAAGAAATTAAAGGGGTGAAGATAGGAGAGGAGGAACATAAGATAGGATTATTTGCGGACAATATATTAATACTTTTAAAAAACCCAACGAAGGTTTCCCAAAAATAATGAGACTATTGGAGAACTATGGAAAATACTCAGGATACAAAATTAATGTCACAAAAAGACAGATTTTGTCAATAAATTATTCCCCGTCACAAGAGATAAAGGAAACATACAAGCTCAAGTGGAATGCTAAATCAGTAAAATATTTAGAAGTAAATGTCACAAAAGAAATAGATAAGTTATATGATGCAAATTACACAAAAATAAATCAAGAAATTAGGAGAGACTTGGAGAGATGGTCAGGTATTAGTTTGGATTTTAGCTCAAGGATAGAGATAATTAAGATAAATATTCTACCAAGACTTTTATATTTGTTTCAATCTCTACCAGTGATGATCCCACAAAAACAATTCATGGAATGGGATAAGTGGATATCAAGGTTTATATGGGGAGGAAAGAAACCCAGGATCGGACACAAGACTCTGCAGCTCCCTAAAGATAAAGGAGGTTTGGCTTTACCGAGCCTTGAGGAATATTTCTATGCTGCACAAATCAGATTTTTGATATACTGGTGCAAGGATGAGTGTGTGGCAAGATGGAAAAGTATAGAAATAGGGACAATAGACACTGAAGTACGAAA
>JAQFJA010000014.1:21333842-21344205 GCA_029874485.1 Naso brachycentron
ATATGTCACTAAGCTCATGCACACAGGTATTTCTCTGTGGAAACATTGGCATAATGCCAAAGTCACGTCATGTTGTTTGTTGTTTTGCTCTGAACATAAATTTCCCTGCAGACCCCCGCCACACTTCAAAGTAGACTGTGAAGGTCTGGGAGGTAAACTGGGTGGGGGTGGGGGGGGAATTATGGAATTGTGAATGTTTTTTTTTTCTTTTTTTCAAATTTCTAATTATATTTATCATCTTTATTTGTCATGCTGAAACATTCTTTTGGAAATTCTGTGAGGAACCTCAGTGTGGGATTTGAAAGCTGCTTACTTCGGCGCCATCCAGTGGTAGTATCAATCAATCAGAGTCTAAATATGTTGTCTTAATTTCCATGAACTTCATGTGAAGAATTTGGAAGTTTGTGTATCACATGGTGAATTTAGCTGTTGTACCTGAAGCCTGAAGGTTTTCTGTAATTTTAGAAGGAAAAGTTTCTGGGAACAGGAAGATCATTCCTTGGATTTCTCAGCCTGAATTCAGTTTGACTTTGAAAACAGAACTGGAACAGGACCGACAAATCCTAGCTCTAGTTTTATTTGTGTGGTGGTTATCTGAGAGTCTGACCATCTTCAGAGAGCAGACCTGAGGACATTACTGTTGCAGGAAGAAAAATCGCCTCATGCCGACACTTTGACATGTTTTTATATTACGATGACTGTCTGCGTTCAATGGTCTACCTCCTCAAACACTGACATTTCTTCTCTCTTTGATACAGATGTCTGCATGTTGGATTAAGACAAATTTTAATCCTCACATTTTGCATTTCTTTATTTTGCCAATGATGAGTTATAAACTGTCATTATACTACAAAAGGTTGTTGGATCAAGCAGATGGAAAGTGAATGAAGTTGTACGGCTAGAATTGCCTTGTCACAACATCACTTGAAAATTTCAACATTTTGCAGGTTTTTTTTAAAGTTTCAGTTAAATTATTGAGATCAGTGGATTTTCTTGTTTGCACAAAGTAGATCCTTGACATGACAATCCTTGAATTTGCTAATCACCAGGTGTTCTGTCTGCCGGATAAATCCGGAGCCATGGCTCCTCTGTAGTGTTTAACTTTATGAGCTGTGATGCAGCAACCCCAGAATGTACTTTTTACACTGTGGGACCTGTCTTCGATCGGTGCAAAGGTGGCGTATTAGTTGCCAGCAGTTGCCTGGCATCCCCAGCCGTGGTTTTGAGACCTCACATGAGAAGAGGGGTCAGTCATAGCTGGGGTCGTTGGGGGTGTATGACATGAATCTCATGGTTAAGGCAGAGAAAACTATTCAAAGGAAGTTGAAGTTCTTTTCAACTTCAAGGTGCAGTCCTCCTCTGCCTACTTTTTCTTTCTTCATCTTTTTCAGCCTCTTTTCTCCTGACAGTGTATGTTTTTCCTCTGTGGTCTCTCCAGCTTTCACCCAGTTTAACTTTTCATCAGTTTTTTCTTTCATGAGAATCGTGTGTTCTCCCTGGTTCTTCACCTTCCTCCTTTCCGTTGTAGCCGCTGGCTTTCATCGGCTCGTGCTCTGAGTCCTCATCAGTACTGCCGTCCTGAAGGTGAGAACTGAGGTGTTTTTTTCGTTTCCGTGTCACTGCAGAGGTGATGGATATGTGCTGGGCGTTCCTGGCATTTAGGGCTTTTTTAGAGCCTAAAGAGAGCTGACAGGTTCACATTTCAGTCAAATAATGGTCACAACATTATCCAGAATCTGTGATCCTATTTTAAAAACTTAAGTTCTTGCTTACCTTTGACTTAAGGGAAGCACTAGTGGCAGAATCTATCAGAAACAGAAAGATGAGGATTAAAGCCATGTCTTCACTGGTCAAGTGATAGTAGCAGTTTTTGGAATGATAGAGGCGTGATCATGGCACATTAAGGGTGTTTTCACACCAGAGCCGTTTGGTCAGGTTAAAACAGACTGTGGTACGTTTCCTCGTTAGTACAGTTTGTTTGGTCTGGTGTGAATACAGCAATAAAACTTGGATGTGGATCAAAACAACCAAACCAAGACCCCCTTGACGAGGTGGTCTCTGTCTGCTTAACCACCTCGTCGAGGCGGTTTGTTTGAAGTATGAACACGATCCGACTTCGATCCGACCCAAGTGCAGCAAGCACTGCGCATTTTTGGACTAAACCACTCCCGTAGCCTGCAGCGCTGTGCATTAAGACTGACATACAGGAAAAGAAAACGCTTATTAGCAATGCTAACGCAGTGCTGTTTAAAACTCAGAGATCTCGCTCTGCTGCACATTCCCTCGCTGTGGACAGTGCCCGGGTGGAATGAATAATGTGACATATCCCAGGAGAAAACAAACTCTCCTTTCTCTTCGCCTGCAAAACCCCCGTGATGAATGGATGACAGCTCTCACGTGGCTTTTTGTCGATAGATTTTGGTTTGCTTGACATTTTGCCGGTGTGAAATCAAATCAAACAAGGGGGAAATGCACCGAGTCCGCCAACTGACCGACTGATTCGGACTGGAGCAAACGAACTACAGGTGTGAAAACGCTCCAAGCCATTTTTTGTCTTTAGAATTGAACAAATGCAGCTCTCCCTGCTTTTACTTTAAGTAGCACAAATGGGCAGAGTTCACTTTCATTATCTTTAATAAAGAAACCTTGAACCTTGAGCCTTGAACATAAACAAGACAGAGGAATGATGTTGGTAGGAAACCAAGCAGGAAAAAAACGGGTAAATATATCAAAGTTCAATGGAAACACCAAATACACAAGGAGGAAGACCTGGTCCTACCGAGCCAGCTGATCCACTGTCTCAGCTAGAAGAAAAGAATGTAGAAAAATCCAGGAAATAAAGTCATGGAAATACCCAGGCACATACAAAAAAGGGAACGAACAACACTAAGTGGACTCTCACTTGATGAGGCTACCGACTGGCAACAAGAGGAGTAAAAAAATGTGGAATGAAGCATTTTAACATCGGCCTTTATCGTCTCCATAAAAATCTTTTCTGTCTTTCTGAGCTTTATTGAAGACTGTTTTTCTTTTACAATTAATGCAAACTCCTCAAATTTTGTCTTTTTTCAGTTCGTGCTCAACTCCCCCTAATCAGCACAAGCAGTGTGCGAGTATCCATAAAACCCTGATGGTTGTGCATTCGTGTCTTAGGTTGACCAAAACAGACCAAATGAGGAGCTGCCACAACTATTGCACAGTTGTGCTGAGGTGTGAGGGTGACTCCTCGTTTCCACTCCTTTGTGGCACGGTCGATCAGCTGTGCTCACTCTGATTGGCCAATGAGCTCACTGGTCATCCCAGAGTGAAGTCAACGCTGCTGCACAGCAACATGAGAGATTTGTATACGGTACAGTATCTATGGTAACTACAGCGTGCTCCAAGATGCAGAGATTTGACAAAGAATAAAAACATGTATTAGTGACCCACACTCTGCTGTGAGGGGTGTGTTCACCTCTGTGTGTCTTCTGACATGAAAACAACACCTGCATATGTATGAGGATGTGGATCAGGTCACTCAATGATTTGCAGTCTTTTCTTGTTTGGTTTTATCGCTGCAGCCCACAGTGGCATGAGTTATGAGCACAAACAGCGCAGCTGTAAGCAGGAGCACCAGTGTCTCCATGCTGGCAGCAGTTGAAGCCCTGCTGCAAATGTTACCTATTAGATCGTGATTTCAGCGTTAAATTAGGATGATTGTTCCTCACCTGATGCCCCTCCTGGCATGCCCGGCCTGCCAATGTTAGGCAGCAGATGGTCAATATTGGGCGCCGGCTGCATGTCCTGCTTATCCTTAGGGGCCTACAAAACAGGCATATGTCCACATCCAGAAACACAAAACAATGTCCCAAATACATAAAAGATGTTTTGTATATCTGTGTACAAACTGTACTTATGACATTCTCAGGTCTCTGCACCAACAAAGCTGATGCTGTGATTGCAAATACCTTCTCTTCCTGATCGGACCTTCCATTATTGAAGAACCAGTCGTGCTGTTGAGGTAAGCAAACACAGCATTATCAGATGATGTGAGGACAAAACAAAAACTGACAGGACATAAAAAAAGAACAAGAACAGGACATAATTTTAGCAAAAGCGAAATTGGTTCTTACATGCAGAATGAGCGTCTCCACTATTTTGTAGCGGTCAGGCATGTGGATGACCATATCAGTCATGTTGTCCTCTGACATCCTCACCAGAGTTGGTCCAAACACCAGAGCCAGGTTTCTCGGCTCCATCTGAAAATGAGGAAATGATTTTCACGTCTGGCTCTGGTAATGACCACATCAGACACCCAAGTGCTAATGTGAGGGGGTTAAGTTACCTTATTCTTTCCAGAATGATCTGCCACCCTCTTGAGGTGGCTCAGCAGGAACTTCAGGGTGTGATAATAGTGATCTGGGAGGTCATGAATCTGAACAGAGGACAGGAAGAGAGGAATTTGAATTGCAATAAGAAACACAAGGAGCAGATAAAAATGTAAATCAGGTTTTACAATCTAACAGAAATATTAATTTGTCTTTATCTTTCTTTGACACATACCAGTTTCTTTATGGTCCTCAGTCTGTCATCTGCATCTTCAATCCGGTTGGCATCAATGAAATCATTGTATTTGTCTGTGAACAGAGTAGGCTTAGAGCTACCATCAAATGAACGGACTGTATCACAGGAAGTTAAATATTTCAGCAAACAACAGGAAGAAAAAGGAATGCTCGTTATCATGAATGCTACAGCTTAGAATAAACAAAGGAACAGACGCACCATCAGTGAACAGAGGCTCAGGAAGCTTCCTGAAGAAGGATTTGAGAAGGCTGCTGATAACATTCAGGTCCTTCCATCTCTGTGGATGCACAAAGGGTCAGACTGCAATGTCTCTCATGCAGCGTTGTAAGAAGAACACCACTCGTAGGTATCACGCCAGGTGAGACTTCTTTTAAAAGAGAGATTTCAGAATTCTGTGTGATATTCTCATGTGACTGTTCACTGCTCACCTCCTCAGCAGTGTTGATGTCCATGCCTTTGTTGAGATGCTCTTGCAGGTTGGACACCATGGCGTTGTTCCCCGGCACCCGGTAGATACCGGTGTACTCCAACCCTGTTGCCTCCACTACACCACAGCACATCTCCACAATCAGAGGGACAAACTGTGAAAAGATGAAGGGAGAGAGGAAGACAGGAAAAAAGGAGAAATTAATGGCAAATGGGAAGAGGGTGTGAGTGTTGTGAAGGAAAAGGGGAGAAAGGGAAGAAGATGGTTGTGGAAGAAATGAAGGGATGAGAATAGAAGGGGGAAAGCAGCAAAAGGAAGGGAAGGAAGCAAAATGACAGACTAAAAAAGTTCGAAGTTACACAACACAGTGTTAAAAGAAACTTTGGAAATCAAATACAGAGGATAATGCCCTCCCACCCCGACAGAAAGTATTAAATTTTTATCAGTTATTAACAGAAAACCACAGAAAGATCAAGTTTTAATATTTACCAGATATTTAGATATAAATGAAAAGCTTTAGGTCTACAGATTGTGTTTATCCTCATCTCCCCACCCTAATTTAGCACTGAACAACAGCCCTGAATCAAAGCTGCATAGTGCATACCTGTGTGGAGGACATACATCAGGCTTTACATACTAACCCCTAAATTCCACCAGATGCGTTTGCGTTGTGTCTGCACGGCAGAGGAGCTGATTCATTTCAATTCTAGTCAATGTGTGAGCTTCCACTGGCTGCGGCTGCGTTGTGTTCCGACTCCGTCATAGTTCCGACTCCGTCATAGTTCCATCATGACAGTTTACTGTCCTTCCTACTTCTAACAATTATAATATTCCTCTTTTTTGCATTGTATTTAATGTCAAAGTTGAAGCCATATTGAGAGCAAACCCTCAGCAGTATATGGACAAATAATCACCAACAGTGTTCCCAACATGCAACCTGTTCCACAGCCGTTTGACAGCTTCCTAGTTCCCAGTTCCTAACCCTAACCCTTCGATAAATCATCATTAAAAAGAAAGGGGTGACAGGTCAGACTAAGAGCGGTTCCAAAGCCCCTGATGAGAGAGCTGAAACCGAGGAAGTTTACGTTGCCCGGATTGGCGTTACCGGGGCCCCACCCTGGAGCCAGGCCTGGGGTTGGGGCTCGCAGGCGAGCGCCTGGTGGCCGGGTCTTCGCCCATGGGACCCAGCCGGGCATAGCCCGAAGGAGCGACGTGGGCCCGCCCTCCTGTAGGCCCATCACCCGCGGGAGGGTTCAGAAGGGACCGATGCTCTGTGGGTTGGGTGGCGGTCGTTGGCGGCCAACCCCTGGACACAGAATCTGGACACAGCTGAATACTTTATTAAATAAAACTGCATCATTTTGTTAATCAAGTTTATGTTGTGAAAAATCTGAATCTGCAAAGTAACCTGTAACAAGCTATGTGCTAAATATCTGATGCACAAGAATGCATTGAGCTCTTTGTCTTTACCAACAGAATCTGCCAAAAAGAAGATCGTTCTCCAATGAAGGAGGAATATCAGGAGTACAAACAGCTCAAGGCTAAACTCCGTCTGCTGGAGGTCCTGCTCAGCAAACAGGAAGTTATGTGATGGGAGGAAGTTCACTTGGTGTTGAAGCCACTTTCTCATAGTCGCTGAACTGTGTAATTACATGTCACCTGATGCACTGAGGCCAAAAAGACTTCTTCCCATATGCTTACATTGTAAAAGAAGCAACTGTAAAATGACTGATACATTTTTTGAGCATCACAACCTCTGAAAAGACTCGAGTCACCATCATAAAGGGATTCTGTTGGTCTGATAAGAATTGGACAGTCCAGAAAAACTGCAAGATAAAATCATTTGAAGTCAGCATCATTTAACTTTAGCAGAGGGCTAATCTAGAAATAAGCCGACTTGTCTGATGGATGTCTCGAGTGTGCCTGCTCTGTGGACGACTGTGGAAGCAATGAGGAAGATCCAGGTGCATTTGTCACTTGGAAGTTGAAGGTTTTGTCTTCATGCGCTGCAGAGCAACTTACAAAAAAAGACTGAGACACCATTCATGTGATTATCTGAGATGGGAAAAGATCCTTTATATATTCTGCTTCAGTGGAGAGGAAGTGGTGGGAAGAGTTTGTTCCAGCTGAGGTTACAAAGTGATTACGTATAACAAAAAACAAACAAAAAAAAGGTTTTGGGATGCAGTAAAACCACTTTTCTTTTCCTGTTATTTTTATACTTTTTCAGCTAATTTGGCTGCATAGCTGTTGAGTTTCGACGTTGCTTGATAAGCTTTCACTTTTTCATTCAGGCTGTTTTATTATGTTGTTATCATGAAGAATCTGTTGGCACCATTTTCAGATGACAGACGCCATTGGAAGTTGCCAAATGTTTAGATGTCTTTGCGTTATATGTGAAGCTGTAACCAGCAGCTGGTTAGCTTAGCTTAAGAACTGGAAGTAGGGCAGTTAGCCTGCCTCTTTATAAGCTGATGGCACAGTAACTGTGCTAACCTTATGGCAACATTTTATTTGAATGCAATACAACATGTAAAGTAGAAATATTAACAAAAAATGTTCCATTTTAATGTCAATGTGCTACTTTAACATGCTAAATGCTTCATGCTAATATGCTAATGATTTTGTTATTGTTATGGTTAACACTAGCATGTAAACACTGACATGTTAACACTCAACATGGCTTAGCTGCACTTAATACTAATATTCAATAGAAATGCTCATTTGAAAACTGTAAGCATGTTGGAAGTTAATAAGGAAATGTCCACAAACATGCTAACATTAGCACATTGGAATGAAACACTGAGCATTCTGTAACCCACAGCAGTTACCACGTTAGTGTACCACTTATTACGCATTGAGTTCTACATGCAGGTCTGAGTCACAGGCAGCCACGTTTGACCGATCATTAGCATGTTAGCCTAACTAATTTAGCAAGCTAAGATAGCATGCTATCATTTAAATGAATATGTTTATCATGTAACTTGTCAGTAGATTCTTAACCTGCGTTCGTCCACATTTCTGACAAGAACTTCTCACTGCTTCCTCTCCTGCCTGAGCTGTTTAAAAACCTGTAAATAGTCCAGCAAAGTTTTGTAAGTTTCAACAGAGATCAGACTTTTCTTTGCACTGTCCGCTGGTCTGTCCGTGCAAACTGTCATGCCAGCATTCATCTGCATCTTCAAGTCTGAATTATTTTATTCAACTGCATTTATTCCAAACTGCAAAGATGAGGACATTTCTGGAAGTTACACACGTTTTCCGTCCATCATGTTTTGGACCAAAGCATTTTTTAATTTTAAATGGGACTAAATGTTTTGTGTGTCAAACTGAAACACTTTAATCCATTAAAAAGCAAAAACACAAAGGCGTCTGAAACTTTTAAACCTTGTGTGAAAGTTTGGTTTCAGAGGACTGAGAAAGTGTGAACCAAACATAAGAGACCTTCTTATAGAGCAAGGGATTGTGGGTAGTAGTAGTGAATCAGTAGTGTTGCAGCTATGTCAGTTATTATTTTTGACTAATCCATCAGTCTTGAAAACAAAAAAAACTTCACATTCGAGAAGCAGAAAATGTTTGATATTTTTACTTAAAAACTGAAATAATTGATTTTCAAAAAAGTTGCAAATTTACTTTTTCTTTCTGTCTAGTAATGGCCAAATCAATGAACTGCAGCTCCACAAGCTATATTAACATCTAGAAAGAACAAACTGAAACCAAGTCAAAGTGTGACATGATCACATCCGGGACTCATCTTTACTGACTCCCTCCGGAACTTTCAATCACAACTCTGGGTCTTCTTCAGCAGTTTGCACACATAGTGTTGATGAGGCGGATGGTTGAAATGGAAAAGATTCTCATGTCATCACATGGGAGGGTGAAAGGAAGAGTTCAACATGCTTTAGAGGAGCTCAAAAGATCTCTGACAGAACAATTCCTTTAAAGTCCTGTAACAAGTCGGTCAAATGTGTTGTTGATTATTCTGAGCATGTTTGGCTCTCAGACTCTTCTGTTTTGATTTTGATGTTGATGTGAACCAACCTGAACGGTCGCTCTGCTCTCAGACATATGACACTGACGGGAACCAATCAGCATACAGAGGTCTCTGTCTACCTGCTGATGAGGTTCAGCTTCATGTTGACATCTCTTTTAAAATGTGTTAAGCCTGGAAATGTTTGGGACAAAGATGCAATAAGATGCAATGATGATTTTTAACTCTATGTTTGCTACTCCTGAGGACAGGTGTATTTATGTCAGAGCACTTAATGTTGGAAAAGGGAATTTATTTATTTTTGTCCATATGCAGTGTGAACTTTGCTCAGAGATCAGTTCTGGTGTTAAACACACAGTGTTCAGGTCGTCCATGTGGTGGCGCTGTACATACACAGTCTCTGAGGTGACGTCAAAACTTGTCAGGCCTTCGACAGAGACTCCATGTGGGGATTGCAAGTGCAAGAACTTATTTGAGCAAAAGCACTAATACCACAGTGTAAAAATACTGTATGATGAGTAAAAGTATTTAAAATGTTACTTCAGCAAAAGTACGAAAGTATTTGCTTCAAAGGTTCCAAACTAAAAGTACTTTTTATGAAGAATGTGCCATTTCAGAATCATATAAATAATTAGATTATAATGAATAATGCATTCATGTGTTCATCACTTGCAGCTGATGTCATATCATGTTTTGCATTAATCTGAATCTGAGGAGTAACAAAAGCTGTGACATGAATGTGATGCAGTAAAAGTGTATTTCCCTCTAAGATGTGGCAAAGTAGAAGCATGAAGTGTAAGAATGGAATAAATGAAAATGAGACCCTCCTGTGTAAATCCAAAGCTGCGCAGTAAATTCTCGTAGAGGACTCTCATTGGCTCTCTGAACCTTCCTGTGACTCCATCAGCATGACGGCTCACAGATGGCTTCCGTTTGGCCGCCACAGAGCTCAGAGGGCTCAGAGAGATCCCAGCTGCAAACAGTCAGTCTGTGCTCTGAGCTGCTGATGTTTGACTGCATGGATTCATGCTATAATCGTTCCCAAACTTCCTGTTATTGTTGTGCAGCAGATTTCTACACAGACAAGTTCAAATAAATATTTTTGCTATTAACGTGTGTAATTTTCATTCATTTAGAATCAGTGTGACATTAACAAGAGGATGACTTAAGCTTTATTCATCCTGAAGGAAGTTTTTGCGCCCACAGCTGCTCAGTACTAACAAACACATACACACTGTGCATATTGTGTAACATGTAAGAGTATCCAAGTATTTGTATGTGTGTACACGCAGGTGTGTACAGCAGTGCAAGAAAGTACTTCAGTATAAATACTCTGTTACAAAATCCTGCCCTGAAAGTGTCACTTAAATAAAAGTACTTCA
>JAQFJA010000014.1:21344305-21355331 GCA_029874485.1 Naso brachycentron
TGCATGCACAATTGTGCATAAGTGTTACATGTTAATAATATAAGAGCCATTGGTGAAAAAAAATAAAAATAAGGGACGTACTGGATGTTTTATAGAAGTATCGGATCGGGAATCGGTATCGGCAGATACTCAAAATCAAATGACTCGGATTCAGGGGCAAAAAAACGTGATCGGGACATCCCTACTTATCACGATACTTTGGAGTCCAATAATGGAATACAAATTTGTACTTATTAACTGATACGCTGTTCGGATACAAAATGAGACTCCATAATGCACTAAACAATTCTGTGGTAAAAAATCTCAATTTTGTTATGTTGTCTGGGTTTTCAGCAAGTGTGTTATTTTATTTTTCCTGATGTTTGTATATGATTTTAATTAGGTCAAAGATACTTATGTCAACTGATCTTGTACTTACATTATTTTTAAAAAATTGCTTTAGGTAAGGTTTTTAGATCAGTCATCAAATGGGTTCGAATGGAGATCAAACCCGGCAAATCCTGAAGCCTTTCCATTGTGAAAGGTCAGCTAACTGATGAAAGGTTTCACATCAACAACAAGCCGATACAGGCTGTCCAGGAGAGCCCATCAAAAGCCCCTGACGATGGTACAACGCTCACAAACACTGAGCAGGTGGATCGACTCAGGCAAGATACAATCTGCTGCCTCAAGCAAATTAATAACTCCCACTGAAGCTGAAGCTCTGCTGCCTTGACTCATGAGTGTAATCACCATCAATGAGGTAAGACTGTCACATGCCAACCGACTTTAGGGAATGTTGAACAGTCAGATGAGGAAATGGCTTGAGTTACTGAGATGTCTCAGCAGCATCAGAGCCTTTATGGGAATGGAGCTGTGTCACTGCTACCTCCAGTTTGGTAGAGGAGCGGTGCAAATATTCCAAACCGGTTTCATATTAAGCCAAATACCGGGCGACACCGGTATACTGGACTTTTACCACTAGATGTGACCACTGGGTGTGGCATATCACTTAGCCAACTGAACTGAGTGACACTAGGGGCCCTATCTTACAGTGCAAAGTCCGTGCTCTGCCGACGCAGGTGTCAAAGCTTTCTAATGCCTGGCACAAATATCACTGTTGCGTCTCCGCGGTCACACGCACCGTTTGTTTCTGTTTGTTCTCCACACAGGAGTGTAGATTATTCAAATGTTCTTTGAACATTTTTAAAAACAGAAACAGGGGCTTAGCCAGAAATAAAAATAGTTTTGTTAAAATGAATGGCTCTTGGAAAAAAAAAAGCAGACATGCTTGCAGTTCTCTGCAAAAATACACCTGAAATGACCTAGACAGTCATATCAACGCCATATGAGTGTTACACACATTTTAATGTCTGTATTTGTAGAACAGTTTACAGACGTGAAACCACCCCCCCACACACACACACACAGACACACAACAGGAGAGGGAAGGATTTTTTTTTATCCCTTTTACCTTTTCTCCCTTGCTCTCTCTGTAAAGTCCTGGTGATGCTGCATGATGAGCCTGCAATAATAGCTATTTCAACCATTTTATTTATTTATTTAAGGTAAAGGTAAAGGTACTTTATTGGTAACATATGCAGCATACAGTGAAGTTTGTTCCCTGCATTCAACCCGTCCCTGAGGAGCAGTGGGCAGCCACAATACAGCACCCAGGGACCAACTCCAGACTCTGAGCCAGTACCTCGGTCAAGAGTGCTGACTGGAGATAAACCTGTAGAAATGTTTTGATGGTGGGAGAAAGTGGAGAACCCAGAGAAAACCTACGTAAAAACATGTAAATTTCTCACAGACAGGCCCTTCCCCAGCTGGGAATCAAACCCAGGACTTTCTTGCCAGGAGGCCACAGTGCTAACCACTACACCACCATACCACCATTTATTAATTCACACATGCTCTCTTTTAAGGTCTCGTGACTTGAAAATCTTTTTTCTTTGTTTGTGCCTGGTAATCCTGCCAGCGTTTGTGCCCTGGACGCACCTGTTCTTAAAGGTAATGAGAGCAGCTTTCTTATTGGTTATTGCATCTTCAGCCAAAGCAACCCCCATGAATTGATTAGGTAATTGTGCACCGCTGATAAGAGTGTCCGATGTGTGCCAGGAGCGCAGCCTTGGCACGAGGCGGCAAAGGTGGATTTGGACACTCCTTGAATAAATTAAAAGTGATGTCCAGAAGTTGAATCAGACATGGCAATTAAAACAACTTCTGTTGTGTGTGAATTCCACGGACATGTACATCACGACTTTACACACCACTGGACTATGTTATGAACACAGACACATTGTTAAGTTTTTCAGTGTTTCAGGGACTTCCAGAACTGATAGCATGCAGAAATGATGGTTATATGAGTCGTAGTTAATCATAGGGTTAGGGTTAACCCTGTAACGTTCCATAACCTGAGCAATAGAGGGCATATAGTTTTTGAATGCAAGAGAAAGGACCCTTAAGGTGTAAAATGATTTTAGAGTCTGGAACATACACAGGCTGTTATTGTGCTGTTTCTGTGACACCCATTCATGTCTACCTGTCATCTCTTTAGAAATGATTTGAAGTAGCAGTCTGCCTGGGACATTGGTGCGACTTCAAACCAAAGGACATTAGAACTACAAGTGCTAGCATAGCTTTGTAGTCAAACCATGCCCCAAACATCAGTCTATTTATTCAGTGGCTTTTACCCAGCAATTAGCAGAATTTGGCATTTTGTACATTGTGAAACACAGAGGAGAACCACATTCCAAAAGGTTCATTTTGTCTAACTAATTGTAGGAAAACTTTCTTACATTCAGACTCATAGAACCAGCTGACAGGAGGTCACAGCAGCATAATGTGACACTTCTGTGGAAGACTGCAGGAAGTCAGCCGTCCAAACATGTCAAGGTGCAAACGTTTCTACCAGTCTGAAAAAGTTTTTATACAATCAGAGCAGAATCATGTTTTTACCAGTTCTGGAGGCTCGGTTCCCTGAGGTGTTGTCAGTCTTAGCCAGGAGGAAGGGAGGCATCATGTGATGGGCTCTGAAGGAGGAGTCCAGTTTATTACCTGTCAGACTGCATTATGGGAGGAAACAAAGATATCTGAAACTGAAATAAGTTTTTTGATATTTAGAATTCAAGATTTTAGTAAACCATACAGTCTTTCGGGTCTTAGTACTATAATACTGTAAAAATCTTTAGATTTTTAAAAATCATTAGATTTTTTATGTAAAAGAAAAAAAAAAGATGGAAAAAAAAAATTACATTTCAACTTATTGCTTATGGCAGACTTAAAGCCCAAAGCTGCAGAGACTCCTGATTACACAAAGGATAAGGGATTGTTGTTACCAAGCAGAGGTTTTTATCATTCACTGTGCAGACCTGTGCTTTCTGTGGTCATTCAGCCTCTTGTTGATGAGAGCTTGCCTGGAAGAACAAATCTCCTGGAGCAAATGGTGATCGAAAATTAGAATGGTATGTGAGTCTTTGTATAAATTCTATGACAGTAAGTATGGAGATCTAACCTCATCGTCAGTCATGCTGTTCTCGCTGATAACGCTGACCCAGGCCAGCATGTCGTCGCGGTCCTCAGCCTGCAGCAGGTACTCACAGAAGTCCTGCGTGGTCAGTCTCAGTGTGTGCTTACGCTTGGTTTCACTGTAGGCGATGTCGATCAGGCAGCCACGGATGCTGATTGAAGGTTGACTGGGCCCTGCCCCTGCTCCATGAAGGACAGCTTCTCGCTTATCCTTGTAGAGGAAAAGTGAATGGGAACGGAGCACGGAGAAGACACGCTTCCATGGTCGCATGCCGCCACTTACTTTCTACAGTCGGATAAAAAAGACACAAGAACATAAGCTTAATCAAAAAACACCAGTCACAGCTGAGCTGCTGTAACTAGCCATGTCTTTTTCTGAAGCATTTTCCTACATG
Source organism: Naso brachycentron (assembly GCA_029874485.1). NCBI lineage: Eukaryota > Metazoa > Chordata > Actinopteri > Acanthuriformes > Acanthuridae > Naso > Naso brachycentron. The sequence continues at coordinate 21,348,211 of JAQFJA010000014.1, forward strand.
CTACAGCCACAAGAGTTAAGTAATGACCTCACCACATTCTGTGTTTTCCTGCACCCTGCATTCTGATGTTATATCCCAACTAGTTTTCAAAGTGACTGGTCCCCAGAAGCTTGTACATGTTGCATTCAACCTAACAGTATACTTGTGCTCTGCCTCTGCCAATTCTGCAACGACTGTGAAATCATTGACCAAAAGTTAAACAACATACCAGCAGCCTCGATGTTCTTCCACCTCCATTTCAAATAACGGAAGATATGACCCTGAAGTGGTTCAATTTTGGACTGAACTGAAAATTAAAATATGTGAACTCACATGGCTTAATGGTAGCATGATAAACAAACAAGCACACAGGACCGTTTAGAGTTGCTGGAAAGTTTATCTGATGACTTTAGGTGGAGACAGGCTAGCACTTCCCACTGACTATCAGTATTTGAGCTAAGCTAATTAGCGGTGGGTGAGTTCTGCTCATCTCTTCCTTGTTAATGCACGCACATTTGAAATAATGAGATCTATCTTCTTGTCTGGAACTCAGGAGAGAGGCAAATAACAAAAAGAAAAAAAACTGTTGACATGTTATTTTAAGAATATATTTTGAACTTAATGACTTAAATCTCTGCAGCATTAAGAGAAAACACTTGGTACGATTATCCCCATTGGACTTGACTGTTATTATGCTGTCTCGCAGGTTCAAAATGATCAGAAAGCCACTGCTGGTTAAAATTTCTGCTGCCAGACCAGAAGAGTGATTCACATCAGTCCAGATTCAGGATCTTTGTCTTCTTTTGTGTCAAAGAGTTGATTTTTAAGTACTACTGTTTTTTAAACACTCAGCATTTTTTTCTTCTCATGAACAGTCTGGTCCTCTCTGAAAGTTTTGGACGATCTGCTTACTGTCACCTGAGTTCAAACAAATCACACAGAGACAGCATTCACTTTTCATGATTTTTTTCAGTGTATGAAGGATTTCAATGTGTAAGCAGTGCATTGTACCTTCCCCTTTTCTGTGAGGATCTGTTTGTAGTGCAGCCAGCCATCTTTACGAACATCACTAAAGGTGACAGTTCCCAGTTCAGAGGTGGAGTGGCGCTTGGACTGGGCCTCCTCTTGGGCTTGCAAGCTCTCCAGAGACTGAAAAACAGGTTTGCTTGGTTACGGGGGTAGAAAGGCAGAAGAAATACAAAGTCCATGTACCTGTAATCAAGTGTAATAATTATAACTTTACTGAAGACTCACCACATCGGTGAAAAAACTCTGGACCCTTTTTTGTAGTTTTCTGTTGACAAGAAAGGGCGCAAGTTATAGCATGCCAGCAGTGAATACACTGTTTGTGTAGATCTTGAGACTACAAAGGTTTTGGAGTTCATCTAGAAATTGGATTTGAAATTGTCTCTCATTGATAGCAGAGATAATTATTCTGGACACAGAATAATTGAGTGACCAGATGATTCTGATTTTGTTTTACTAGGCTTTAGGTAAGGCAATCTAACATTCTACTGAAATCTGAGCTTCTTTCTCTGGTATGGGCAGCCAGCAAGGGATTCAGACGCTGTGTTCAAAACCATTCCCTATCACAGAAATAGTGCAGTGCACAGTGTGTAGCCATTTTGTCGCAGTGTTCGAATTCTGAGTGGTTAATGTCATTCACTATGTAGTGCATTATAGAATACCCACAATGCACAGCAAATTTGAGTGTACATGCGATGTACCCTATGTATTACTCCCGTACACCACAATGTAACGCAATGTGGTCAGGTATTTCTGAAGGAGAAAAAGAAGTAGTCAGAAAGCCAGTAGGGTTTGCGAACGGTGGTTAGCCTGTTAGCTAATAAAAGTTGGTTAGCAAAATTAATTAATTAACTTAAAGCACTGGATGAGATGACGGCGAGGACAGCCGGGGGAGAATGAAGACCATATGTATGAAGTCATTGTAATCCAATTGGAAAAGTTTCATTGAGGTTCAGGGGGACAGAGAGCAGACAGAGGAGCTCCACATGCGAGCGGAGGGGCTAGCATTAGCCTGTTAGCAGCTAGTCAACTAGCAGAAGGCTAGCTACAAATACAAATGCCATTATTGTTATTGCACAGGCATAACAAAATTGGATGGCTACTTTTAACAGTGCAGATGATGTAAACACACACACACACACACACACACACACACACACACACAATCTACTATACAATAAAATAATGCAGAGATATCAATACCTCTAAAAAGATTAACACAAAGAGATGTTAAAGGAAGATATCAATTGTTTTTTCAAAGCCTCAAAAGCTGCTTGACATGATGCAAGCCAAATGAACTTAGTTCCCTTTTCTTTCTCGTGCATTAGCGGTTCTAAATGTGGGCAGGCATCCAAAGGAACCTTTGAAGTTCCTCAATGTTGTGAGGAACAGGAAAGTCCTGTACCACTTTTATTTTTTCACTGTCTACCCCTACTCCCAAGAGAGGAAACAACATGACCCAAAAACTTCAATGAGGTGTGGAGAAACTGGCTCTTCTTCATGTTAACAGTCAGGTTCACCTCACGTAGCTTATCCAGTACTGCTTGGATGTCATCACTGTGTTGCTCATATGTGCTGGAATATATTATGTTATTCAAGTATACAAAGCAGATCTGTTCTTGCAGGTCTTCAAGGACAAGTTCCATCAGCTGCTGGAAGGTGGCAGGTGCATTCTGAAGTCCAAACAGCATTACCTTAAATTGATATAAGCCCAAGGGACAGATGAATGCACTCTTTTCTCAGCTGTCCTTGTCTTATTTTCGACATGCCAGTAGCTGCTGTTGAGGTTCAAGGTGGTAAACACTGCAGCTCCAGCCAAGGACTCCAATATCTCCTGAAGGTTAGGAATGGGATATGCATCTGTGTGTGTAGCCGCATTTATTTTCCTGTGGTCAATACAGAATCTTGGTTGGGGGTTGTGCTTTTTTGGTACCAAGACAACTGGAGCAGCATAAGGTAAAGTGAATGGCTTTATAATGTCCTTTTCCAGTATGTCCTCATTGTGCTCTGTTATACTTTGCAGTTTGGATGGTGAGACAGGGTAAGGCTTTTGTTTAATGGGAACATCATATGTTAAGATCTTGTGCTTGAGAACATTAGTGCATACCAGTGTGGCTATGCAGATATCTGAGTTTTCCTGTAGCTGACTCAGTAACTGTCTTTTCCCAAACTCATCCAGGTGAGCATGTTTGGTAGCAGCCTCAAGGAGGTCATGGCATGGCGGCAGTGACACCAGTTCTGCAGGGGCTACAGCAGAGTAGAAGGTAAGTGATGCTGGGAGATTAGCATCTGGCTGAAATGATGATTCTCTCAAGAAGTGATATTGGCGCTTTTTATTTGACTTAAACCAGTAACTGTTCTCTGAGACATCAAACTGCAGGCAATGCAAATGAAATCCAGTCCCAGTGGTGCAGGGAACTCAAGGCTCTGCGCAGGAAAGATGGCGCAGGGCAGCGTGATAGCTTGGGACTGTAGTGTAATGTTTATGTCCACCCATCCTAACAGCTATGTCCCTTCTCCATCTGCCAGGTACAAGGGTCCTCTTACTCACGGGTTGAAAAATTCCTGCTGTCGTTTCACTCCAGTCCACACAGTTTCACTGACCAGCTTGTAAGATAATCCAGTGTCCAGAATAGTGGTTCTCTTCCATGAGCCAATGTTCAGCGGCACCATCAACTGGCAGTGAGATGCATTTTCAAAGGGACTTGGAGATGAGGAGTTCACTTGAGACATTGCTATCTGGGAGGTTGTATTACTGAGAGAACCAAGTGTAGTGTGGCCTTCTTGCATATGGGAAGCTTTGACAGATTGTTGATTTGGAGTTTTTAAAAGAGGGGCAATGGGATGTCTGGGAATCAAATCAAGAAAATCCTCGCACCTCTCCAGGTTCTGTAGTGGATCAGGTGTATCCTCCGTTCTCCCAGATGATGGAAACGGAAGATTAATTGGTGAATGTCCCATGAATCTTTTTTTTTAATGTGCCATGAATTACAGAATTTCCAGGGGATTCAAAACGTTCCACAGACATGCCAGGTTGCATGTTGGAATGTCGTCTGGAGCAGTTCGAAATGACTGGGAGCCTTCCTTCCTGTAGGTCCACAGGGTGAGTTTGAACACTTGCGTGATCACAAGTAGCAGCTGCTTTTGAAGTTGACATTTCCTATGACAGTGTTTAATGTGTTTTTACAGTGAGAGAGCTCCTCCTGCAGGTGAACCATAACATCAGATACTGGGGTCAGAACAGAGTAAATGTCCTTTAACATTCAGTGTGATGATGACTAAACCTCCGTCCAAGGGATGCATTGAACTGTGTCCTGATGTATCTGAGCTGTTGATGCATGTGTTTTACAAATTGTCTTTGTTGTTCATGCAAGTGGCTGTTGGTTAATTGAGTTACAAGAGCTGTGATTGTCTTTGTCATTTGTTTCATATTTCCTTTTAAATCCTTTTAGGTGGCATGGTGAATTTTCAACTGTTTCCTGAAATTGCAGCAATGCGTCAGAATCAGAGACATTTTTTTTCCCACATGAGCAATTTTAGGCTGAGGCATTGAGGGGCATGGAAGCTCCTTGCTTTTTAGAAAACTGAGGTCCATATCCCATAGTGAACATGTTGTCAGAGGCAAGTCTGCAACAGGATTTGGATTTGACTGAGAGACCTCCACTGAGTTTCCCTCCATTTCCATCAAAGAGTCTGAGTTGGCAGCCATTTTCCTTTGTTCCAAAAACAAAGCTGTTTTTCCACAACAGTTGTTTTCTGTTTTTCCTTTCTGTCATTCAATTAGATTTTTAGTTGAGTCCCATCTGGGGTGCCACTTTTTATGTGACAGTTTGCATGTGTTGCTTTAATTAGTTCTGTATTGTTTTAGTCTTTTTAGTGGTGCCAGCCAGGTTTCACTCCTGGCACTTAAGATAGTCATTTCAAGTCTCTCTCTCTCTCTCTCTCTCTCTCTCTCTCTCTCTCAACTTTGTTAGTCTTTTAGTTCTACACCGAACCCCACAGAGGATGCACCTTTAAAACCATACACATTGAATGACTCAGCAATAAGGTAACAAGAACAACACAGACTAAAGTTCAAATCAAAACCAAAAATGTTTGTTAACAATCAGCAGAAAACACACCCCAAATCCCCCCACAGTCCAAACACAAAAGTCCAAAATTCAAAGCGGTTCCAACCCAAAATTCCAAACCAGGTTTTCTCTCAGTCTTTTTTTCTTGAGTTCTCTGATTCTCAAAAATAACACACAAAAAAAACCAGAACAAACCCCCCGCCGATTCCGTTCAGTTCAGTTCTTTTTTTTCAGACAACAAAAATTCAGTGCAGTTCAGTGTCCACGCACGAGAAAAAACCTTCAAAAGCAAAAGAAAATAATTTGTTCTCACTTAGTCAAAAGTCTGTTAGTCCAGCCCAGTCAAAATGTGGATCCAGTCCGGGTTTTGTCTGCTGGTGTGTGTGGAGGGTAGCCAGGCTTCCTGAAACAGCTGAGCAGTGTGATAAACGCAGGGAACGATCCAGGAGTCAACATAGGTTGGCGTGTTGACTGGAGGTTGCTGATTACGGTGGATGAATGAACGTGAAGGTATTAAACGCCTTACTTTACTTTTCTTACCGCCATTATGAGTGTGCTGCTTCGACATGCAGCTCTCCTTGACTCTGCTCCCCTCTGAATGAAACAGACTGATATATGCAGGAAGTAGGTTGAATGCTGGCAGGAACTGGGTACGATTCAGTGAGTATTGAGTGTTTCCGGCGGTGTAAACAACTGATGACGGTTATGCGTAGGGGGTGTGTGCAGGTATGTGAAAGCTGAGATGCAGGTTGTCATAATTTGAATGTTGCAGTCAATTGTTCGGGGCTCGGCAGAGTTGAGTGCCATGACAGCTCTTGGATAAAAGCTGTTTTTCGGGGTGCGGGCTTCGCAATAAAAACTATTGCAATAATACTTTCTGGGGAGAGCCAGTTGAATTGGGGGGAAAGGTAAAGTTTAGGGTTTAGATATTTGGGTGTAATAATAACAACGCCATTATAATCCCAAATATTTACAGCCTACTATGAGAAAATTGACACAGAAAATAAGACAAGACCTATAGAAGCAGGTGGGCTTATCTCCGTCATTAATAGTGACAGTGAAAACTGCATTAATTAATATTTTACCTTACCTTAAGGTTAAAGAGTTGGAGTATAAACAGTGCTGACTATTGAACACGTAACAGCTGAAAACAGTTAGAATGAAATCTATTTGTCGGGTCATATATGAACAAACAGCCTGAATCACACGGAGATTGACTGAAAGGACATAAATATGTCTTTTAGAAACCTGGTAATTGTGGTAAAATGCAGAAAATTCTTGGGCTTCTGCTGTGGCCAACCAGCTGAACTCTCACATACATCTTGGGCTTGTCCAAATGTGCAGGGGTACAGGGGGCACATGAAAGGGCCACAGCAGTGCTACTATAGGTCATTGTCCTTTGTCAACACCGGCCACATTGGTTATATTGTGTGCTTTTCTTTCCATCAAAATTGTATTTTTTTTTTAAATATTTCATTACGTAAGGTTTTGTTTTTGTTATTCACATAGCCCCACTTTATGAATCGTTTATCCGTTCATTTACTGTGTACCCCACAAATAAGTACATAGGACTACATGAGATTAAATGAAGATTGACTAAATGATGAAACATATGTTACAAATAAAAAGTAAAACAAATTTTTAAAATAATTATTATTAGCTCTATTGTCATTATAATGTACTACTCTTATGCTTTAATAAGAACCTTTTTTAAATAAAATAAATGGCACCGAAATAAATAAATAAATACTGCATGTAATAGATGATCAGTGTGCATCTAACAATGACCCTGTGTCCCCTGTGTTCAAATTATAGAGAGCTACAGAGTTACATAGCTATTTTAGTTCTAAAAGACATCTTTAGAAAGAGTTCTCAGAGTTCCTGACTTACGAGAAGACGTGGCCTTCTTCCCTGAAGGTGTTCAGACCCTCGTCACAGGATTTGGATCTCTCGGTGGTGATGGCCAGCAGGTAAGAGGAACGACGACCTTTCACGCTTCCTTAAGACAGAAAAATCCGGTCACACAGTAAAGGGGCAGAGGAGAGA
>JAQFJA010000014.1:21420830-21433920 GCA_029874485.1 Naso brachycentron
TGTGTGTGTGTGAGGTGGGCACTTAAGGCCGTCTCACAGCGCCACGCAGCAACTCATTGCCTCCAGTCATCTCAGTGGGTGAAGGGCGGCAAAGGGGAAGCAGTTTTGTCCACGGCAGTAGGACTATAAAATGTTTGCCGCCCACATGAACGTACAGAGATTTTGCCCTGCCAACGTGCTGAATATGTGACAGCAGCCAATCATGTTTAAGGAGGCATCACAGATCTGAAAGAAAACATGGAGGAGCTCACATTGTTGTTGTTTGAGCTGTACAGCGCAGCTCTGCCGTCATACAAGGATGACCAAATGAAAACGACACAACAAAACAACATTTCTACCAAACTGCAGACGACAAGTAAACATTCCTAACATGTAGAAATTCTTGGTATTTTTTTTTCTTGCTGCTGTATGCAGCTAAGGTTACTCGTGTCTTGTGTGTTTTGTCCCAACGTTACGACGTTCACTGAAGCACCTCCCAGTTATCGCCGCATCAGACCGCAGTGACTGCAGCTGCTTCTAAAAACTTTCTGGGGGAATGCTCCAGCAGGGAGGCTGCTTTCAGGTAGTTACCACCCGGTGGTGTGAAAGACCTTCAGGTAGGTTAGTAAAAGATGCCTGATTAGTGTGTGAATATGTGTGTGATGTGTGTGTGAATGGGTGAATGCTGACTTGAGGCGTAAAGTGCTTTAGGTAGTTGAAGACTAGATGAGCATTTTTTGTAGCGAGGAGGGAATGGTGCCTGAACTCAGGTCTCCCACAGATGGCGACACTGACCATTCAGCCAAAGGATTGAGCCCGTTGTGCAGTCCATTTACCATTTTCCATAGTTAGGATGCATGTATGTGTGCTTGCACTGAGGGACCTGCACACATTAAAATCATAGCATGTGTGTTTCCAGCCGCTCTGTGATGTTGGCTGCCTGACGTACTCAGAGGTGAGCCAGCCCAGCGGAGCACCAAAGCAACAGGATCAGATCTGAACTCACGTTTAAGTTCAGTAGTTATTATTCCTCTCCTCACCCCTCCCCGTCCTCAGAGCTGAGCTGTTCCATGGTGGGTGCAGTGGTCCAGTGGGGTAGACAATATTTTTTTTAATATTGCTCAACTTCCTGACACCTGCCAGTGGCTGTGTGACCACAGGAAACCCTGTTGTAAAATGGGCCACTGTGACTTGAGAGGAGTGAGGAACTTACAGAGAAAAAAGATAAGTTTGCACACTGTGCTCAAAACTAATTCATGTGGTTTGCAGATGGACTCTTGATGGAACTTTAATGAAAAAATCAGGTTCATAGTAAAAAGAGTCAGCATTGGTATGAGACAAAGATTTAAATGTTACTGCATGCACAGAGGAGTGAACAATCTGCAACGAAGTGAGCAAAAGGTGAGAGAAGAAAGAGACAGAGTGAGAGACGGAGACTGAGAGAGAAGCGAGTGAACAGAAAAGGAAAAATACAGCCAGGACCACTCATCCCTCTGTCAGCGTTGTTCCTAGAGACTTAGGGTAAATAGACAGGAAATAGAACACAGAGCAAAAACTCTAGCAGAGGGCCACTGCCTTCCATGGGGCTCAGAGCATCCCTCCATCCCTCCATCCCTGTCACCCTCGCCCTGTTGACCGCAAAGATTCGCTGCTTGCCCCCTTAATAGGAAACAGAGGAGCTCTATGGAACACCATAGATGGCTGAGTGTAAGGGATTAAAGTGTGTGTGTCCTGAAATTTCCGGGTGACAGAATGCCCCCTCCCAATCCCAGACACACACACACACACACACACACACACACACACCCATAGAGCCCATATATAGTATTTTCTTTCAGATGGCTTGGCAGCAGAGAGCAGCTTCATCACATCTGTAATTCATTGTCTTCACTGTTTCCTTTTTCCATCACTGACAAGATAATCCTGTACTGTGCGATATGAAACACCGAGGAGACTCTTCACTGCTGCTCCACCATGCTCGCATCACTCAGGTTCATTCTCACAAACACCTGGAGGCTCATATTGAGTTAATGTGTCCTGTGATGTGCGTGTGCAGCAGGGACTCGGGGTGTGTGGAGTCAAACAGAGGACAATGTTGGTGTTTTATCAGGCTGTGATTGAGAGTGCACTCAGATATGGAATAACTGCTTGGTTTGGGGATCGTACAGTGAAGCTGAGAGCAGAATTAAACAGACCGGTCAGCACAGCACTGAAAGTGACGGAGGCAAGGGAGCAGCTGACCCTCCAACAGCAGACAGAGGTCAGACAGACAGGGAAGATAAGTGCCGACCAGTCACACGTTCTGTACCCTCAGTATGAGCTGCTGCCGTACGGTCGACCTTATACCATCGCAGATAAAGACTAAAGAAGATATCTACACAGATACAGACACTCACTCATTCCCATACCGCTGAATCTCCTCTATGCAGGCCATAGGGCGGGGCTACGATGAGGGGGAGGGGTGGAGTGTATTGACACTCACTGTATGTTTGAACTTGTGTAAGTGCTTTTGTCTTGTGTGTGTTGATGTATGTGCTGTATTATATGCTTTGTTATGTGGCAGCCTTCTGTCTAAGACAAATCTTCCCCAGGACAAATAAAGGAATCTTCAGTCTCGACATCGTCACGCTGACGACGTGATTATCAACCAATCTACTTCACTACCTTCACTGCAAACAGTTAGAGCCCAGATGTTTGAAAAGACGATGAACCTAATGTCATGAACCAGAGGACGTTTAATGGAGTAACATGAACTAACTTCCACCATCACACACCTGGAACACAAACAAGCCTCACCTTTAACCAGGTCAATACCAACGCTGTCTGTGCTACAGCTCGCTCTCTCTCTCTCTCTCTCTCTCTCTCTGACATGATGTGATGTCGCTCTACTCTGTTTGTGTCCTGAGACAACTTCTGTTGTGATTTGACACCACTTGAATAAAACTGACCTGACATGACCTTTGCTGCATACTGTGGTATCATTACCAGTTCTGGGTTCCACTATTCAGGATCATCAGGGTTAGGCTTCATGAAGTCAGATGACGAGCCTGAAGTTAAACTTGTTTTGTTGTTGAATAAATCAATATTTTTTAACATCATGTGAATAAAGCTAAAAATGCTTTAAACAGGATGTTAATCTTGCAGTAGCTCAGCTGAACAGCACACAGAGCCTGAGGGAGCACACTGTCACAATAAAAGCTCTGAGCCATGACTTCCTGTCCATACATGGAGGCGTTTCCTCTCTACTGACAATCAGAGCGGCTTTACTGACACGTTCAGCCGGAACAGCAGGGAGCCAGAGCAGGACTAAGGTAACCTCCTCTGTCTCATGTAGATCATATTGGGCTGCTGTCCCAGAGTGAAATGACACCACTGCTCACAGTTTACACAGTTTGCGGCGATGATGCACTCAATCATCTGTATTTCCACTAAAGAGTGGTCAGTCTGACTGCACTGCATGTTTCCTGTACTCACTGTCAACATGTCGTCACACTTCATGTCTGGCACTTCTCCATCTTCACCCTTGTTGTAGAACTTTCTGAAAAAGTTGAAGGCCACCACTGTGTAGAGGTACACCACCACGGCTAACAGGCCAACCGTTAACACCAGCTGTAAGGTGAAGAGAACACACACAATGTCTGAAAACAGAGAACACATGAGACAGTCAGCAAACATACTGTGTGCTGGTGATCTGACATCTTATTCATAAACACAGCGTACAAACCAAACAGCTTGAGCATGATCCACAAAAAATGTGGCAGGAGAATGTGATACCTGTAAACTCTGAGCCGTGCATACACACACTCTGCAAACAACTGGAACTAACGACACACACAGCTGAGGGGGTGAACTGAGTCAGATTCATGTCAGATTGTAGAGATTAAATGGGAGGCATATTCTGCTGTTGACCTGATGTTATGTCAGCTATGAAAATTAAGTAATAATTTGGTCCCTTTAAACAAGAGAAAAACAAAAGAAGCAGTTGTGATCGAGACAGTCGTGCCACCCTGACCTGACTGTCTTTTTGTCCACAGCTTGTTTACTGCTGCTAGCAGTGGCTAACACAGCCAACAGAGGCTAACAGCAGCTAACACGGCTAACTGCTGCTAACAGCAGCTAACACGGCTAACAGTGACTAACAGCAGCTAACATGGCTAACAGCAGCTAACACAGCTAACAGTGGCTAACAGTGGCTAGTGATTACAGTGTTTGATGGGATGACGAAACCTGTAGCAAAGTTGGCAGTATGTGTTTAAGTTTAGGTGCCAAAGTGTCTTTGCAGTCACACTGATGTTGACCTTAGATGTTTACCTGTTTACCGTTGTGTGTGACTGAGGACAGTATGGTACGCAGTGTCTTAAAGCCCATGGCAATGTCCAGTAGATGGGCAGCAAAGAAGAAGTTGTTATAGTGACCCAGGATGGACATGGTCATATACCAGGCCAGATACAGGAAGGACTGCAGGAGGGAGAGCCACAGAGAGACATTAGTCACCGGACTAATAAACATTTATACTGTGCAGATGTTACAATGACATGGGTTTCAAGTGTTGGTGCAAGTTACATGATCCCAAAATTAAACATTAAGGCCAACGCATCCTATCATTCACGAACAATGTGAGAGAGAAAGCAGGAGATGAGCCTTGCATTGCAAAGATGTTCAATCATTTTTGTATGAGGCTAACTAAAAAATATGTATTATACTCTGCGTTTCTGAAGCATTATTTGCTTGAAAATATAATTTTCAGGATTTTCTTTGCAAACTAACAAAGGTTACTGTGCACTGTGGCAGAGACAGAAGCCAGAATACTGACTAAAGAAAAACTTTTATTTTTGAAAACCTGTTAAATTTCTGCAGACATCACAATAATGTTTCAGTGCTTAAATTAAATCCACATGGAGTCAGACTTTCTGTGTCTCATACTCACATTGTCTGTGAACACAACTCCCAGCTTCCAGATCTGGTACTTAACATCGATGGAATTCAGCCTGAAAACAGAGAGACAGACAAAGACGCTTGTAGAGGGTCATGTGACCAGAGGAGGAGACTTGAGACGTGAGTTGAGCCTCTGAGCCAAACCTTGAATAAAAGTTCTGCTAGTAAAATTTGTTTCCATCAAAATCTTTTCAGTATGTAGAGTACAGCCTGTTGGACAACAATCATAGGAATCATATGTTCACACATCAGAGCTGGTTTTCTGCTCATTCACACTGTAAAAGGTTTGTGTGTTGAAGAAGAAAATCAAATTTGTCTATTTGTCCAATGAGAAATGAGGGAGAAATTGAGCATAAATAATAAAAATCCCTGGACTAGTTTGTGACAAACATAGCAAGGAGTTGTTGACAATGTAAATAAATGAATAATACATAAATAAAAACTATTGTGCAGCAAAGGACTGAGCTATGATAAGTGGCTTTAGAAGTAGAGGTGAGTAGTAGGCTAAGAGAAACAGGGATCTATTGACAAACCATGAGGGGGCGCCGTTTTGTTATAGCTATCTAAGCTACCAACTTCTTCTGGAGAAGTGAAAGAAAAGAGACGCACAAAAGTGCAAGACACCCTTAAAGACTAGACAGACTGTTAAAGTTTTGTGTTACCCAACACCCCAACTGAAAGATATTCACTCTTTTAAAAGTTTACCGTGATGAAGAAGAGTTAGCACGCCGGCTGAACACACAACTGCAGCTCTCATGAGAAGCTAACAGAGCTCTCTGCCAGAAACAGTCATTAGGAGGAAAAACCATGACTTATCCAGTCCAGATGGGAAGGATCACACACACACACAGGGAAAATTAGGACACACTCACATGTTCAGTGTTACACACATAAGGATGGGCTCCAGTGACGAGCAGGCAGGGTAGGCACTGCCCAGCCTGGCCTCTTAGCAAAAATGAAATCATTCAGTGAATGTGAAGTTCATTTTTCCATTTGATCCACTTTGCTATGTGTTTGAGTGTGGCAGCGCTTGGTTCTTTTCACAGCCTAATTAAAATGACTCAACAGCGCCATCTTCTGATCAAGCGTAAACTGTGCAGACTGTAATCTCTTGCTGTACGCTTGTTTTGCTACTGGGAGGCGGCCTTTCCAATATGGGCAGGCACCGCTCTGCTCTGCTCTGCCAGGTCATGTTGTGTTAGGGTTAGAGGAGTGCGTGTTCGCTCAAAAAGGCTATTGTTTATGCTGCTTTTTAGCATTGCTGAATGCAAACAATGTTGTTTTACCCCATTTACTGTGGTCTCAACTGACGCTAACATGCCCACCAGCACCATTCTACCTGCTGCAAATTCAAGCTGGCTAATGGAGACAATGGCTAAATGGCTAAAACTGTTTTCACAGCTTTCCCTTGAGGCAAAGCGTCGACTTTTAAGTGACGGGAGACCAACGCCTGACCTAATTGGCCTTCACAAAGGAAGGGACAGAAAACTGTTCGTACGTTTCACACTGAATGGTATAAATGGAAAGACTGGTTTTGTGGTTGTGCTACACTAAACAGGATGTTCCGCTTTCGGTGCTTGCTGTTTGGTGGCACCACCAACATGGTTTGGACTAATGCTGGATATTGTGACTTAAACAACTTGACCTGTGTCAAAGCCAAGCACGATAAGTCAGTGGTCCACATTTAGAACCAGATTGCTCTGAAAACATTTGGGCACAACAGAATCAACCTGGCTTTGAATGAACAGCTGTGGCTGAATATCAGCATCCACAATGAGAAGGTAAAGAAAAATAGAGAAGTTCTAAAAAGATGCTGTATGCTTGCTTGGAAAACAGGAACTAGCTTTCCATGGGAACAATGAGAGTGCAAGTTCTTCAAACGGGAAATTTTACTGAACTGTTGCACCTGATAGCCAGCAAGGATGTTAATTTAGCCTCCCACTTGGCAACATCTACATTGTTTTCAGGTACGTCAAACAAAATCCAAAATTACTTAACTGAAGCAACTGCCGATGCTCCGAAGGACAATATTGAACTGAGTGTAGTGGAGGTGGACGAAACAACAGACATTTCAAATAAGGCTCAACTCTCCGTCATTCTCTGGTATGTCACCGGGAGTGAGGTGAAGGAGGCTTTTTTGGGCTTTGATGATGTAAATGATGACAGGAGAGCCCAAGCAATCACTGACTATGTGTTCAGTGTGCTAGAGAACTTTAACTGTGTACACAAGTTAGTGGCGCAAACATATGACGGTGTATCTGTTATGGCATCACACGTAAACGGAATACAGGCAAAAAGAGAGAAGGAGTATCAGGGGCAATATTCACTCGCTGCTATGGCCTCAAACTAAACCTCGTCTTGTCACAGTCCGCAAAGATGATCCCTGAGTGCAAAATCTTTTTTAAAGATTTTTTTGGGGGGGCTTTTTATGCCTTTATTAGGACAGGACAGCTGAAGAGTGGACAGGAAACAGAGGAGAGGGAGGGGGAATAACATGCAGCAAAGGGCCACAGGCGGAATCGAACCCGGGCCCGCTGCACGAGGACATAGAATATGGGGGGCCTGCTCTACCGACTGAGCCACCGGTCGCCCCTGCAAAATCTTTTTTAAGATGGTGGAGGGCCTTGTAGCTTATTTCAGCAAGTCTACGAAACACACCAATCTACTTGATGAAGTAGTCAAAGGGCACATTCCACGGGCAGCATCGACGAGGTGGAACTCAAACTGCAGGCTTGTTCAGACCATCACGTTTTACCATGCACAGCTTCACAAGGTGTTCAACAGGATTCAAGAAACGCGAGATGACTGGAATGGGGAACATTAACCACAGCCTCTGGATTTCATCTGTGGCTCTCTAAAGCCCCCTCCTGCCTTCTTCTTATGGCATAAGTATGATTTTCATGGAGACAGATGCATTGCTCCGTGTTCTCCAGACTGAGGTGATGGACATGGGGCTTTGTTCCCTTCGTGTCAGCGACACAGTAAAAGCCTAGAAAAATCAGCACCAGTCGTTTGACTCAATTTATGGCTGTTTTCAGAAGCGGTGCAGGGCTTTGAACATGGATGACCCCGTCACATGCAGCAAGCAGGCAGTCCAAGATGAGAGGCGGTGGCTGTTCTACAGCATCTCGGACAACATCAATGTACAAATGGACGTCAGATTCAAGAACCTGGGAGAACTTTTCTGACTGAAGTTGACTGTCAAAAGTTCACTGAGCTGTCAGCCCACTTTGATGATGCAAAACTACAGAGCCTTGCTAACAATGGCAAGTACTTCAATTTTGTCAGACTCAAGGCTGATCTCATCAGATTATACAGTTCACAGATGGTCAAGGACAAATCACCTCTTCAGCTGCTGCCTTTCCTAGTTGAAAATGACCTTGTATGAACTGTTCTGGAGGAAACAAAACTGCCAAGATTGGCGCTGATCATCCCAGCCACCACAGCATCAGTGGAGAGCTCTTTTTCTGCGCTAAAACACAAAGACCTACCGATAACAGGACGGAGCAGGGGAGGCTTTCATCACTACCACACATATCAGTCAAGAAGGAGAGACTCATGAAACTGCAGGCCAAGACAGAGTTTCACACTGCGGTCATGAACATCTTTGTCAAGAGAGATCGGTGCATGGCTTTGATCTTCAAATAAAGGTAAGTTAAACATAAAGTATAACAAAGTAAGTAAAAGTAAGAAAACCCTTCTCTCTTGCACACACATGTAGCCTACAGTATTTAAAAACCCCCTAACCTGCCAATAATAGCCATGTGTGAATGCAGTGTCAATTGTTGTTGCTTCAGTGTGAGTATCTGTATTTTTATGTTTTTATTGTTGGTTGTTGTGTGTGGACATCAGAGTCATGTGAAATAGTGTAAATAATGATGTTGTGTGACAGTTCGTCGCTGATGTCAGCCCTCTGGATGGATGATTTGATTTTTTGAATGAGTGAATCTGCACAGACTACAGTACCTCGGCCCGTTTGTGGTGAAGTTAAAGAGCACACCCTCTCTCTCCCCGTCTCTCTCGCTCTTTTTGTCTGGGGTGCAGCGCACACACAGGAGCTGTCAGTTCTCTGTGCTCTCCTCACACCAACAATGCCATGAGAACATTCACAGACAGTGTTTGAACTGATCATGAACCTAGCAAGGCAACGTCTGCTCAACATTCAGCACAACAACCTTCTGTTTCTTCATATCATCTTAAGGAAGATCCTCAAATATAAATGTGGTTCAATTTCACGGGAGGTGCAGTTTGAACGCTCAGGTCAGCCGTTAACCGTTAACAAACTGTACGCGCTCCTCTTTATCTGCAACCAGCAGCCCTACAGCCCGCTCTGTCTGTCCGTCTGTCTGTCTGTGTGTGTCTGTGTGTGTGTGTGTGTGTGTGTGTGTGTGTGTTTGTGTTCAGGTGTTGTGAAAAGGGGGCGTGGCAGTGGGAGTGGCTTGTAATTAAAAGGTGCATAACTTCTAAATGAATTCATATAACGCATCCAAGGTTTGTAGAAACATACATACACACACACACACACACACACACACACGCTTGCCCCGCCCTCCTCCATAACTCATCACCTGTTTGTCATGTCGGTGGCATCACTGCAGCAGTTATTTTTACGATAATCAGATACCTGAAGGCCTTTTCATACGTTACACGTCTGCGCGTCCGCTAGTGTAAGCTTTGGTGCGCCTGACGTGAGAATCATCGTCCGCAGGCGTACGAGCGAACCCCTCTGCAGGCGCCTGTGTGCAGCCTAAAATGTGCGTCCGTGTGAACACGTTGAAAGGGCTGACTGCACACACTCTGGTGTATAATCGCTTGCTTCACACTCCAGTCCAGTTGTTACAACGGCAGCACCGACTCTTTTCAGTCTTTTCAAGTGTTTTCCTACCCAGACTTCACTTTTGCTGTCAAAAATCCTTGTTATGTCGGGAACCTTCATATCTGGAGAACCTCTGTTTTGTTTCCTGCTGTCTCTGCCATGTTCACATGGATTTAGCTGCAACATTAGTAACGTCAGTCTGACTAAAGAAAAGAAGTGCAGCCACTAAAACTGCTCAGTGCGTACCACGCACAGCCAGCCCAGAGCAGACCTTCGTTCCCAGTATGAATTAAACTGCTGTCCCAGTCCGCAACGTTTGTTCAGGCCTCAAGACGACGGCCACATTTTTAGCTGCTGGTCACAGCTGGCATGAAACGTTGCGCATGCCTCGCTCAGTAAATGTCTTGCACATACTCACCTTTCATGCTTTTTATGCTGTTAAAAGCATTACTTTGATTTAAATGTATTTTTAATATACACAGATTATTGTCACAACTAAGTACAGTAAACTCATTTTAATGTGTACAGAAAATTAAAATAATTGACTGAGCAGAACATCAGGTTCCTACTTTGATGATCTATGGTGCAAAGTCTGCAGGTTATGGTGCTGGATCAGTGGGGTGTGTTCAAGGTCACTTTGCTATCCAAATGCAAACAGGTTGGATTTAATCCCTTGGTTAATAACATGGATTAAACCATCAGCGTGTCATCTCTCACCTCTTTCAAAGCCAGGACTCTCATTTATCAACAGTGCGTAGAAGAAGTTCCAAATTATGCTTTACAAATAAAATTGGAATTTGCATCAGAACAAAAAAATCTATTTATCAAACATGTTCACATCAGTGGTGATAAATCCCACATGTTCATTTTTGCCTTTGTAGCGGTTGGACAAAGGGGTCCCAGGTGTTTATTTGGTGAGCATGCAGGTAACAAATAATAAATATTTGTCTCCACACAGACTCACAGAGAGTACTCACACAGCAGCCAGCGAACTGTCTCTCCTGGGTTTTCTTTTTTTGTGAGCGTCGCTGAAGTCCAGGGCAGCCTTGTCCATTCCCAGAAGCTCACTGATGCGGTCGTTGCCATAGAACTCTCCGTATTTATCCATCACCTGAGGAGGAGCAGGACATTTCCCATTCAAAACAACATCCATATAAATTTGCAGAAACTGTATTTTCACTTAGTCATTGGCTCCGCAGGTAAAGCGACGGGACCTTTCCACCAGTCAGATGTTTAAAACTGCCCAGTACAACCACTCAACCTCAACTTATGGCTGCCAGTGTTTCCATTGTGATGTATGAGAGCCACTGAGTCAGCTTTGAGCGTTACATTGACTGTGCCTGGCTCACACACGAGGTCTTGCATTGGCTCACACATTTTAATCTAAACAAATACAAGAAGCATCTCTCTCATTACAGCTACCGAGGCCGCCGTTTGAGGGGAGTGTGAGGTCGTTTTAAGGAAGTAAACTGTGGAACAGCGTGCCGACACAGTCGGGAATGTTCCGCCTTCACAACTTTACGACTCATCTCAAAAATGGTGCAGGACAAATCAGACATTTGCTGCTGTCAGACTAACATTCGTTGGTTTTTGGTTTGGTGTGTCACAGCACTCCCTGCCCAATGTCAGTCTAGTTAAAACAATCGAATAAGAAGCGGAATGTCGGCTGTGTGCGCAGACTCAACAGAGCAAGTATCTGGAAATACATGAGCTTAATGACTAGGAGGTTTTTGTGTTGACAGTAATGGAAAGTTCACGTGAGAGAAAAATGAGAAACAAGATTCTGTTTTGTTGCATTTAGGTCGTTCCAAAATCCTTTAGCTCTGCTCTAAATTCTTTGTTTATCTGTTTGTTTGTTTGTTTGTTTGTGTTGGGTCAGCCTCACTGATGAGTCTCCTGCCTGGGGGTAGGTGGCGCTGTCCGCAGGGCTTTTAGTTTAGCGACCTGTCCTTTCATTGCTTGTACATTTCTCTGTTTTAGCTGAAAAAAACAACAACTCGCCAACTTCGAGCTCCTCTCATCAGTCATCAGTCCATTTTTCTCCGCAAGTGTGAAGCTGAAATTAACAAGTAGTTCATGTTTCCTTTATTATAAAAACTGAAATGTTATTGCTGTGTATTTTCTTTAAACTTCCATTTCATCCTGTTACGATAATGACTGGGGAAAAAAGACTCCTACATCAGTTTTTATTGTTTTGTAAATTAATTTTTCCAGATTGTGGATTTTACTTGTTTGATTTTTTATTTTTTTAACATACATTCATATAAACATAAACATTTAACATGAAAAGATATGATAAAATATTGTCATAATATAAAATATATATTAAATATTGAATATAATATATTTAATCTTTCAAAACTTTATATTTTATTGTGGATCCACTCAAATGACCATGTGTGTTTCCTGGAAACTCAGCGCAGTGAGAACCACCATCACCATCATCATCATCATCATCATCATCATCATCATCAGCTTCATCCCTGTGATGGTTTAGTGTTTGTCAGATTATCTGAGGCCGGATTCACAAAACATCTTTAGGCTCAAAGGAGAAACTCCTGGAAGTGAGAAACTGAATCTGAACTTGAGCGGTCGAAGTATTTTAACACCCAAATGTTTCCGAGGCAGCTGATCCGATGATTCACTGTGACTCTGCAGAGCCTCCAGGAACACACACCTCCCCATCTTTATTATATCACACACACACACACACACACACACCTGGACAAGATGTCGTGTGAACCACCTCTTCTTTCTTTCTTTTCCTTTTTTCATAAAAACCTGGGCCTAAGACCTACTCACAAGCATTAGTTGAATGTGATGTGCCTCATCACGTCAGTGTTTTGTTAATATAGAACAATGATCCATATTTTGATGTCGACCAGTTCACATGCAGAAAATCATCTCAAGATAAAATTAAAACAAACCAACTATTTTACACCACTTTCACTACTTCAACAAAGAGTAAAAAAGTTTGTACGCTGATGATTTCAGCCTCAGTCAGATTTATTTATCACATGGTTGTGTAAAGTGGAAAAATCTCTCTCTCTCTCTAACAATCTTTTTCAAATGAATTTCTCCTTCTTCTGTGTGTGGATGAATCTTTTATCTTCAGTTCACTGACACGATGTCAGAGACACAGTCGAACCGCCGTTGCTGCAGACACGTGATGTCTTCCAAAGCGACAGGATCAAGACCAACTCTGACTCTTCTTTAGAAACTTTTAAGGCATTAAATGGGTGAATCCTTTGAAATCTGAACTTACCTTCCTCTTCACAAACTTATCCCAGTAGTTGTTGGGGAAAGATCTAAAAAAACAAGAAAACAGGAATAAAGACCTACGAGTGACATCATCTGCTA
>JAQFJA010000014.1:21442825-21455288 GCA_029874485.1 Naso brachycentron
TGTCACAGGTGTCACAGGTGTGTTTCAGCTGTGTCTCAGCTGTGTCACAGGTGTGTCTCAGGTGTCACAGGTGTGTCACAGGTGTGTCTCAGCTGTGTCTCAGCTGTGTCACAGGTGTCACAGGTGTGTCTCAGCTGTGTCTCTGCTGTTCACAGGTGTCACAGGTGTGTCTCAGCTGTGTCTCAGCTGTGTCTCAGCTGTGTCACAGGTGTGTCTCAGGTGTGTCCCAGGTGTGTCCCAGGTGTGTCCCAGGTGTGTCCTAGCAGATGTCTCCTGTGAGTCTTACCATGTTGTAGAGAGGTGTGGTATTGATCACCAGCTGCAGAAGAATCTTGGAGAGCTCCTGCAGGTCTCTGAGCAGCTGCTGGATCTGAACGGGCAGCTCTCTGATCTGACGTATGGGACGCATTTCAGCTAACATGACCACCTGACCCCCGACCCTGTTCAGGGTCAGCTCTCTGAGACTCTCTGCCCGGTACACCAGCGCCACCAACAGGCTCTGCAGGTACTGCAGCATCTCACCAACCAGCTCCAGGACCTGACTCAGACCCACCTGCAGGGAACAGACAGGTGACATACAGCAACCAGAGCCAGCTTAAGAATACCTGAGGCCCCAAGCAGAACCTGATCACCCTGACAACCAACCGTCACCACATGCAAATCACAGAAAACTGTCAGCATTGTTTTATTGAACCTCTCTGTTAAGAATTACCAGTAAATTCAGTGGAAAGTGAGTCTCTTCCAAAAAAGTCAAAGAAAAAAACCAAACCCTTAAAATCTACCGAAAACAACTTGACATCTCTTCTTTATCTACAGAAACTCTGAAACTTTGACATTCACACTTATTCTCTGTAGATGCTGATATAAGGAACCAATCAGCCTGTAAAACAAACGAAACAATCTCAACTGATTGCCCAATAATTCACTTGAGTAGAAGTTAAGGAGCTTTTTGCAGACACAGACTTCATTTGCTGCTGAGCAGCACTTTGATGATTTATGCAGCAGACAGAAAGATTAAAAGTTGCTGATTTGATCTTTGTGAGGCTTCACTGTGTGAAGATCAGGTTTATATACTGGATGAAGCTGAACATGAACAAGACGAAAACTTCGATATTTGAAAGCAGCAGCCTCTTTGCAGACTGTACATGCTGTTTGTCAAACATTAGCAGTAAACTGTTGTAATGAACGTCCGATCTAAACAAGATCTAAAAACCTCTTGCTCCGCCTGGCAGCTCTGACTGTTTCCCAGCAGACAACAGGAGATCTGGATTCAAACCAACTCAGAGCTGCCAGCTGACACGTGAGGACGGCGCGCAGAGAGAGACGGCACGACACCACAAACCACACGAGGACAGGAGGCAAGCTGATTCAGGATTAGTACTGATCAAATCAATCATCAAAAGAAATCCCACACATGAGAAGTGTTGATGTGATCCCTGAAAGTGTGAGGTGCTGCAAACGGAAAACTATGAAAAGAATGAAAGTGTGCTGGAGCTTCATCAAGGACTCTCAGTCTAATCTGAGGGAGAACTGTTCTGTTGTCAGTCCTGGGTCAAACTTTTAGAACAACAAATATACACTCAGAACATTTCATGACCACTAGTCTCCCAGAAAACTAGTCATGAATGTGAAAGAAGAATGAAACATCAGTCGACCAAACGGAGAACAAATCTGTGAAACATGTGAGAGCAGTGATGAGATGAATGTGCTTCAGACTGCGGACGCTGATGAGGTTCACACAGATTTGTGGTGTGAAGCTTCGGCGTCTCCTGGGAAACTCTGCAGGTATTTGGGTCACACAGAGACAGCAGGTCATGACCTCTGACCTCTGATTAACAAACAGCCAGAACAACATGTGATGATGCCGGATCTGTACCAGGACTGCCAGCACACACACACAGTAACAGGCCTAATGAGGCTGCTGATTGGCTCTGACACAAAATCACCAGCTCACCTGCAGTGCTGAGTCCTCATTAATGTGACAGTGAGTTAGCAGACGGCAGCGCCCTCACAGTAATGATCTGTTTGCAATGATCTTCCCAGAATGCACTATAAAATGTGACGAGGACTTCAGAGGAGATGAAGAGTAGGAAGAACAACGGAGCTCAGCAGCAGTCAGAAGGAACACAGTGAATCCAGGCAGAGCTGCTGTGGGTTCAAACCCTCAAACATCTGCTTGTCTGTGGGCAGCTGTGGGCTCATCGGCTGTTGTCATGGAAACAACGTGCTCATCAGAGAAGGTGGCATCAAGTGCAAGAGGGGGTTTAAATCTGCACTCGCTCATGATCATCCACAAGTTTAAACAAGCTGAGCGCAACATTAGCGCATCATCAGCAGGTTGAACGGTGTGGCAGGCTGTTTTCTGGCTGTCAGCTCAGACGCCGCATGCAGCACGTAGGCACTGTAGGAAGTTAAATCTCAGCTGTCTGCAAAGGAAATGGGTCTGTTTATCTTAATGAGGCTCATTTTGTGAGGCCAGGACGTTCCTGTTCTTGTCTGTCCTGTGCTGTCTGCTCACCACTGCATGTTTACATCCACAAACAGGAAGTCAGCTGATACCTTAAAAACGCACAAGAAACTGAGCTGGATGTTTTATCTTTTAATCCATGTGTGTAAAAAATCTGCTTGACTGGATCACGGCTGCTCCTAAAGAAACTGCTGAGGTTAATCTCTAACTGAACATTAATGAAACCAAACACAAACACAGACTGAACTTCTGCTTCTCATCAGTCAAACTGATCTGGAGTCAGTGTAGAGGATACACAGGTCGGACTCAGTGACTTCTTTCACATCAAGTTCACTGTTTTCAAACTTTAGTTTGACTAGTTTTACTTGTGTAAAGTCTGATTTGTTTGGTCTGTCTTTTTTTTTCCTTTAAACTTTTTAATTTCCTGATTGCATTGCATCTTTGTCAAATTAACTGTATTTGTTTGTATGAGGTTATTATGAAGCTCACTCTCTATCAGACACTGAAGCTGATGGCCCAGTGTTTAAACTGGTGAAAGTGGAACAAACCAGCAGCTGATGGTCACTCTCTTCTTGTGTCTATGTTCATTAGTTCCTCACAGTAAGTGCTTAAAACATGAACATGCAGGATCATAACAATGATAACAACAATGGAAATAATTTTGGTTTTTCACTGACGGCTCCTCTAATGTCATCTCTGAACAGACGTCAGATGGGGAAGTTTTGTCTCACCACGTCAGCTGCGTCTCCCAGCGTCCTCGCGGCTCTCTGCAGCTGCTCTCTGACCTTCATCATGCGATGATAAAGCTGCAGGCTAAGATTCAGCAGAAGGCTGCGAACCCTCGTCCACAGACTGGGCTCATCATCGTCGTCTTCGTCCTCGTACTCCTGGACTCGCATCTCCCACTCCCGACCTGACAGACGACAAAAGAGTTTGTTCATTCTCAAACCAAAGCGAACATCAACATGAAGCTGCAGCTGCATCCTCACTGCAGTCACCGCAAACAGGAAATGATGCAGGATGTCTGCATGAAAAACTGAGCTCCGAGGTCTTCAAACCAACACGAAACCAGCCGCTTTCCCCAAAGTCTGGAGTGCTGACAGCACGTGAAGCAAGTTTAAATAAAAATAAAGAAAAGTGGAGAAAGCTTTACTGCCACAGTCAGACTGAACTCTCCTCTGAACTTCGGATTCCGTCAGTCCGTCCGTCAGTCAGTCAGTCAGTCCCTCAGTCAGTCA
The DNA here is from genome assembly GCA_029874485.1 of Naso brachycentron. Taxonomy (NCBI): domain Eukaryota; kingdom Metazoa; phylum Chordata; class Actinopteri; order Acanthuriformes; family Acanthuridae; genus Naso; species Naso brachycentron. The sequence continues at coordinate 21,446,531 of JAQFJA010000014.1, forward strand.
GACAAACAGTCAGTCAGTCAGTCAGGCGTCGGCGCCTGTGAGCAGAAAGCAGCCACTCAGCTTCCTCTGCTGATTCATCGGCATCATGCAGTGAGTATCAGACCCATTGATCAATCACAGTCACCAGCACAGAGACTCGTTTCATCAGCTGTAGCTGTGACAACCTGGAGGTCATGATGTCACAAGGCGAAGAGATGGGACAGGAGAGCCGAAACATGCTGAATATTTTCTGTCGTGACACTGAACGGATTTTGAACCTGCTTAACTCTAGTATAACAAAGTACTTTAACTCAAGTACTTAAGCACTTCATTTTATTTTCTCACACTTTGTACTTCTTTACATGTAAGAGGCAAATATTGTATTTTTACTTCATCACGTTTGTCAGAGAGCTTCAATGTAAAGAACCAAGTACTCAGAATGATGATGAATTATTACAGAATAAACTACTCAACAGTGTAAAGGAACTACCACTTTCACCAGCTGCTACATTACAGTGATGAACACATGGATGCATCGATCTTTCCTTGAGTATTTATCAAAGGTGCAGCTTCATTTATGTGTTCACTGTTTTACAAAACAAAACATCAAACAATGATGAAGACGACACGTTGCAGCTCAGTCACATGGTGCTCTTCATCATCTGAAATGTTTCTAGACTGAAGAACAGAGAACAGCTTCAGAATTCCCAGATGTACGTTTCGAGGAGTTGTGATCACAGTTACTCAGAATGGCCCTGTACTCACGCAGTGTGGGTGGGAGGGGCAGGTAGTAGGCAGTGGCGTCCTCCATGCGACTCAGCACGTTGTCCAATCCCGACATCGCAGCTTGGCCCACCTGAGTGTCCTGCAGCAGCTGAACGGCCGTCCGAGCTGCGTCAGTCAGACGCTCCAGCTGATCCAGAGCTCCGTCCAAACCCTCCACCACCCACACCTGCATGTCGTCCAGCGTCAGGAAGAAGGCGTCCCTCAGGTGACCCAACACCTGAGGATGAGCAGACGAGCCGCATGAGTTCATCCTGACAGGAGTCACAGACCAGCAGAAAACTGGAATGAAGCCTCACAGATTCTGTTTCCATCACAGGAAACTGAAGATCAGACACAATCTGTGAAACCTGCTCCAAGAAAACAAAAATTCAATGATTTATTGCAAGTTTCTGAGAAAGAAAACATGAAAAAAACAACAATGATTTTGAACATTTGAGACTGGATGGACTTTCTTCTGGAGCACAGTTCCTAAAATGTCCTCAGGGGCCACCGTAGTGGAAGTAGTGCTCATTTTGTTGTGAGCAGACTGAAAGAAAATTCAACATTTTAATCACACATTTCATTCAAGCAATGATTCCAGTTTGATCTGAAATATGAGAGACGAAGAAGAACAAACCTCGTCTGTCGTCTGATTCAGGAAGGGAAAGTTTTTCTCCAGACGGTCGATACCAACGAGAGCAAAACTGCTGGCAACTTCAACTGAGAGACAGACAGGCAGACAGACAGACAGGCAGACACACCATACACACACACACACACACACACATTCACAGACATGTAGAGTGACAGACGGACAGTATGAGCAGTACTATTAGTAGTATATGAGCAGCAGCAGTACTAGGACCAGGATGATCTCAAGTATAAGTTTTAGCAGTAGTATAAGTAGTATGAGCAGTGCCAGTATTAGGACCAGTACTGCAGTGGTGTCAGTAACATTAGCAATATCAGCAGTAGTGTTAGCATTAGCAGTATGTAGCTCTGAGTACTCTGTGGCTCCAGACTCTGGAGGAGGGGCGTGGCTCTTCTCATGGCCATGTGGGAGATGCTGCGAATGCTGACTTCGGCCACGCCTCCCATCATACCCAGCAGAGGGTAACGACCTTTGACCTCTGAGTACACTGACGTCACCGACTGTAACGCCGAGCGAACCAGAGGTAGACTGGAAACTCTCAGCACGGCACTGGTCTGAAAAACAGTCAAACATCGCAGGTGAACTTTTCTCCTGCATCCTGAACCAATGAGCTCAGAGCTCAGAGCCACAGACAGGAAGTCACATGGTTCGAAGTCTCAGGTTTTACCGATAAACTGATTCTGCTCTCATTCTGTGTTGGATTCCTATCAATAAAGGTTCAACTGAAACCAGCGACCCATCAGTTCATTTCTCAGGACTGTCCCACTTCCTGTCTGTGGCTCTCTGCTTCAAGCTCATTGGTTCTTACTGAATATGTAAATCTTTTAAGCTCAACAGTGAATTTATTTTTAGTTGAGCTCCTGCAGGTAGAGCCGTCCGCTTACTTTCGTCCATACAGTGAATGCATAATGCTGGAGGTGTGGTGGCATTGGATGAACTCACCTCATGATTCTTAGAAGCAGACATGTCTCCTTCACCAAATCTGAGGACAAACAACAGAGGAGACATCAGAGAAGAAACTCATCGTGACGTGTCTCTTTTCCTGTAAAGTGGCCCTTCAGTCCAGCATGAGGCAGTCAGCTGCTGAAGCTCCACAAAGATAACGACTGTTCAGCTCCGCCAGCGTGGAAATCAGCTTCTCCCTGCATGGAGGCGATGAAGCCGTTTCCTAACCCAGACCTCCAACACAAATGTCTCATTGAGCCAGTTTCCCCGAACGCCAATCTGACAGAACTTCATCTGCTTTCATAACGTTTTAAATGAGCTGTGTCTGTGGTTTGGACTTCCTCCACCGATGTGAGAACATCACTATGGAAAATATTCCACAGCAAATAAAACGTGTGCATCACGATATGAACCTTGAATCAAAGACTCTTCAGACTTCAGGCTCAGAGACGCGGAGGTGATGATGCTTCACTGACATAACAGCTGTGAACATGACAACACCTGGAACTGACAGGAAGAAGCTGCTCTCACTGAAACTGCTCAGAAAGTGTTCGATCAATACAGAAATGAACTAAAGCAAAGTGCTCCTCAATCACACCTGTGTGCTCGTTTTAGATGCCGAAAAAGGCCAATTTGCTCTACAATAACCAAGAAAAATAAACAAATAACGAAGACACATTTTCAAAAACAACTATAGTTTTGTTCAGAATGTTGTTTTTTTGCATTCTTGGATTGTGTTAATCAGACTCATGCACATGTTGATCTCCAGTGTTCTTGTTTGTCAGCTGATCCAAACATCCTGTTTAACTGCTGAACCTTCGATTTGTCTGATGCATCACACTGCTGTTTTTCACAAATGACACTTCAGCACTGACGCAGGTACACACAATAAAAAATTATTAAAAACAAAAGGCCGCAGGCTGATGAAGTCTGATACGAGCCTGAAAGCGTCTTTGCACACAGAGGAAGTATTTCAGATATTTGGTTTAACATTTCAACAAGGAGACGCTCAGAAACTGATTTCATCCTGTTTAAAATCAATCGTGTGTGTGAGAGAAAAGCTGCTGAATGGCTGATTTTTCAAACATGATTTAAAATCATGAATCAAAGAAACGTTGGTGAGACGATGGCGCCGCACCCAAAAGGCCGATGGGAGATCACCTCACACCCCCTCAATAAAACTGACACATTCAGCTTCAAACATTCACAAACATGCATCATTCTTTGCAAAATCTATGAATTTTAATTATTACGGAAGACAAACCCTCTTTTTAGCTTAATTTTTGTGTCTCAGATTTTTAAGAACATTAAAAACTTTAAAGCAGATTTTGAATCTTACTGAGGCTCCTTTGCTATTTAAGGTACAGATAAACTGTTTTCACCAGGTCACTTTCCAAAGTAATTGATCATTGCTTGTTGATTGATTATCAGAAAACAATGACAAATGCATGAAACGATTTTACAACTGTCTTTTCTGTCAAACAAAGAACCCCGAAGCAAAAAATTCAGTTTACTGAGAAAAAAGCAGAAAAAGAATAAAACCCACATTGAATTCATCAAAAATCACCAACATTTAATCAGATTAATATTCTTTAAGAGGCTGTCGACTGATCAAATGATCCATTGTTCTCCTTACCCCATCAGACAGGCTCAAGTGTGGATGAAGCAGCTGAAGTGAGCGATGATGAAGGTGAAGGAGCTCCTCGATCTTTATGACCTGCTAGGAAAAATTATGGACAGTTTTTGTGGTTGAATTTAGCGTGCTGATTGGTCAGAGCAGGGCGTGACATCACTGATGATGCATTTCAGTCTGAACAAGGAAACTGAATCCGTCTGTTGTTTGTGGGCGACCAATCAATTATTGAGACTAAATGAAGTCATTTACACACACACACACACACACACACACACGCAGGTTACTGTGATATAAAGATGGGTCTGGAATGTGTTATTACGTAAGTTTGACATATTTGTCAGAAAAACTAAATAAGCGATAAATTGATTATTGGATTGATTGATCAAGTAACTTCAGCAGCTTTAAAACAGACATGTTTTTATTCTTTTGAACACGCACATTCCATGAATACCTGCCCCTCCCCTGCCTCTGATTGGTTGACCCTGACATAATTTTCTAACCAAAATCATCCGGTGGACTGTCCACACTGAGCACAAAGTGAGCGGCACACTCATTCTGCTCTCATCTCCACATACAACAGAGAAAAAGAAAATCAAAAGGGTCAAATCAAGCTAGTTTTAAACATTTCTGTTTGAAAACGTTCCATTGTATCCAGTACTGTAATGTAAGTTTTGCAGTATTTTTGGCTGGTCCCAGTACATGGGTATGTCCGTGACTGACTGACTGACTGACTGAGCAGATTTTGATGAACATAGTGTGTCCAAGGAGCTACGGAAAGAGCCGACACAGTGTCGGGTCTTGCCATAGCTCCTCGGGTTTGCTCGACAATACGCGGGTCCCTCCGGAGCTGTTACATTTTCAATCAGTTTGCTGTTAGCATGTCGCTAGCGTTAGCTCGTAGGACACTAACTAACTTGCATGCTAGCTCGTAATGTAGCCTGTACGTTTGCACCTGACTAATTTAAAACACACTGTGCCAACCATAGCAGTGGCTTTAGGCTGTGTGATTAGAAGAGACCAGCGGAGCAAGATCACTTGTTGACTGCCGCGGAGAAATGTGCTTCTGGTACATACGAGCTAACGCTAGCGACGTGCTAACAGCAAACTGGAAAGAGGAGAACTCAGGCTCTGCAGCGCTTCGCAGAGCTTCAGTCCCCTGTGTGTCTCTGGTGTTACAGTGTTTTGTCAGAAACATGGATCCTCCACTCGGCAGTGAACAGAAAAGACATTTTGTGCTGGAGTCTGAACGACACCTAATAACACGCTGCCACCGATTCATTTTCAGGCATTTTCCACTGGCTAATTAGCTAGTAGCTGTTAGCTAGTAGCAGTTAGCTAGAAGCTAGTTAGCTAGTGTGGCCTACCGATAAAAAACAACAACGACGAACTACTGAATGTAAACTAGAGGCTTGTGGTTAATGACACAAGTTGTTGGCGACTCATTTTAACCTTTTAACACTTGGTTCAAACTTAGTGTGTGGCTGGTCCCAAGTGGAGAATACGTTTTGTTTTGTTGTGTTTTTTTTCCACCAATGTGTTTTAGTGATAGTTACAGCTAAGTGACAAAGCAGCTCGCCACGTGCACATAGACATTACACACCACAGTTAAACACCTGAAATAACAGCCACTACCAAACACACAATACAGATTTTAAAAACAACAGCCATCCCAAATGTGTGCAAATGGAAAGATGTGAAAATAAAAATTTCTAAATAAAAATTAACACTTAAAAGTCCTTGAGGGTTCTTCATAGAAGCAGACAAACCAATAAATGACTGACAAAAAAAGAATTTCCAAGTGCAAAGTCAGCTCTTTGGACTCTAACACAGGCCTACTCATACCACATCATGTATGTGCAAATACACTCAAACACAATTCTACTGAACATAACATATAGGGAATATGACTGTAAACACTATTTTTTGACTCTACCTATGACTATCCATAAATCTGCACACTGATCAAACACAGTCACCCTACAGAAGTTATTAGTGTCTGAGCTCCACATGATGCAAACGCCCTGTTGGTCCTAAAGCACAACTACATTATTCATCCTGTTATATCTTGACTGACTCACTAAGACTACCGCATAACAACTACTAATATCCACACATGCTCATGTTACACTTTACCTCTAACTATCACTAAAACACACTGGCCAAAAAAACGCATTCACCAGACGGGACCGCAAATATACTAGGTTTGAACCTGGTCTTGTTAGAGTTTCATTTCATTTTGTGAAGTGAAAACCAGCAAATCTGTGAGAGGATGATAGCGAGGAAGAGGACTGCATTAGAGGGACAGTTTTCATCAAATCGTCTGTGTGGAACAGCTGCTGCTGCTTCTGTTCAAAGCTGTGTTTGCATGTGTGGTCAGAGCCAGCAATGACAGGAAACAAAACAAAACAAAACAAAAACCATCCAAAGTTTCTGAATACCAAGGTTTCCTCTGCCTGCATCCATCAGTACCTCTCTCTGCAAGAGTTTCACAGCAAAGCACTCAGTTGAGGTCAGTATGAAACGTAACATTTGTATAAACGTTTAGATTGTAGTCACATGGCAAAAAATCAGATCTATCTGATTTTGCACTGTATGGCTACATTTACACTGCAGGTCTGGATGCCAGGCTGTGAATAATTGTCCTTATCTGATTTTTCTGACCAGCTGCTTTCATCTACCTTTATAAGTGACCCACATCCAGTATCTAAATTTACATTTTTGAACAACAACGCATATACCAGGGTTTGGCCACAAACCCAGAAAAGGAAGTAAATGAGTCGACGTCAAACCTTAAGTCGCCTAGTGGCTGCAATGATGACTACAGTGGCGGTTATCACTGGCACCATTTACCCAGATTGTGATTGGAGAGTGTGCTTTGAAGAGCTTCAGACCACACTGTAACAACCCCGACCTTGGCCCAAAGTGTCTCTTCATCCTCAAAGCTTAATGAACCGCTGTCTCCTCCACTGTGCTGTCCACGCTGTGTTTTTATGTTTTCAACAGAGAGCACAGAGAGTCCTTTGCATGTGTGATTACCCCACTGAAATGCAGAATTATCACATTTCCAATGATGTGCGACTTGTAATGACAGAGTCCGTCTGCTTAAATCACAGACGAAAGGCAGATTTATTTCCACGTATGAATGAAATGGATCTGAGAATATCCAGTTCAGTCTGCTTTTTTTCTGCTTACACATTCATAACAAACATCCAAACTCTGCGACATGAGAGGAAAGCATCAGAGCCATGCAGTTTAAAAACAGCCCCAAATCTGATCTGGAGAAAAAAGAAGTCCTTGCACCCTGCGACTTGTCCTATCCAAATATTTAAACATATTCATTTCTTCACCACTTGATCTTTTGATTTTTAAGCAATTTTCTTTTCTTCTCCTTCCTGTGTTGTACAGCCATCTAGTGGTCAGACTCTGCACTTGTCACCTCTAGGGTTCACCTGTTTCCTGCCCAGGTGTTTGCAGTTACCTTCTGAACTGTGTGCTGAAGTTCACACCCTGAAGAGGGCCACTGTGCTGCTTCCTGTGAGTTACTGCTCAGCTCATTTTCAACATGCAGTTTTAATGTTAACTATAAAAAAAGCCATCTTTATACAGGCTTCATACCTTTTTCACTAGAAGAGTGCCTTGGGTTTTTCTTTTTGAAGTTCAGCGTTCTTACCAAAGAGCACATTCATCACAAATGGTTTGAACTTCCTGAGCACTCGAGACTTTTTTCTTAGGAAAATCAACTTGAAACTTGAACTTTAGTTTGTTTTTGAATATCTGAACACACTGTTTTATTCTTTATGAAGTAAGCACAGTAACCTTTATGGTCTTGGCCCCCTCCACCAGGTTGCCTCCCATAAAGGTGTCATAGAAGATTCGGCAAAATCCTCGGGCCACACTGAAGGCCACATGCAGGAGGCCCAGCATCAGCCACCAATAGAAGGACGCCAGCGTGGTCACCATGTCTTTCACTGTCATGTTCTTCATCCTCTTCATCTGCTTCTTCAGACTCTTCATGGACAGCACCTGAAAAGAGAGGACATCAGAGCTGATGACACGGTCTGACAGCCTTCACCCTCTCACTCATCAGGCTGTTTATCTGCAGTGTCTTCATTACAAACATGTTGCCTCAAACATTTCTTACAAAGTCAGAATTCACAACATTTTAGCGCAGAGCACTCCAGACGAAAAAGTTTTTGCAACACCTCATTCTTTGAGTCAACTGACAAGATGGGTGTCAGTTTCGTGTGTGTGTGTGTGTGTGTGTGTGTGTTTGTGTGCATGTGTGTGTGTGTGTGTGTGTGTGCTCTCACCTTTATGAGCAGCAGGATGTTGTATTTCAGAGCTAGCAGTGCCATGTGAACAGTGGTAACAGAGAAGAAGCCCATCTCAGGGTTCTTCTCGTCTGGTTTCTCCTTCTCACTCTCCTCCTTCACTGCCGATCGTTCTCCAGTGTCCGACATCTGAGCCGCCAGCTGCATTTCAAATATCGTGTCCTCACAGAAATTCACAAACAGCTCCATCTTTTCCTTCTCCCCTCCTTCATTAACCACATCAAAGATGAACTGACGCTTGGATTCTTTGACCTGCACAGAAGAAAAACAAGGCACAACATGAGAGCAAATTTGGAAATTTGTTGTCACTATTCAATTTTGTAATCAGCTCAAATGGTGTCTCTCTGAAGTGCCTCACTATGCTGAACACAGATGTTGGGATCCACAGATGAAGACGTTCATTTTAGGGATTTCAACAGGACTGTTTTTGAATAAACATGTTTCTCATCT
>JAQFJA010000014.1:21462562-21479285 GCA_029874485.1 Naso brachycentron
AAACAGACAGTCGTGACTTTTCTTATTATTACTGAGACTGAAGATATTCGGCACAATGACAATCGGTGAAAGTAAGAAATCTCTCTGGCTTACACTACTTTAGCATCTGAAGATAGCAACAGTTCACTTCAGGGAAAAGGGCAGCCAATAATCACCAATGACACATTATGAGGCCTAACACCAACTATTTCAAACCCTTTCATCAACTTGTGAGAAGAATCTGAGAACTGCAGTTATCGGTTCATCATAATTGCCATACTGGAGTGTTGTGACATACCTGGATGTACTCTGTGAGGGTATTGAAAACCTGCTTGGCCACATTTATTGCTTTGGAAAAATTCCTCTGGCCTTGTTCATCAATAACGTCTTTCCCAGAATAATACCAGTAGAAATCACTGATCGACTCCTGGAGGAGAGTGAAGAAGTGAGTAAGGGAGGGAGCCAGGGGGAGTCAGAGTGGGGAAAAAAGGCGACAAGGAACAACAAAGATTACAACGACTTCTGACTGTTATTAACAGGGACAGGTAGTGATAATCAACACCTTTAAGACATTGACCGAAGTAAGCCAGTGCTGAAACTTCTTTAGGCCAACAATTCCTGAAATCACTCCTTTTCGTTTCTACAGGCGGTGGGATTATTTCAGACAAACAGACAAACATAATAAAGCACCTCTTCAAGCATGGCAAAATCTCTTGGTGGACACCCACACTGTACCTTTTATCATTAGTGGTAGTACAAAGGGTAGATTATTACCTGTTAACAAAAACATCCACACATTTTTGAACAAACTGCTCTCTGTTTTCCTTGTTTTGGTCTTTTTTTAAATCTCAGAAACTAAAAGTTACATCAAGTTTTGCTCACTTACTCATTATAAAGCTGCAACATGTTTGCTTTAGTGCAATGAAGAGTCAAGCTTAAAGACACAAAATGTTTAGTTGGACTATTTTCTAAACCATGTCTATGGAAGATCAAGCTTACATGAACTGCATTGCTCATTATGTCTTATGGTGCAGTTATTCTGACAGGAATGAGACGGTGGCTCTGAATGACAACATGGAAACACAACGGTGGTCTGCTGTTGTGCCTTTATCATATATGAGAATGTGCTCAAGAACGTGATGCCACCTGACTGGAAGAGGAACGGATCAGCGACAAGTTTCAGTTTCAGTACTTTGTTACTGTGTCGGGCTCTACCTGATGCTACTGCACCTGTTTCTCTCCAGACAAGGCTGGTACATGAAATAACATCATAACAACAAAAACTGCCAAAAAAACTGATGACACAACAAGAAACAGATTTTAGAAGAGAACAGCAGAATTTCCTTCAAGGATTGGCTTAAAATAGTGAAGTTACATACTTGTTTTTTGTGTTGTTTATTGTTCATTGAACTGATCCCAGCAGAAATTATTAGCTGGACATGATAAAGACTTTATGATAAAGACTTTTTTTTAAATTTTAGGCATGATTAATTTGATTATCTTAGGAAAATAAGTCTGTGATGCACCAGCATGGAAGTGAACAGAAGGAGCCAACCTGAACTCTGAGCAGGTAGTCAACGGTTGAGATGATGATGTTGACGGTCGTGTTGTTCCCTGTTTGTGTCCTCAAGTAGTTCTGGAAGTCTAGGAAAGGATATTACAAGATTTGGCAGTTTCACACTGGAAAATTATGTTCAGATGAATCAAAACATAACTTTAGCACAATGTCTGTGTTGCAAAATGCAGCAAAAACTCTGACAAGACCTCATAGTGCGATTAAGGTGTTTACATGTAAACAATAACCCAAATTATATCAGAATATTCCACAGGTCTTAACCAAGAATATGACCTCACTGCGGTAAAGACAATCAGAAACCCTGTTCACACGGCAGTATCTTACTCAGAATACTGGCTTAACTGGGTTGATATGGCAGAGTTGGTGTCCATGTAAACACATGGTCGAGTCCGTCTGCACTGACTGCTGAGTTCATTCAGACGTAAAAACGTTCCGTGAGATGATCACACACCTGAGTTGTGTCCTTCACAAAGCAGCTGCAGGAAGCGGAAAAGGTCACAGGTGAACTCATCATCCTGCATGACCTTCTCACCTGGGCAAAGAGAGGAAACACACACACACACACACACACACACACACACACACACACACATACATACATTGATGGACACACATGCAGACACACATATGCACAAGCACATTCACGGTATGCACAAACATTAACACGAGAACATGGGCATGTGCAAACACACGCATCAATGCACACACATTCATATTTACAGACACACACACAGAAAGTCAGAGAACAGAGTCGACAACATACAGGGAAGGAATAAAAGACAAGAAGGTGGAGAGTGAAAAAGTATTAAAAAGAGATGATGTTAATGTCAGGAAATCCCCAGTGTTTTCTTTCAGTTAGTACATGGTGATAATACACACAAACACACACACCCACGCACGCACGCACCCACACACACACACGCACGCGCGCGCACACACATACACACTTGGATGAACGGTGGGCAGCCACAGCGTTTGGTGGTGGACTGGATTGGTTTTTAAGCTGCAGCATTTTACGGTCAGGACTGGATTTACACCAGTTTCTCCAAAGCTGGTTCAGTTTAAAGTGAACTGCGTCGGTCACAGCATCATTGCATGTTCTGCGTAAATAACATATACATGGAGGAAGCTGAGAAGAGCTTCTCTGACTGTGGTAAAATGCTGCTTCGAACCAAGGAATGTGAAAGGAAGAGAAGGGAAGTTGAGACACCACACAAACTTACACGATAACATGAACAGAAACATTCACAGAATACACCAATATCACGTGATGACAAACTGAACTGGACTGAGGAGGAAAGTTTCAAACAAGACTCTAAGTGCAGTTTGCTTTTCGATGGAGGTCATTTAGCGGCAAATAATGCACCATCTTATCTAAGATCCACCAGGATGTTTAACATTTAGTTTTATTTATGGCCTCAAATGACTGAAATCATGCTGATGTTTGCTATGTCAACTTGTGTAATGCAAACAAACAAACAAACAAAAAAACACATCTTCATTTAATTGTAATTAAATGTTATTATGCAGAATTATCACTTAAAAACTGCTACACATGCCAAAAATGACTAAAGCGTTTGTCGTGGTTCCATGGTCATCAGGGGTTGGTGCTGCCGCCTCGACGGCACCAACACTCTGACTTGAACCCAGTTCCTGTGCAGAGTGCTGGGTTTGCTCACGGGCACCGTGTGACCCTGTTACCACGCTGTGCTAACCTGAGCTTGTGCTCAGTCCCGACGTACTGCTTAACCAATCCAATGTCTCACTTCCTGCTCACTCTGATTCTAACTCTCCTGGTGTTAGAAGCAAATTTTTTTTAGAAAAAAGTGATGCAAGAAATCACTGTTTTTGAAATGTCTCTGATGTAAGAAATAAATAATATTAGAAAAAACTGTTTATAGAAAAAACTGAAGTTAGAAATAGCTGTTTTTACAAATAACTGATGTTGGAAACGACTGTTTTTAGATATGTGATGTTAGAAATAACTGTTTATAGAAATAACTGCTATCGAGAATAACTGATGTTAGAAACGAGTGTTTTTAACGCTGCTGGTCAGACAGCATCATCGTCATCATGCTGACTCAGTTCTAAACCACATAACCCTCTGTGGCCTTCAGTGTGTGAGGCTCACTCTCTTCTCCTTAGGCCAGTCTTGAGGCACAGCAAAGGTCTTTAACATTTAAAAAAGGCTTAACCCTTGGTGGCTTGCTGTTCTTCATGTCTTCAGTCTAAAACAACAGCCTGCTCCCATCAGGACGCTTTACAGACCTGCAGCTCACTGCACCTGACAGAGATACAAACCTCTAGTGCTCAACTTTGCAGAGCAACAAATACACACATTCACACACCAATGGAACAGCCATCTGGAGCAGTTTGAGGTTCAGTACCTTATCATGCAGATAGACATGGAGGAGCCATTGATCAAACGACCTTCTGATTGGCAGGTGACCCACTCTACCTCCAGAGTCACAGCCAAATACATCCTGTGTCTTGCATGTGATTAACTCACTCTCATTTAATTTAGCATCTTTAGTCAACACGCAAGGGTCTTAAATAAAGAAATGTAACCATTTTGAACTGTTTCAGAGGAAGAAGAACTCTTCACTACTAAAAGGATCAAACGTGTTAATCGATGAGGAATACCGGCATGCTGAAGGAAAGAATTCATTGCTTCCTTGAGGTATGACGGACCTATTGTCTGCCCTGTCCCACACCGACCCAGAGATGACAACGACAGGCACTGTGATCGTGTCTACAATTAAAGGAAGTGTCCCATGGATCACTGCAGCCTCCTACACTGAGTGATGTCATTAACTGTACATGTCAATCAACAAACTTCTGTAGACTTAGTTCTTGCACATATTAATATCTGTAGCTTCAGGAACAAAACTCAGCATCTTTCTTTCTTTTGCAGTCTAGCGTAGAAGATGTCCCTGCTGTTGCTTTAGACAATCATCTGTTCCTTTGAGTAATCTGAGGTGGCACCACTGGCTTTTCTATATACAGAAATGATAGAACCAAATTTGATGGTGGGGTCGCAATCTTTACATGTGAGCTTTTTCCTGTTCAACAATGGTTTGACCTTATTAAAACTGACGTTGCAGCAGTGTGGCTGCTGGTGACACCTGTACTGGTTCGCCCTAACTCTACCATAAGTACTGTAGTGATTTGTTTGATATGGAACAAAGGGAAATGTGTTTGCTGGTTGGTTTTAATATTGACTGGTTGTCCAAGAACTGTTCTCTGACGACTAGTTTAAATCTATTACTAAACCAGGTGAATTAACACAATTCATGATACAACCTACAAGAATCTCTACGAATCATAAATCCTTAAAGTATCCATCATGTTTACACTCATACAGTGATATGAGCTCCAGACCTGTGTCTGTCCCCGCTGGTTTCAGCGACCTGAATCTTGTTGCCTCTTCTTGTCTCTGGCTAGTGCTGAAAGTGTACTTACAAAATTACATGAGGGATGTCATGAAGATGCTTGTATTGAATATATTTATGGATCATTTCATGAAATAGTTACCAGACGTGCTCTTTTAAAGTAATTTACGGTTAAAGCGAAATGTGCTCCATGGATTAATAATTTATTGAGGGTTCTGTAGCTCAGGAGGTAGAGTGGGTCATCTACCAAAGAGGAGGTCGGGGGAACGATACCCAGCTCCTCAGTCTGCATGTCAAAGTGTCCTTGGGCAAGGTACCGAACCCCAAACTGCTCCTGATGGCTGTGCCATTGGTGTGTGAATGTGTGTCTGTGTGTGTGAGTTCCTAATGAGCAAGTAAGCTCTTTGAAGAGAAGTCACCTTGACGTTAATGTGAAAGAGTGAAAAAGTCTGGGAATGGGAAAGCCGCACTTTGAATTACCAGCTGAACCCTCAGCAGCTTCTACTGCTAAAGCTACTACTACAAAGCAAAAAGATAAAGACCAAAGTGGAAAAGGCTCCAAACAAAAGGAAGCTGTACAGCACAAGAAGAAAAGCAGCTGCTGTGAGATCCCGCAAGACTTTGACTAGTCACTGCCTTGAGGCCTGGATGGAATGAACCAATCAAATTCCCCCCCTGCGCGTACTCCACCCCTATCATGCACCAGTGTAATGGCAGCTTGCAAGAACTTTTAAAATGGATGGCAGAGAAAACTCAGCCAAAATGACCACTGCCATGGTTACATGTAACCGTTCGCCCCGCTTAACAGGGCAGGAAGAGAAAGAAGCAGATAAGGCTGCAACTAGAAACAGTTTAGGTAAAGCAAGAGGAAAAACCTAAACATGTGGCTTTTCTGCAACGGGGCCAGCTGAGGGAGCTGAAGGGCCTGAAAAGTGAAACCATGTTGCTGTCCGTCTCAATTTCAAGTTCAAAGTAGCATATTTGCCATTTGTCACATACAAGGCAATGGAATTGTTGTGTGGATCTCACAATCACGCAGTTAATCAGTCAGTCAACCAACCAATCAATTAATCAAACAATAAAACAATCGGTTAGAAAAACTGTAAAAATGGTACAATAATGCAAAAACAACAGGTGCACAAGAACAATACACATAAATATTTGTGCCAAAAATGCAAGAAAGCCTCAGATGTGAGGTAACGTAGTGGAATAAAGTTGAAAACAATATTCCAAGGTCCTCTCTCAGCTCTGTGACAGAGCAGTTGAGATGTGGGTGTGCCTGTGCATGGGTGGGGGTGAGGGTGGGGGGCTGGGCTTTTGAATGAGCACTGAGGGTAAGGAGATGTTACTTTTCAAATCTTGCTAGCTCGCATGTGCACAGCAACCACACAGCTGACAGCGTGACAGCTGGCTTACTGCAATTGACAGGTAAATGCTTTTAGCACTGTATTTATAGACTTCAGTACCGTCTTTGATATGATAGATTGTGACCTTTTCATTAATTGATTTAAATCATCAACTAGTTTGAGGTTCAAAAGCTATCTGTCCTCCAGGTCACAGAGAATGTATTTTAGGGGACCTTTATCAATCAATCATGGGCTTGACTGTGGAGTACCACAGGGGACATGCCTCGGGCCACTCCTATTTCAACTTTTACTAGCAATTTGCCATCTGCAATGGAAAAGGCTAACTTGAACCTGTATGCTGAGACGAGTTTACCTTCATTATGATGCACACACATGTTCAGAGCTGAACTAGGTCCTGTCTAATGAACTTCACATCATACATTACTAGACAAGGACAAACAAACTTATGCTGAATAATCAAAAATTGTCTGCATAATATTTGGTTCTCATCATAAAATACAACATAATCCTGAACTGAATTTACTGACAGCATGTCAATCCATACAACAAGTAAAGAAAGCTAAGCCTCTGGAATTCTGGCTCCTGGTCTGACCACGTTGACATATAAGTCTTCAGGATGGGCAGAGAAGTTGCTAATGCAAGAAAATGTATACATTTTCTTCCAACCTCACTGATGTGTCAAATTGTCTGTTCTTTGGTTCTGTGTTTTTTGAATTATAGCTCAGTGGTGTGGTCATCTATCTTAAAAGATCTACTCAAAAAACAACAAGCAGCAAAAAAGAAGGCAGCTCTCTAGGTCGAGTGTTGCTGGTGTGCACACGTCTAAATAGCTGCTATCTGCCAGTTTGCTGACATATTTTATTTTTATGAAGTTACTCAACCTCAGACTCCTACGTTTCTTTTTGAAAATATAATTAACTAGAAAAGCACTTGGAGAGCGCAGACGCTGATCCGGTACCCGTAGCATAACAGAGTAACGTGAGTAAGGGAGGGCGGGTGGTGCTAGATAAACTTGGAGGTGTGGCGTGAGAGCATGTGATGACAGTCAAATGCGAGAGAGAGAGCCCTGTTATCATTGTTAGCTTGTCTGTGTTATGCTAGCGGGTGCTGCCATAGGGTGTTGCTGAGAGAGCTACAGGTGTGTTCAGGGTCGAAGTAAGACAGTGGGACCGAGCGGATTTGGCCAGTCGTTCTGCAGCTACACAATATATTATAGCCTATATTTTTTCAGCGTGAGAAATACAATGTGTAGCGGGAGTGTGTGACAAAAGACCGTAAAGAGTGACTGTCACGCTCAATGCGTGACATACTGCACAAAATTACAAGTACATGTAGACCTGCACTTAGACCAACTTTACATCGGAACTTGTGAGCTGTGTAATCCTCTGATGACAGACAGCAGCTGACAGCAAACGCTCCGTGATGCACTGCAACTTCACTGCACTGAAACTTCACTGCACTGAGACTGCGCGAGTCTTACTGCTTCATTATTATTACAGTCATGAATATGGACATAACTACTGCACGGAGATCCGAATCACCCCCAAAATTTAATCAATTGTTCCTGGTCCCGTTGCGGACATTTCCTGAAAATCTCATCCAAATCCGTCCATAACTTTTCGAGTTATGTTGCTAACAGACAGACAGATGGACAGACAGACAAACACACCCTGGCGAAAACATTACCTCCTTGGCGGAGGTAACTAAAGATCTAACAGCATAATGTAGGAGTAGTTACAGCCAACTTCATATCTCTTTCGGCTTCCTGCAACCAAGATGCGTTCACATCCACAATGTTTGCTAACATATAATTAGTCTACATGCCTGACAAAATGCCATCCTTTATGAAGACACACAAAACCCCCCAGAGATTTTAAACGAATAAACGGATGACTGAAAAGTGGAGAAGTTCCCACCTTTCACAGGGTTGGAAAAGGTCACTCTTCAATTCAAGGGAAAGGTGTCATATCTACATTATACTCTGAACTGCTGCTGTAACAGAATCAAAATCTAAACAAAATAAAACAACACAGGAAGACGAACTTGATATGGATTTAAAGGAGAAGTTTAGTTTTTTTGCACTTTAAGTCTTATAATAGGGATATTTAGGATCATATACAATGTACTACAGCTAATTATGACAACCAGCTCAGTCCTGAGAGCTGGAGCTCGTTGCTGACATCACTGTTAGCTGAAGCAACAGAGGAGCATGAGCACTCAGACAATCCATCAAAAAATACTTAAAACACGTCTCTTTCAGCTCCTTCATGAAACAAACAGCCGTTTCTAGGTTATATATCCATGCTTAGCTTTGTGTTTTAGTGTGGGCACATGAGAGGACACCTATAAACATTTGGCAAGTTTCATGTCCTTTAAAACAAGCATTTATCATATTTTTTGACGGATTGTCTGAGCGCACATGCTCCTCTGTTTTCAGCTAGCAGTGATGGCAGCAACGAGCTCCAGCTCTCAGGACTGCGTCGGTTTGTCATAATAATGCTGCAGAACATCGCACATGATTTTAAATATCCCTGTTATAAGCCTGAAGGCTCATTTATGCTCTCCGTAAGATGCGTTCATTTCATCCATATTTCTGTCCGTCTCCTGGACGCTTACGGATATGGATGAAACGTAGCAGTACCACCGGAAATCATGGGGGCAGTGTCGGTGGTGTAGCTACAGTCAAAGCAAGACCAGCAAAACACAGTGATGAAAAATATTTTGGAAAAATGTCAGAACTTTTTAAGGAAAGACTGTGCGAGATGTTACGGGATTACAGACATATTTATGATGTCACCTGGCCCGGTACAGGGACAGACAACTCCAACAGAACAGCTGGGAGGGAAGAAATCAGACGGGAAATGAATGTCAGCTGGACGGCAGAGAAGAAGAAGTGGAGGTCCATGTAACACCGGTTTGTTTGCTGAGAGGCGCCCTCTACTGGATGTATTACATAACATCCATCCCAACGTAAGGTACACAGGGAAGTATAAGGGCAGCGACGGTTATATTGTTTAAAACGTACAGATCTGTTTTCATACGTAAAGGGAGCATAAATGAGCCTTTCACGTGCTGAAAACAGAAACTCTCCTGTACGTGACACTTCAGAGGGACCATTCTTCATCACCACGTGCCAGATTTATTCAGTTTCAAGTGCTGCACAGGGTTCATCTGAGTGAGGCTCACTGAATCCTGGGACAAACGCTTGTTGCCAAAGGTGCTCTCTCTCTCTCTGCAGCTAACCAAACACGTGCTTTCTGTTCTCGATCTCAGCTAAACAAATTATTGGGTGGCAGTTTTTAAAATCATCAGTGAGCATCTCGTAATGACAATGAGACCTGACTCGCTTACAGCAATATTTGGTAAACCAGATGAATCTTTGGGTTTGAAATGCAAATCAGTCTGACATCATTGCATTCACATCACTTTGGGCTCATGGGAGAATTTTGTTATTCTGGAAATCTGTCATTCCTCCATCTGCTGCTGCTTGGTGGAGGACACAAAGTTATTTTTAAACATGTAAAAAAAAATCTAATTTATGCTGTGGGGTTTAGTAAAGATGTTTCAAAATGGAAACGTTTCTCAACATATTTTAAATTCTTGTGGAATTACTCACACAATGACAGTATTTGTACGTACTGTAACATACTTCTGACTTGCCTTTTTTCTTTGTTCTAATTTGAACTTTTCACAGGATGGATGTCGTGTAAGATAATTCACTGGATCATCCAACAACTCATTTTTTAAACTTGTGTAGGGAAAATATGTGCTTGTATTTATAAGATGCTGTATTGTGATTACTTTAGCTGCCCGTGTGTGTTTGGGAGGGAGGGGAAGGGGGATTGTTCGTTGATTTGATTGTTTTTATGGTAATTCATATTAATGGAGGGCAATGAAATGCATAAAAACAAAGAAGTCAAAAAGCTTAAATTCATTCATCCTGGGACAATTACAGAGGGATTTTGCAAATGTTGGATCGAGATTTCAAACATTTTTAAAATTTATTTCAAGTTTTCTTCTTAAAAAAATAATTTCCTAACAATTAAAAATGTTGGTATTACAAACACCATCCTTTGATTCAGGAATAAAGTTGTTCCTCTTTTTTTCAGTTTGACCCGACATTTAACCGTGCACACAGTGATTTAATCAGTTTGTAATCAGTCTATAGACTGTGTGTGTGATGGAGTACCTCTCTGTTCCTTGATGATCCTCTGAGTGACTTTGTCCACGGAGCAGATCTTGTTACTGAAGTCGTCGACATACTCCTGCATCAGAGAGAACTCCTCTGGTCGGCTCCTCAGGCCGCGGACTGAGTTGGCTACGGCTCTCACCGTCTCACCCATCCTGCTCAGGAAGCCTGGACCCTGTTTCCTGAGGGGCAGCAACTCCTGGCAGAGTCGCACAGCAGAGCTTCAATTAAACTGTGTGTTCATGGTGATTCACCTCCTGAATGCTCATACTGGTCTAAATGCCTTACAGTCACAAACAGCTGGATTTTAAATAAGAGGCCTGATGAAAAGCATGAAAATAGTGCAGGACACGTAGAGCAGCTGACAGTGGTCAGGTGTGTGGCAGCAGTGATGGATGGAAACAAGGTCGGAGAGGAATGACATCAAGGATCTGCCCCTGTCTGCAGTGACGGGTTGAGGGGAGCCAAATTTCTTTTATTTGTGGCTTAGCAACAACAGGAAGTAAGTAGTTTGGCAGCTTGCTGTTGCTGTTAAAGCTAATCAGAGCCACAAATTCAAGAAATTCAGCCATAGTTTGACTTCTAAAATTATTCTATAAACACGAGTCAATAGACTGTTGACTTGTTGTGGGTGCACTGTGGGGTGTTGAATCAGAGTTCAGTAGTGGCTACTGTTGGCTTGCGACTGGGTCCACTGACTTGCACTAGCATTAGCATCCATCTCAAAACTCTGCACAGCATCAAATGAGATGAAAGTAGCTAATAGGAATGTACGGTGGCCCTGAAGTGCCAATCACAATCACAAAATGAAAACACAACTTCAAAAAGTAAAATCCAACAACAAATAACGAAACACAACTGCAAAAAAAAAAAAAAACACAACCAGAGAAAGTAAAAAATTTTTTTTTTAATTATTTATTATTATAATTATTATATTGAAAGTGTAAGTGTTCTCTAACCTGGTCATGAATTCAACATTTTTGTTATTTGTTATCATTTTTGCGGTTGTGCTTTTTCTTTTTGCAGGTGTGTTTTTACGGACATAAGCAAAAAAAGAAAAGAAAACAAAAAAAAAAAAAAGGAAAATTTTCGGTGAGCAGGCAGAACTTTTGCGTATGCACATGAAACATTCCTGTGAGCATGTGAAAGTTTCTGATGGCTAAAATGTTTGTGTGTGTGGAATTGACAGTACAGGAATTAGCTGTACTATACGTTACCTGGGACTTCAGTATAAAGTATTGAAACCTCTGGCTCAGTGACAGGGAGCAGACATCGAAAGTGCAGGCACACAGACACACACACACACACACCAGCCACACACAAAGGCACACAGACACATTGAAATCATCATCACATGTTCACTGAAGCCAGGAATATTTGAGCAATTCAACTAAAAGACAGCATACACACATAACAAAAGGGTCTACTAACACATTGTGCACAAAAAAACACCCAAAAAAGCACAATTTAACCTGTCTCAAAGACAACTTGCACAGCACAACACAACATCACACAAAACAGCACAAAACAACACAGCCAAATACGACTACTACACAGAACTAATGAATGAAAGCTCAGAGGACATGAAGAGGAGCGTGGCAGTTAAAAAATGGAATTAAAAGCAGCGGGCAAGCAGGAATTCCCCTCTTTGATGAAGTACACACCCTCTGGTCCATATATGGGAAATGATGTCACGTCACGTCAGCCAGCTAATGCACATTACATTCACTGGGAGTCTCCGAGAGGCAATCATGAAGATGAGATTTGGGAGGGGAATCACCTGCACTTCATCCTCCGCTATAAGACCAACATCAACCCATTTGTCCATCCAGGGATTTTGTGCTGTGTGAGTTGGCTTCTGGACCGGTTAGCACTGTGTGTATTTGTTTTTGTCCATTGTGTGCAATGTGTTATTGGAACTGTTTTCCACTATGGCTCCTTTCTTTGTCTCTTCCAGCTGCTTCAGTCCGTAGTTTCCTCTGGTTCAGATGTCCCAGGTGGTGGTCTTCACGGGTCTAAACCCCCCCGAAAAACCGAGACCCAGCCCTGGACCCATACAGATTGGGGTCCACTTTTAATATCATCAGTTGGGAACGGGTAGGGTCCTGTTCTTTTGCCACGGATCCCAAGTCCATTTAATTTATATGTAATGCCTGATTGGACCCAAAAAAACGTAACGTAACTGACTGACTGTTTTCACCGCCAAACCAACCAATCCAACCAGCGGAGGTAATGAGTGCCAGCCAATCAGAGGTGGGTTATGAATCTGCCGCAATTCGTTGTCTCAAACGAAAAAATGGATACCTTCTATGGAGACATGAAGAAAAAGTTAAAGTTAAATGCAGAGAGGTAAAACCTAGCAGCAACTCATCTGTCTGGGCCTGTGTCATGATAAAGACAAGAAGAAAGTATGCGTCATCAATTATTTGCAGAAGTTGCTGCCGAATGCAGATGAATGAAGCCGAATTAATAATAACTTCAGCACAGTTGTGAAAAATGATCGCGCTATATTCAAAGCAGTTGAAGCTATTTTCTTGAATAACGTTATAATGTTAAGCGTGACACGTTTCATGAGAGCAGGTGGACTTTTTTAAGCTGCCAAAACGAGTGGATTAACTCTTCCTTAGCCGTGCTTTTACCAGAGGAAGGCATGTTTACTTCGTTACTGGGGAAAACTGGATGTTGGATGTATTTTACCACTTTTTTGACAAGGAAGATGGATTGTAATGTTCTGGCATACGATGAGGCACACACACAGGAGTCAGCAGGAGGAGAGAATACAACTTCAGGTAAGACACAGCATTGTGTTTTGTTAGAAATGACACCTTGTGACGGTCAAATTAACGTTCGTCAAATGATTCCAAACGGGTCTGTCTTCCCCGGCCGGGTCGGGGCTGATAGGACTCGGTTCTGAACAGGTCCGGTTCTGAGATTTTCAATGATAACACGGGTCCAAACGGTACGGGTCAAACTTTCCGTACATCCCCGGGTCAGGATCATGCTTTCAGCCACTAAACGGGTCTTGTACAGGTTGGTTCTTTACGTTTCCGGATCTGTTAGGGTTGGGGGGGCAAAATCTGGACCCAGTGAAGACCACAAGTCCCAGGTTTCGGCATCTAATTTTTTGGCTTTAATTCTTAAATTGATGGAAGCTCATGCTAATGTTTTGCATGAGCACATGAGTGTTTGTCATGCACACACAAATTTTCTTCTTTTTAACCCGCTTCGTATGTTTCTCTTTTTGTAATTGCGTTTTTTCTTTTTGCTGTTGTGTTTTTGTTTTGTGGTCGTGTTTTCCTATTTGTGATTGTGTTTTCTGATTTGTTGTTGGGTATTACTTTTGCAGTTGTGTTTTCATTTTGTGATTATAACTGGCACTTCAGGGCCACTATAGCAATGGGACTGGAGACGTCGTACACGAGGCCCTTTGTTGAACATACGAAATATCCCTTTAAGGCAAATGTGGCAGGAAATGGATACAGTGATGGAGAAGGAGGATAAGAACGTCATGTCAGTAAAAATAGGAATGATCCGACTTTCTGGAATAGCCTCAGTTCTATGGTAAGTATGATACATCTCTGTCATAGTAACACAGCTGATCGTGTTTCTGGTAAATTAGCTGATCACATGGAAATCACTGATGATTCAAGAGGACCAGCTGAAGTGGATGGATCGTTTTGTCGGTTGGTTCAGATCCAGAATTTTTTTTCTGTTGAAAACAAAGAAAACTTCTAATATATCTCTGTATATCTCTGTGAGGACCTTAATCGGACCGTCAACCAACACATGGGGACTCCTTGTTCTCTTTTCACTTCAGGGTGCACTTTTGTTTTAGGGTTAGAGTTAGAATTGAATTAGGGTTCAGGACATGCATTAAGTCCACAAAATGAGAGACACCTGTGCAGTGAGGAAGACTTTAAAGTGCTGGCTGAAGGACAGTATGGGATGTTCCGAGATCTTGTTGAGAAAGCGGTGCAGAGCTTTCCTCCTGGTCTCAATGAAGTCATCGTTGAAGCGCTCTACCATGCCCCTCATCACAAACTTCTCCGGCAGCGGCTGAGGACACAGAGAGACACAAATTCAGGCTCTGCGTGTTCGAGGCAGATGCAGACAAGTAGGAGAGAATGACATCTTTATTGATCTCTGACGGGATGGTGGCTGCTTTGATGCACTTCTAAATTAGACTGCTTTGTGTAAAAATGCGTTTAAATAAAAAAAAAAAAAAGGTTAATTTAACTCCAATTTATGGGGAGACAGCATTTCAGTTAACAAAATGTGAACTTTTAAATATCTCTCCAAGCTTTTGTGCAGTAGCTGTCAGAAGTTAAAAAAAAACAAAACAAAACTAAAGGAACCACTGCCACGAATCTTTACAGGAAAACTAACAATTAAAAATCGACTGTGTTTTTGAGAATTGATATATAACAAAACACAATATTGTGAAATCAACATATATATCAATGATTTCTTACAGCCCTCATAATAAACAACCAAAACAGAGTCCAGCTAAAAGTTCATCTGAACAGAATTCAAATCAATCACTCTCACTCATCAATCACTGCCAACCTTTCATTGAGAGGCTCAGCGATGTGAGCACAGCTACATTCGCTGGATGACATCCATACCATCAACACGCTGCGTTTACAATTTTCCATCAAATTGTTCATTTTGTTGAATTGCTCGTGCTGATGTCGTGAGTGTACATGTGCGGGCGTGAGCACCAGGCTGAGGTTTGCTTTACCACCTGCTGTCGCTATTGAGTCGGAAACTTACATATTCAGCCTTTAAATGTGTGTTTGTTTGTTTTTAACACGTGAATATGTTTTCACTGGCTTACAAGTTTACAAGTTAACATTTAATTTAATGTGTTTCCATTTGCAGTGTTAAAGGCAGGAGATCATCTGCAGGTAAACAAGCTGTGGGCGGGTCCTCCACGGCCATCACCTGAATCAGTACCGCCATCATTCATCCCTTTATGGTGGGTGAATAATTTCTCACCATTCATACACTTTGTCAGTGATGTTGGCAAGGTTTGGGTTGGTTTTCAGTTTTACCAGTCCGGTCCAGTCTACAGGCTTAAACTGGTTTAATTTTATGCAAATCAGCTAAACCGGCTTTTGTCATTACGTAAAATCCCAGCAAATTGAAAGCAAACATTGGCAACAACATGTACTGACACCCAACCGCCCAACAATGTGCATAAATCAAACTCATATTTTATTGACAACAACAGGCTACAAATGAAAATGAATGACAGACTGTATTCGCTGTTCAGTTTAGAGCTCAAGCTGCACAGTGCCATGTCACATTATCATGACACACAGCCTTAAGCTTAGCCATTAGCGTCAGGAGGAAGGAGTTTTTTTTTCTATGAACTATGGCTCATACAATCATTATTTCTACACTGTATCAGTTGTAGAAGTAGGAGAAACGTTGGAAAGCTTAACGATGTCGTGAATGCGTTTTTAAAATAAACTGGAGGTTTGTTAATGTGTCGCACAGCCACAGTTAAGACGTTAGCTTAGCTAGTAGCCTCATATAATCCTCATTTCTGCACTGTATCAGCTCGGGCAAGTCCCAGCTACGATGGAAAACTCAACAGGGTCGTGTCTGTCTTCACTGCATAATTCCGTGGTGTAAGTTAACGTTATACTTTGATGTACAGCTCCATGTTTTGGTCTCAGTGCTCGGACATCGGTGACATCGGGAGAATCTTTATGTTGATTGGCTGTCACGACACAGCCTTTGTGTCACTCAGTTCAGATGACTGAGACATGAACCACCTAGTGGTGAAAGTCTGGTATATCAATCCGGTCTGATATTTGGCTTTATATCAAATCGGTTTAGAAATGTTTACACAGGTCCAACCCTGCCGTTGGCTTTCTGTTTTCTTTCATGTCCTGCACTGTAGATCCATGAACTGTTATCAAAATGGGTTCTTCCTTTGTACTGTAAATGGGGACGAGTTGGCAACAGCCTGCTGCTTGTGACTGGTTGTTGTCAAAACATGCTGAACAGAGTCCAGTGTGACGCTGGTTGGATTCCACTGAAACACATTCACTGTGTACACTGTTGATATGAGCTTTGTCTGTGTTTTACAGGTTTCATCTGTATGATGTGTAACAGTTAGAGCAAGGACTTGAACCCCACCTACACGGTCACATCCGCCATCTTGTGCCCCCTCTCTTCCCCAACACATGCACGCACACACATATGCACG
>JAQFJA010000014.1:21479385-21490480 GCA_029874485.1 Naso brachycentron
ATGGAGCAGAACCTCTGAGGAATGTTTCCAGCACCTTGTTGAATCTATGCCACAAAGAATTAAGGCAGTTCTGAAGGTATTAGAGACACCTTGCTAGTACAGGGTTGGACCCCTGTACTAGCAAGGTGTCTCTAATAAAGTGGCCGGTGAATGTTTATTACACTAGAGGGGCCTGTAGTGTGCCGAAGACTCTCCTCCGACCAAAGTCCACAGCATGTTCTGAAAAGAGTTTGAGATCCCACCAACACTTGCATGCACTGTCCTATGTCTGTGTGTTTTTTAATGTTGTGCTATGGTCTGATCATTATAATTTTAATGTCCATTTGTCATGTTGTTGTTGAATCTTGTTTGGCAATTTATGTTTAGGCTTTTCCATTTTATTCAATCTCTTCTCATTTGTAAGCATTTTATTCTTTTCATTTTAGTTTTAGTTTTCTTTTATGTTGTGTAAAGTAATGTTGTAATGTTGTCATGGACCCCAAGAAGACTAGCTGGTCACCGATGAGTCAGCCAATGGAGATTCTTATAATAAACACACAAACAAAATTACAATCAATTTCATTTTAAAATCTGTTTTTGTCTCCACCACTTCTGGAGAAAATCATCTGGCACTGTAGCTTTGAAATGCTTCACTCATCTATTTATCTACCTGTGTCTGTCTGCGAACTGGTGCTGAGAAGGTGGTGTGCAGTGGTTCCTTTTTCAGCAGCTTGGTGTTCATAAATATTGATGAGAGAGCTAAGTTTGAACCAAAACAGTGAAGTTTCATAAAACCAAAATGGTAAAACACAAGTGGAACTGCTGCGGTGATGGTAACTCTTTGTTGACTGTAGACTACAAGTGACCTCTTTTATATTACATATTACCACCAACTATGAGTGCAGCTTTGATAAAGGTTTTATCTACCATACTTTGGTATTTTTTGTATTCAATGCAGCCCAAGAATAGTTAGTCAGAAAAAGACCAAAACAGTGGCTGAGGACACAAAGGGGATTTGACACAGTGAAAAACCACCGAAGTAACGTTTTCATCACGGAGAAAAAATAACCCGCTGACTTTCAGTTGACTACAGGACTAACCCCGGGATTCCACTGGCTGCGTGTTTGCTCCATGTTCTGCTGTCCGTCAGCACTCATCAGCTGCGTTCAGGCTGCTGTCAGAGCACAGCACAGCCTTCCAGATGGAGTCACGAGACTACAGAATTTCACATTAATGACAGAATCAGGCACGATGGTGGCCTCTGAAAACCTCTGTTGACTTCAGGCCTGACTCTGCACACAGTGACATTTTGTTTGTGAAGTTCAGTGAAATATAATCTTCTGAAAAGTTACACAATGTTATAATGGTGCAGCTGTGTCTGACTTCCTGTGCAGCTCGATCTGGTCTTGTTGTGATGCTGCGTTGTGCTCCGGCATCCGGCAAAAATAGAACCCTTGTGAATCTGCTGTAAAGGGCTCCGGACTGCCGTTGCTGAGTAGAGACGCACCGCAGCCACAGCCAGAGGAAGCTCACACACTGATGAGAGTGAAACGAATCCGCTCCGCCGAGACGGACCGCACACACATCTGGTGGAAATTAAGGTTATTGTTGTATTCAGACAAAATCAGGTAGTTCCCTGAAATGCCGCACTGTTGTCCAGTGTCACTTAATGAACATAACAGGACCGATTGCGTGACATTAGGTTGTGTCCTCTATTCCTCCCCCAGTCCACGGGTGGTGTCTGGTCGCTTGGAGGGCGGCCCCAATCACGTAAGGGCGGCCCCCTTACATGATTGGCTGCAGCCGGGTAACACAGTCGGCTGCAGCCAAGAAGTTGAGCTGATTTTAACTTTTTTACTGCAACCAGCTGCGTTTTTTCAGGCAGCCACTGTGGCTCAGACTGACACAGCAAAAATGGACAGACCTCATTCAAGTGAATGAGAGGACATGCATTTTCACTGGATCACCTGATTTGGTCTGAATGCAGCCAAAGAGTGCCGGGGTGGAGCATGAGAGTGGGGGAAGGTAAATATTTAGATATGCCAGACACTGCATTGAACCTCAACTGCTGCACCTCTACTAATCCTGCCTGGACTGAAATTTAAAGACCAACTATGAAACCAACCATATATTACAAAAAAAATGAAACAAACAAACAAACAAACAAAAAGATTACAATGGCAAGGATAAGGAAGAAAAGCAGCTAAGAGCACAGAGCATATCAGGACGAAGATTGAGTTTCTACAGTCAGGACCTTGACAGAACTGACACAACAACTAACCAACTGTAGTAAGAGAGAGAGAGAGAGAGAGAGAGAGAGAGAAAGACCAACCAACACACAAGAAAATGGCAGGAGGCATAATTACCACGCTCATGAGTGATGACTGAGGAAGGGAAGAAAGTGCAGTGATACAAAAACAAAAAAGAAAAACAAGGGGAAGAAAGAAAGAGAGAAAGAAAGTAAGAAACAAAGAAAGAAACAAAGAAAAATATCACATATAAGGAAGAGCTTCAAAAATACCAAATTTGTTTGTTCAACATGTAAAAAAATAAAGTGTCAACAGAAAACCTGTACAGCTCAGTAAGCTCAATCAAATAGATTCAAAGAAATTTTGGAAAAATAACAACCTGTTTTTGTGGACAAATTTCCACAGGGAAGCTGTTTGGCTGACAGGGCTTTTTAAAAGGCTTTTTAGAGTGACGACTTTCTTTCTCCAAGACAATAAAAAGGAAATATTGGCTGTAGTTAGTGCCATGATTTGATGCTATAATAGGTGCAGTAATGATCAGGCTACTACAAAATCAGTTTTAGTAATGACTGGTTTTGAAAGGGTGTTTTCTTCTTTCTGAACATGTGGGAATAGTTAAAAACAGATCAGCTGTCCTTCATTAGTTCAGTGAAAACCTGCCACACAGATAAACACAAGCTTTCCCTGATATGTCAGCAGTCATGATCTCTTTGGAGCAGATACCAAGAAACAAAGCTGTAATATGAATTCACGCACATTGATGTTCAGAAATTATTCGGGTGCATTCAGAGTGTGACACCGGAGTCCCTCCTGAGAGAAAACTGCCTCGCAATTGTAAGTATAACCAAAGTATTTCACCTGACTATCGAAAATATCAAGACATTTGAGCTACTGACAGGTCAGTTGTGATTTGCAGCCATTGTCGTGCAGACAACTATCACTGGATAACGAAGACAAAATAAAACACTTGTTTCTATGGCAAGTTCTGAAGTAATGAGAAACGCTTTCTTCTGCACTTTTTAAATAGACGGCTGTTGTATGACTTCCTCTGAGATGATCCTAACACGTGAAGCCGACAGTCGGCTGTCGGTCGCCACCTACTGTTTCCATACGTCCAGCACCGCTGGCTCTCGCCGGCCTGTGCCGACGCACTGATTGGCTTTTCCCCTACAAAAATGCAGTCAGGGTAGGTAGTGTTTGGCCTCTGGATGACTGCTCTGACAGGTTGGTTTAACATGTGGTACGGGATGTGAAGAAGCTGAGCAAAGTTTTAAAATCAGAGCTCCTTATTTCTCGCTTTGCCTCTTTCTTTATTACTCTAAAACAAAAAGAACACAAGCTGACAACACCAGCTGTTCATCAGACACAGTCCTGATTAGAAACAGTCAGCATCATTTTACAAACTGTTTATCTACTGGGTCATGTGGAGGTTAGCAGATGCATACGTTTGCATATCTGCAGCTCGACTTCATCAGTGTCCTTTTCACTGGCAAACACAGACGTCCTCCACCTGGTAGTCTGGAGCGTTCTCTCCTACGCAGCTCAGAATGTAAGTGCCAGTTCACTGTCAGCTGCAGTCACTGCAGCGGGTTCAAGTGCAGCTTCTGCTGGATGTGATGCAGCATTTTTGTTGCTGCTACTTCTTTGATGTTTGTTTGATTTGTAAGGTGCAGAAGAGCATGAAGGCCACAGATGAGGAAAGAAAAATCTGAAGAGCACTTAGAGAAAGAAGTCAAAATTCAAGAAAAAGTCGAAATTTTAAGAATAATGTCGAAATAAGGAAGATTTTGAGACAATATCAAACGGCACACAACACTGTCCCTCAAAATGCCCTGTGTGGATGGACTGGAGAAAATGTACTTCAGAATGGGCTTCAACAGCAAAGAAACTCGTTTTCTGTTAACACACACACACTGTAGTCATCAGAAGTAGGACTTTGAAGACATCGTACTGAAAACTGCGTCTGTTCAGAAGGAAAAACCGAACAGGCTTGAAACTTCTGTCTCTGTCAAAACTCTGTGTGAGGTTCCTGCACAAAGACAGCACGTGTTTGACGTGCCCATTTTTCACTCCTCTGTCAGCGTAGTCGCTCCGGGAAGCCACCCAAGAACACAGTGGATGTGATGAAGTCATCTGTTGTTACTTAGTTGTTTGTTCTGTAGCCTCCATTCACACATAACAACTAAAACCATCAATACAACCACTGATGGCAGTGCTGCATGGCTTCAGCTTGTCGTACAAACCTGTATGTCACAGCACGTTGGGACCTTCACTGCAGTCATGCCGACCTCTCAGACGCCGTGCGTGCCTGAACTCCACAGCTTCAGGATCAAACAACTTGGTCAACTGTTTATTGTAACTTGCAATACAACTTATCCCCTGGAAACTGCACGCAGGTGTGAGCATCAGTAACCTTGTATTTGTACTTTACCCGCTGTGCCGCCACCTCTTCCAAGCTTGCTTGGGTTTTCCTTCTGATTTCAGTTTTCCGCACAATCTCTCCTTTAAAGTCCTGATACTGGTAACTACACTGTGTTTATGCACTAAAAGAGAAAGAGTTTTTTGTTACTAAAGCACATTCTGGAATAATTTCACCAAGGCATTTTGCACGGGCAGTCACATTCGCCGTTTGATAAAGTCTCAAAGTCTTCCTACTTTTGTCTTTATTTTCAAAATTTTGACTTTTTCCTTAAAATTTGTAATTTTTTTCTCAAGGCGCATAATTTAAAAAAATTCTTCCTCCTCTGATTTTTTTTCTTGTCCGTGGCCCTAATACTGCTCAGTATTAAGAGCCCCACAGTAAAAAATGAGTATCAGTGCTCACATGTGAGTCACTCCTCACTCAGGGAGGAAACTGCAGCTTCTGGGTGCTGAAGGTTTGAACTGTGTGTCACAGTCACTGCTGACTGTCGGCCCGGAAGAGCTAACTTCTTGCTTTTAGGACATGGGTTCACTTCCATTCCTCTCAGCTTCTAATGCACATTCTGGCCTCTGTTTTTGTGCCGGCGCAAAGCAAAGATGCGATGTCGCAATGCAGTTTTGATGTCATTTTGGTGGTGAATTTTCTCGCCACCCCAAACCAGGTGTTGAGTGCAACGCAGCCGGGGTCAAGAGCGCACATTAGCAGTCCTATCCAAACTCCTACAGGCAGGTTTAGTGGATGCTCTTCACGTTTCATTAAGCTACATAAATGAATTTTAAATGAGACATTCAGTTTCAGTAATCATATAAAACATGAAGCTGGCTCTTGTCTGTTGAATCACGCGTGAATCAGGCAGTTGATGACGAGTATGACGCAGCAGCTCTCCGTCAACTGAATGCTGCCACTGTGGATTTAAGGCAGGAGCTGACAGACAAGTCAATGTAATTAATAAGAGTCAGTATTTTTTCATGATTAAAAATGTTGCATTCAGTTTTTTTTGTTTTTTTTTAAATAAACTTTTCACCTGTTGTCTCTTCTGTCATTTCTCTGGTTTCTATGAATCGACTTGGGAAAGCAGAAAACTTTGAGACTGCAGTGAAAATGTTGTTTTTTAAGACCAACACTATGGGTTGAAACAGAATATTTGTTTTCCAAATCTTTTCAATAAATTTTGACTTCACTTTTTAACATTAAAGTTATGAGACATACTTGGATCACAACGAAACTGTTCACTTTTGGCGTTAGATACTCTTCCTTCATCAGCAGGGGGCGTGACTACT
This sequence comes from Naso brachycentron, assembly GCA_029874485.1. Classification (NCBI taxonomy): domain Eukaryota; kingdom Metazoa; phylum Chordata; class Actinopteri; order Acanthuriformes; family Acanthuridae; genus Naso; species Naso brachycentron. Next base: position 21,485,316 of record JAQFJA010000014.1, read on the forward strand.
CATTAATTAAAAGTCATTTTTAATTACTTGAAGAATCAGCCTGGGACAAACGGCTTCAACTCTAAAGAGCGGTAAAAACAGACGCAGGCTGGTCTCTGATCAGGAGAGGACTTGTGTTCTGTGAGGTTTGTGGATTTTTACTGTGTGAGCTGTTGTTGCGTGACAACAGGCCGAACGTTTCCTGTGAAGTTTGCAGATATGAACTTCGACCTGCGCCGTGCCCAGATTTACAAAAATAGAGCCCTCCAAGTTAGACATGCTCACAGTTTGAAAACCTCAGTCCTATAATCATCAGAACACAGTCATCATTGTCTGTAATGACTACCAGGGCTTCCCATTATAAAAGTTTAAAAACCTAGGCTACATGAAGCTCACAAAAATAAAACCAGTCCAGCTTTTTTCAGGTCTATTCAGAACAAAACACAGCCCAAAACCAAAGAGATAAAACACACTCGGTGTCACAATGCTCCAGACAAACTGATGATCAGCCAATCAGATCAAACGGAGCTGACAAGCCAGTTGTGAGGAAGTAAAAGAATGTTAATTTGCAAAAAGGTTAAAACTCCAACAGCTGCAGAAATCACTGCGATATGTGAGTGAATGAGAGAAGCCCGAAGTCGTCATTTCATTTCGTCACGTTGTACGTCTAAAGTGAAAAACTCACACCACAAACCTCAAACATGTTTAACAGGGAACATACAGGTGACCAACCAGGCCTGTTTTGACTGGTATCAGTGTGACTGCTGTAAATGAACATTAGTAGTTTTCCCACAGAGGAAACAGTTATTATACTTCTGTAATGAGATCAGAACAAACTAAATGTAATTTCAAGTCCTTTTGCCCAAACACTAAAAACACTAAAAACATTTCTTCACATTTACTTCACAGTCGCTGAGTGGGGGGTCAGATTGTGAGGTGATATGACTCTGAACTGCTGGAACAGAATTTAAACGTTTTAGCCAGAATAAACTTTAAACAAACTTGTGATGTGATGATCGCTGCACCTATTATAACATGATAACAACATGTGCACCAACATTTACTTGTTATCAGTTTGACAGTTTTATAACCACTTTCATAACAAAGGTCAAAGTCCTGCAGCTTTGTCTACATCAAAGTACTTGATTTGAATTTCGGAAAATGACAGTATGCAATGTGAGTGATGATTGTGAATATTTCTAACAAATGTATACAGACAAAAAAATGTGATGGGCAAATGAGAAGCACCAGAAAATGATAATGGATGTTAACAGCAGTGCCGCCTTTTACCAGTTAACACAATTCAACAAAACACTCAATTAAACTGATGACAGGATCAATGCAGGACACACATAATGACCTGACGAGGACAAAAAACAATCTTCATGTCTAAAGTCATGAATAAGATGCAACAGCAAAGAGTACATCTCTGACACCGAAATGATCTCAGGCTGTTCATGGGAATCTTTGGAACTGAATCGGAGGAAGAACCTCAGAATCTACCCGTCAGTGTTCCACTACGAAACCCACTCAGCAAGCAGTGCCTTCTGCTTTTTAGATGTGGTTAGGTTAATTAAAGTGACTTTTCAAAACATTACCTGCACCTGGTGAAGAAAAGCATTTAATCATCAACGTACAGAATTAAAATAAATATTTATTAACCTCTCTTCTCTTGTACTTTGACTCATTTAACAAAAACCAATCAGTGAGGCGTAAACACTGTGAGACGTACCTGATCCTTCCTCGGTCACCATCCCCAGACCCTCGGCTTTGTTCTGCCGCTCAAATGCATTTAAATCCAGAACACTGAAACATGAAGAAACACGTCGTGTGAGTCTCTCTCCACTGCAACGTTGGCTAACACCTGGATTCATCTTTGTCAAGAGGAGCATCTCATATGTGCAAACCTCTGTGTTAAAGGAATAAGACAGTTACAGTGTAACAAAGAAAGGCAGCGCGCCAACATTACTAAGATGATGAAGATCAGCCTACTCAATGCAAATAATGCTCCACAATGATTTGTTAACATTACCACCTGCTGATTGATAATTCACTGTGAGGGCTGCGTAGTGTCCCCAAAGGAATGCTTGTTTGTATTTGCAGAGAATAGTAATGTCACCACGTTTTATTTTGCTAGTAGTTTTAATGAAGATAATTTGGCCTGTCTTCAATTTGACCAACTTCAGCCTCTCCTCCGCAGTGTTGTGTCCGAGTTTTTGTCCCTCTGATAGAACGCTGGCTGATGTGTCGTCTTGAGCTGTGTTTTTAGATTAAACATTATATATGTCTTTTAATCAGTGCAGGGACTTTAGCGATAGGACGCTTTGATTTTGGGTTAACACAGAGACAAGCTGAGCACCGATCAATGAGCCATGGCTCCACTTTCCTCTCCGGCCAGCTTCTAGAGCAACATCACTGAGCTGGAAAAGAGGGTTTCCACTCTCTACAACATCCAGGAAGCTGAGAGACACCTCAACACTCATCAGCCCTGTGTCTGCCGGCAGTGAGGACCGGGAGGTCATGGCTCCATATAGCGCTGATGCTCCAGGCACAGCCTCCACGCTGCCTGCTGCTCCGGCTGCAGGGTCCTCTCCTTCCTCCGCTGCTGCTCAGGCCAAAACTTCAAACTCCAGCTCCAGCCTGTGTCTAAACCAAAAGCCCCATTCAGCTCTAATCCATCACACCAGGAGCCTGGGTTGTTATTGGCAACCACAAAAAGAAGGGGAGGCTCTTCTTTTGCACTCTTACATCCTGTGACATACAGCTGGAGAAGCAGGATTTTAGCAGGCTCCTCCAGCTGCTGAACAGCTGAGGTACACGTCTTTCTCTCTGTCTGGACAAGTATGGAGACCTGGGTCCACAACGCCCCTGAGGAAGGAGGGGGGGACCCGTTCAGTTGGGATAAAGTCACCTTCCTCTAAGGGAGCGAGAGAACTGAATGAAATACAGGAAGTGCGTCTGCTACAGACAGCTGGAGCACTTCCTGCACAGAGTGTGCTGAGCCATCTTCAGGCCAGCTCCTTGCAGGTACACTTCCTGTGCCACGTAAAGTCTGGTTTCATGTTATCACTTCCCTCAGTCACAGAGAACAAAGAAAAAACAAAACAATCACAAAGCATCTTCTAGTATTATATATATCATCAATAAGTGTCATCAATAAACAGGGCTTTCATACATTACAGGTCCCCAGGTACAAATACAGACATTTTAAAAATCTCAAAAAGAACCAAGAGCCATGGAAGGACATGAGGCGAGGGCCATCCTAAACACAGATCCAAAGTTCCACCACAGAACAAGACCAGAAACACCCTGGACTACAACATTACACCCAAGTCAAACTCCTCATCTAGACCTTTAGGTTGAAAGGGCAGCCAAAGTGTCAATCCCAAAAAGTTCCCTCTGGCATATCTTAGTTTCCACATCGCCCCCTCTTGGCTGTTTAATGTGTTCAATGCCCTGAAACTGCAGAGAGGAGACAGGGTGAGAACATTCATCGTTAACATCATTTCATCTGATGGAACTCTCCTCCTCACTAATCCTTTGTTTCAACACGCGACTTGTCTTGTCTATATAAATGTCATCACAAGGGCATTTTAATAGACAAATAACATTTTCTGTGCTACATGTCATAACACCCCTGACAGAAAAACTTTTGCCCGACCTTGGATGTTGAAGGACAGATGCTTCCATGTGTTGTGGCACTGTGCACGACGGCCATGAGGATGGTTCCCATTAGGTGGCGGGGCTCAAAGAGTCTGTTCGGGACCTGCCGTAGGCCACGTCTACATCGCTGCGTCTTAAATCAAAGATACAGCAGTGCAGGGCAACCGGTGGCTCAGTTGGTAGAGCCCCACATACAGAGGCTGTGTCCTCGCTGCAGCGGCCACGGGTTCGATTCCACCTGTGGCCCTCTGCTACGTGTCATCCCCTCTCTCTTCTCTGTTTCCTGTCTACTCTTCAGCTGTCCTATCCAAGAAATAAAGGCACAAAAAGCCCCCAAAAATAAATAAATTATTCACTGACCCTCACCCATGACGTGGACGTGCGTCATTTTTCTGAGACAGCCCGCTAAACTTCGCCCACATCTTGAGAGCCATTCTTGCTTAATCAGCCAATGTTCTGTACAATGCAAACAAGAATATATGTGAAATATTCTAAAAACAACTCACACAAAGATGTTATTCAAAATACTGTCTTATTCAGAATAAGGTCAAGGTTCAGGTTATTGCTGTGTGTCACTCATCACGTCTCCTGTCTGCATCTTCTGACGTCTCCAATGTTTCTGACTCAGATTCCTCTGACTTGTCCAACAGTCCTGTCGCATACATCGACCTTAATCAGCAAAGCCACAGGCGAATCAAAGTAGGAAGCTAAATCAAGAGCTCTTAAAGCTGTGCAGGAAGGAGTCTGACAGAGAGCCACGGCTCCACTCGCCCTGAGCTGGTCCGGTGTGGAAGGAAATAGCATGGCTGGCTGCCTGCATGCTGTCTTGTTGGAATGTCAGAAGTCTGTGTGCTTCCTGGAGTGATCCGGTCAAAAACCTTCTTTGCATTCAGTGTGTCTATGATTGAAGGGAAGCGAGGGTAAAGACTGCCAGCTAACAGCAGGCAGCGGACTGATGGTCTTATTCAGCTGTGGCCCCGCCTTCTTCCTGTAAGTGTGATGAACATAAAAGCCACTCAGCAATGTTCAGTGACTGCAGCTTTAAGGCTACAGAGCAGCTGTGTTTTTGTTTTTGTTTAATTTTGCAGTTGCCACAGGAGATAATCTTTGAAATTGTCAAATTAATTTGTGTATCATGTTTCTGTGTTCAGATTTTACTGAGAAGTGAAAAAGTGGATACACGTCGTGAAGGGTTTGGTGGAGAGAAGACCGTCCAGCTCAGGATCCTGGTTTGGGGTTACCTGCCGCCATTTTCTTTGGAGAACAGGAGATCTTGTGGCCTGGGTTCCTTGTCTGGACCATCCAAGACTGTCTTGATCCATAGACTGCATGTGCCTCTGGTTCTGTGGACTGTTCTACCTTCTGGATCTATACACTCTCAGAATCCAAGATGTAGCAGCAACATTGTGATTGTTGTGTTGTTGCTGTGTTCTGTACATGTGACATCTGTTGCACGTCTGTCCGTCCTAGAGAGAGGGATCCCTCCTCTGCGGTTCTCTCACAGGTTTCTTATTTTTCCCTGA
>JAQFJA010000014.1:21561289-21571405 GCA_029874485.1 Naso brachycentron
AAAGGTTCCATTTCCAAATGGTTTGTGGTATCTGTGGGGGGGGGTGGCTGACAAATAAAGTCACAGGCGAATTATTTTTCATTATTTGTTTGGTTTAATTGTCATGTTTGTTTTGGAAGGTCCAGATAAGGAGAGCGGGGGAAGCACAGGGGGCCTGGCCGTCCTGCCTGTGTGAAAATGACAACCTCACTTAGTAACCGAGCAGCTCTGGATCAAATATGTCATGTGTCTATTATTTTTTGTGCAAGCATCTAGCTAACTTAACAGCACGTGTAGTAGCAGCACTCACCTCTCCCTGGATGTCTCAGTGGGGGGGTGGAGGTAAGCCCTGGCTTATGAGCTCCAGGGAGGTACCATTCAGAGGAAGGAGGGGGGAGTAGAGATGAAAAATCCTAACTTATGTGATTAGTTGGATAAAATGTATTATTGATTTAGTTCTAGGAATTTGTATTTATGTGAATATCCATTCTTTGTATTCTGTTGTTAAATGCTGGTGGTTGGACGTGAATATTTATTGCTTTTTATAGTTGATGTCCCACCTGAGTAGTCAGCTCCTCTTAACTGTCTACATCAGGGAGGGTATATAAGGCAGCTAGCAGCTTTCACTCTGGTTTTGGTGTCGGTGTCTCATGGTACATGTATAGAGTCAAATAAATGACAAAATTGCTCGGCACATTTTACCTCTGAGTCATGCCCTTTTGTTTGGAAAGTTAAAGCCACCCTCAGTCAGTCTGACCAGTCTGAAGTGGAAACGAGGCGTTACTCTGACCTGCTCACACTCAGTCAGGTTTGCACCTTATTGATCTGGTATTGTTAAAAATTGGCTTTGAAAAGTATTTTTGTTATGAAACTCCCAAACATATTTTGTATCTACATATAAACCTCACAGTTCATATTATATAAATATAAACAGTATTTCTTTGTAAACTTTGTTACAAAGTTAATATAAAAAGAAATAAACATTCAATAAAGTGTCAAGTCTGACAACCAGATTTAATTTTTTGCGCTACAGGCTGCAGCTAAAGAGGTAGAGCGAGACGTCTTCTTCAGTGGTTCGATTCCCGACTTCTCTGAACTCTGAACACCAAACAGGCTTTTCCACTGGTGGGTGAATGTGTGTGTGTAAGTGTCTGATGAGCAGTCAGCACTCTGTGGAGAAGCCCCCCGGTGTTGTAAAAAGTGTGTGTAAACGGGTGAATTCTGAAGACAGACTGAAGCGTTTTGGGCTGTCAAAAGACTAGAAAACATAAATGCAGCCCATTTACTATTTTACCATTTCATTTTCTGTTATTAAGCACAGGTATTTCCTCCTGTGAAATATCCAGGTGCATTAGGCCACATAGTCTACATACTTTGAAGTGTGGTCTGCTCAGTTCAGCTGCAGTGCAGAGTTGCTGCACAATCACTGCCTCCATGGATGACTTTGAAGGCTGAGGTTAAATATGTTGGCAGCTTCTTCTACGAAGTAAAACAAGTCAACTAATCCAGACAGATTTTAAACATTTCAACTAATTACAAACAAATACTCAAGTTTTCTTCTGTTCTGTCTTGAGAAAACAGAAAATAATCCTTCCAATGTAAAGGTAACATCCAGCAGTGATCGCTTCCGTGGTGACGGCTGTGTGACTTACCAGAGGAAGCCTCGAGTCTTTCCAGTCTGCTGATCAGCCAATCCAACGAACTGGAAAACTGAGCACAGTTTTTTCTGTTTCCTCTGATCAGTGCAGCTGGACAGGGGAGGAAACAGGACAGACATGACTACACAGGTGTTGCTATGATGTCAAAATGGACATGTCCACATCTGTTTGACATTTTTCACGTTTTATTTTGTCCCTCTGAATAATGTTCATATCAGTTCAGTTTAACAGGATGACTCTCTGTAAAGCCATGCTTTATAAATGTGGTGATAAAATCCATTGTTACTTTGTGTGTGTGTGAATGTGAGTGTGTTTTTGTTTTTCTGTATATGTGGGGTTCGAAAACCTGAATTTTACACTCATGGTGTGGGGTCCAACAATTTTTGTGGGGACAAAATCTTGGACCCCACAACTTTAACATTTAATTTTGGGGTGAAGACTGAAGTTTATGGGTAAGACATGAACTTAGCTTGACTTATATGAGGTTAGGCTACGGCATAAATCAGTTAAGGTTAGGGTTGGGTCAGGGTTTGGGTCAGGCCGTACAAATGATTGGAAGCCAATGTAAAGGCCCCACAAAGATAGCTGTACAAACGTGTGTGTGTGTGTGTGTGTGTGTGTACCTAGTAGTTGGTAGAGGGAGTTGAGGATGGAGCTCCAGGCCTCTCCTGCCTCCCTTCCAACTGCCTCAGCAAAATGAGCTGCACTACTGTAGACGTGAAGACGATCAATACACTCCAATACGAGACTGATCATCCCCTACAGACAGACGGCAGTTTGTTCTAACGACCTATTCAACTCGAGTCACACAATCACAATCACATAAAGTCAATCAGAGAAAGAAACAGAACATACTGGTTGACTGTAACTGGCCCAGCTGCAAAAACAAGCAGGTTCCCAGTGACACACACACACACACACACACACATACACACACATACACACACCAGTCTTTCCTCACCTCTTCCTGAAAAAGGTTCTGTCGGTTCTTCAGAGCTCTCAGCCGGTTCTGCTTGACTTCATGTTCCAGGTGATCTCCAGGTGGCTGGAAGTAGCCAATCAAATCCTGCAGACTGAGACTGAGTGAATCTATTGGAAGATGAAGAGTGGTGCTCTTCTCTCGTTTCCTCAGAGTGTCCAGACCCCTGCAGCACACGGAGAACGTCAGAGAACGTCAGAGAACATCAGAGAACGTCACATCGCTGCTGCTGCAGTGCTGCATGTTTTGTTGGTCACTCTTCATGTTCTGAGTGTGCGGCTGAGTGACATTTTGTTTTTAGTTTTTGTTCAGAACTGTGGTCATTTCACACTGATGTGATCGGCTCCATGTTTAACACACAGCTGCATCAATTCAGACAGCTCGTTCAGAGCTCTAAACATACAAGTTAACTTGCTAAAAATGCAGGAGTTCATCTACAGTGAAACTGAGTGTATTTTTCAGTGAGTAATATTTCCCACGGCACTCCGTCTCTCCTTTATTCACCTGAAGTGTCTGAAATTATCACAACTCCACTTAAATGTGTAAAATTATGTATTTTGTGTTTTAGAACATGCAACCATTTTGACATTCAGAAATGATCACTCTGCTTATTTTACAGGCCACCACTTTGAAATCTAACAAAAATCTAGTAAAACCTTAAACTATGACATCAGAAGATGCCAGAATCACGTGAGTGTGTTTGATAATAACCAGCATGATTATTGACTCATGGTTTATCATATAGTTTATTGTTTCAGGTCTGCTTCATTGAGCTACAGATAAGAAAAAATACTTGTTCTTCTGTTGTTTGATTAATTCTTATCTTACGTTCTTAAGGCTTCCATATAGCCAATATATTGATGACAGAACGAGTGAGTTTCTAATGCGAACATTCTGTGAAATTTTAAAAAATGGTAAAATCATCCCGAGGCTACAAAACTTTACGTGTTGCTGCTCGCTTCAGTTTAAGTTTCCAGCTGATTGTTGGTCTCTTCCTCATTACCTCTTTTTGAATCCCTCCACAAAGCCCAAAAATAAATTATGTTCATTATTGTATTAATTGCTGATTCTTTTGATGTTATTAATTTACCTCTGAAACAATGAACAAGCAATTAATTAATAGAGGTGGTGCCCTTTTCAATGAGTATTTCATTATATGTTATAAAAGAATAAAAGATGTGTGTTCATTTATCTGACTCACATTTATATGCCCGAACAGCACCTTACCTTTGATTGTGGCTTATCTTGGTGTGTGCGTGTGTGTGTGTGTGTGTGTGTGTGTGTGTGTGTGTCTGCCCTTGTACAGCTATCTTTGTGAGAACCAGTTTTTAGTCATTAGAGTTTTACTCCATGGAAGTGAGGACACTTTTTGAACAGTGAGGACATTTTGGCCGGTCCTCACTCTGACAGGCCTGTAAAGGACTTTTGAGTGTTCAGACTTGGTTTGAGGGTTAGAATCAGGTTTAAGTTAAGGTCAATGAGTGTCCTCACAAGTATAGCAGTACAAACATGCGTGTGCGTGTGCGTGTGTGTGTGTAAATCCACCTGATGAACAGGTTAAACAGGAAAACGGTGCTGCGGATGACTCTGGCAGTGCGGCTCTCCTCGTGTTGTGAGCGAGACAACGTCAGGCCATCGTCCATGTGACCCTCATGATGCATTATGGCCTGAAAATAAGAGCTCATCTTTTGAAAAGCAGTAGAACAATAGAAACACATATGGAAAACAACAGTGTGACAGCAGATTTTCCCACATCTCCTGTGTTTGATGTCAGATAAACGAAGCTGAAACATGTTAACGGTGCTTTTACACTCGATGTGGAATCTCTTTCAAACAATGAACCATGTGATGGAGGCATGATGCAGCTGATTTCTACCTGCCATCCTCTCATGCAGACATGAGGACGGGAGTTTCAGATTCCTTTAACAAAAAAGAAGAGCCGCCTGTCCTTTGACCACAGTGAATCCTAAAAGGTGAAAAGCTTGCTCCTGAAAAACGCACAGATCTTGGCATTTAAAAACTCCTCTCTTTTCGTTCTTCCACCACATCATAGTAAGAGCGACACACAGCAGGTATAAATGTGGTTAGCTTGTGAATGTTAGTGATGTCATGTGGAAAGTTCATGTTCAGGATTATTTAAAGGGGCATTTTACAACACAAGGATGAAGACAGAAATACAGTTTAAGCCCCCTTATGCAAAACAACAGAAAATTATGTAAATTTATGAACTATTAATAACTTCATGGGAAAAAAAAAACTTTTAGATGTGCTAAGGATAGGCTGAGGAGTCACAGCTTTGATAAAGTGAGGGTAGCTTCATATATCAGCTTCTTTTAATTTCATACGCTGTTTAAGCAGCTAATCTCTGAATGGTCCTCTATCAGGACATGTTCTGCAAATGAAAAAACGTTTCAAACATGAGCTCAGACTCAACATCTCCTTGCACTGATCCCGTCATTGCTACCTGTGAAAACTAGCAGCTCTTCCAAAACGTGGACGTATAGTTTGTGTTTAGATTTGTTTTGGAAGATTGCATCATGAATTTAGATTTGTACAGCAGGAGACTCTGTAGTTAAACTAAAGGCCAATTTATGCATCATCACATCACAATTGTCTCCACAGTAACCATATTTGACAGGAACAATAGAACATCAACTAGAAAGTTAACATTTACACTGTCCAATCACATTAAGCCTGATTTATGCTTCTGCATCGAATCAAGGCCACACCACATAGGCACAAGCCCTTCACCGTAGCCTATGGCATAGCTCGTCGTGCACCTCCTCAAAAATGTAACGACCACTAGCACTGTGATTGGTCCGCTTGGTGGAAGCACATTTCTTCCTATGCATTTCTAGCTTCCTCTTCTACTCATGTATTCCACACATTTCCTGCATGTCGCAAACATGGACCAGGTCGAGGAGCGATTGATTGAAGAAATCCAAAAATATGCACATTTGTACGACTCTTTGTCGCCATGTTACAAAGACCAAGGGACACAATTTCATGGCGAGAGATTGCCAATTGGCTGGGTAACTGCAGAGCAACACGGACATCACGGACAAGTATAAATCTTTCGACGGCGTAGGCCACGTGCGTACCTTACGGCATAGGGATACGCGTGCAGCCAACGCAGAAGAATAAATTAGGCTTTATGTGACAAAATATGACCGTGTTGGCACTATAACAAAACTCTCCAGGTATGTGAGTGACACATTTCTGTTGGACTTACACCATTTTTGTCGAGAAAATTGGCCTTAAGTTTTATTGTCAACGGTACAACTTAACATGCCCTCCCCCCACCTCAAAGTAAAATACTTTGCCCTTCCAAGTACACAAAACAAAATCTGAAAGCAAAGTGGAACTGCAAAAAAAAGGCGTGCCGCCTCATTTCAAACCAAACTGTACCGCTCAGTGGAAACGGGGCTTTTGACGGCTGGTAAGCAGTCCATCCTTTTCTGTCTCTTGCTAGACGACAGCAGTGTGAAGAGGCTGTCGCTGGGGTGGATATTTGTTTTTATATCCATAATTTCTGATGTGCTAAAAACATGAACTCATATTATAGCTGTAAAAGCTTATCAGTATTTTCACTTACAAAGATAGAGCTGATGCAGTTGCTTCGTTTTTCATTGGAGTAATTGTACTTTTACTTGAGCACAGATGTTCAGTGCTGCCATTGAGGTACCTTTCTCTGAACTCCGCCCATACGAGCACACTTGGCGTCCACAGTCTGGTAGGTGAGCCACAGACACGTGTCAACATGTTGGATGTAACACACAGAGTCGCCGTACTTGATGTCAGGAGCACCCATTCCATCCATCTCCTTCTTCACACCAGGGTCCAACTTTTCCTGAAGCAGAGAAACACAAAGAAGCAACCTGAATATTATTACTGACATTCACTGTTACAGGACAAAGAGCTGCTCCGCACGGAGGCGGCCGTGGTCACTACTGTGTTTGTTGATTTTGTTATCTTGTGATCACAAGCAACATGTTTCCCTTATGATCCTTACATGATAGCTGTCTGCTCTAGCTGTAGGAAACAAAACAACACATTCGTACCTTTATTTCCTGTTCAGTTATGAATCCTCCCCAACAGTGGCAGAGATCTTGTGATGATGAACCACACTCGCTTTACATTTCTCCATAATTATCCCGTGATCTTGAGATGAAGGCTCGTTGTTATATGATAAGCAGATAAACTATCCTGTTATCTCAGACAACAAACTGTTTTCCCATAATAAGATGATTATTTTGTGATCTTGAGATGACAGAATGAAAAAGGATCATAGCCGCCAAGGCCGCTCTCGGCTTCTGCAGCCTTGACAGATATCGGTTCATCATCATTACCATTATTTTGACTTAACCGGAGGAAGTATAACCAACTTCATGCAGGGTAGCAACGTAGCAAGGTAACGAAAAAAACACATTTTTCCATGAACTCCTTGTCTTTTAACATATGGCAGACAGCTGAGGGCCTCACTAGTTCATTGACATTTCAGTATCATTTGGAATGAAAAAAAGACATTTTAGCCGTGACAGACAGAAGCACATCTGGCTGCAGACGAATCAGAGCTCTTGGACTCTCACACCTGATAAGTGAAAGATAAGTGCAAAAGACAGTATTCAGATTCAGGGAGACTCTGCCACCTTTTCTAATCCACTGCTTCACATCTAAGGCTTTCAAAGGACCCCTCTGTTCCCATCAGCACCACCCCCCTCCACCACTACCGCCACAGAGAACAGGCACTGCATGAAAAGTGGGATTTTCGTCAGTCACTGTCACTGTAAATTGCTTTCGAAGTTCAAGTCGACACCGGGAATTCACGGCCAGCACAGAAAACTCCCACTGCAGTGGATAGATGTGAATGTTCAGTCTTTCAGAGTGAAAGAGTCCGTCCAGGCCCTTTGACTCTGAGGTTTTCACATGTAAATGAAAATGCTGTGAGCTATGTAAATGCAAATCAGTATTGTGCGTGTGCATGTGTGTGTGTGCGTGTGCGTGTGCGTGTGCGTGTGCTCTCGTGAGAGCAGCATATAAGAGCAGCATGTTTTCCAAATGATCTCACTTGGAACTGCAGCTTTTCGCCTCACGAACATCTTCACTGTGTTTCTAGCATGGCTGGACGTTGTCTTCGCTTCACTCCAGAAGACACTCCTGTGCGAGGACGGGACAGACCGTCCAGTCCCAGCACTGACCTTGAGGGGAAACTGCTGTGTGCCATCAGTGGGCTGTCTCACCAGCTGACCCAGCACTCGACACAGTTTTCACAGTTCATGGATGAAGTAAGACAACAAATGGCCGACTTCAACTCCAGACTGACATCACTGGAGGAGCAGAGCCGACCAATATGTGGCCGTGAAGAAGAACCCAGGAGAAAAAGACGGGTGCACAATCCCAAAATTGCGGTAAGGACAAATTAAATTGTTATTTTTAAGGGAGTTTGCTCTTTACATGAGATGTAAAGAGAGATGTGCTGAGATCTATGCTCGGCATTTGGCCTTGTACTTGTAAGGGAAAGGACTAAATGAATGAACGGATGAATCTGCCTCATTGATCTGTCCTGCTGCTTAAACCTGGATATATTTGTTTTCCAAAGTGACTTTTTTTTTGTCTTTTAAAGGAAACGGTGCGCCGTCTCCACAATAGCGAAAGGAACGACAGGCGCTATGACCCCGAGCAAGGGTAAGATTTAAAGAAAAACCTGAATGCATTCTGCTGAATGTAAGTAAATGTAAACCTTCTCTGACCATTTTACATTTTGTTTTCAAAGCCTGAGCTCGCCACACAACGAGGCAGTGACGTCTCATTTAATGGCAGCTCTAGCAGCAAATTCACACATGAACGGTGTGGACAGCACAGTCCTCTTATGTAAGTCACATTTATTACGTGTCTCTGTGTTTTGTTTGTTTGTGTTTTTTTATTTTCCTTTGGCCAGTGTTTTCTCTTTCTAACTTTCATATTTTTCTTCCAGTGGCCTGCAAGACGTATTACGAAACAGTCCGGAGGAATTTCAGATACAGGCAACCAGATCTTTCAGCTTAGGCAGCAGCCATGAAGACTTCAGCCCGCAGCAGACAGAGGAGGAAGAGGGTACGACTTACCAGGATTACACAATATTCTGACTGCATAATAATGTAATAATAATTAGAATCTCATCTGCAGCTGTATTATTTATCTAGAACACACATACACACATACATTATTGGTCTGCCCCTCAGAGCAGTACTAATAGTACTACTTGTGTTGACAGCTGCTGGAGGCAAGGAGGAGTGTCTTGGCCACCGAGGAGGAAATGGATTTTTGGCGGGGTGTCACCATTGACCTGATGTCAGATGAGGAGGATGACACTGTGGACGGGGAAGCTGGGTGGATTGTGAGGCCTCCATCCTTTCGAAGTCAGGAGCTCTCCAACCTGTGTTCATCACTGCAGGAGAGGCTGGAACAGAACCCAAAGTATGTGGCGACACACCACAAAAGGCTGTGTACTGGGTCACCCTCGGAGAGACTGGCACCCACTCAGTATGACCCGGACGCAGCAAAGAGACATTTCATACGGCCGACAGCGTAGCCCTCCACTCCCCTCTGCCGCTTTTTGGATTTTTCAAGGCACCAGGGCCCAAAGAGCATCAGTCCCTGGAAACCAGTGCAAGCTGCCAGCTGTTGCTGTGAACTGAAGTGTTTCATGCTCAGTGTTTTATTAAAGCCTCACTTTGCAACATGTTCCTGGCAACTGTGGGGTTTTTATTAGTATTAGTTGTAGTGAGATTTTCAGTGTGGAGGTTATTAGTCTGCTGTTTTTATCATTATAATTCATTAAAATGGAGCACAGATGACCAAAAGTAACACATTTGCTGTCCAATCACTCATGAGCTTTCCTCTGAAATGTCTGCGGTGTCTTTCAATGAGGTGTTTTGTGATGCCAGTAATATTCAAATGCTAAACTGACCCCCTCATTTTGAGGTCAGAATTGAATTTTCGGCCCGTTTCCCTCGGCAGTCCTCTTCCTGTTTTATTTTGACGAAAACCAGTCGCAGAGGCTCTTTGACCCTGGCAATCTAAAAACTACAAGAGAACTCGACTGGATGTGATGCTGAGGTTTCCATTGGATACATCTCCTGGTGGGCAAAGTGAAGGGATAGTGGGATGTGGCAGCCTCAAAAGAGTTACGGGTTGTAAGTGATGCCCCCTGGTGCTCTCTGGTAAGAACTGCAGAATCTCTGGGATAAACAACAGTTATACATTATATTCATTCATCACACTCATTACTATGGAAGCATATAAGGTCTCCTGTACGCTTCCACACATTGCCCTTCCCCTCACAGAGTCTGTGGCGTCACACACCACTGACAGTAGCATGCATCGTCATATGCACAGTGATTGCTTTCAGTGTCCTGCTAGTGATTCACATCACTGTAACTCTTGTTGGGATCCACAGATGAAGACGTTCATTTTAGGGATTTCAACAGGACTGTTTTTGAATAAACATGTTTCTCATCT
>JAQFJA010000014.1:21820733-21832774 GCA_029874485.1 Naso brachycentron
TTGTACATTAATTTATCCTCAACGTATTTAGGTTGACCTTACAGATTAGAGGGTTTAAAGTGGGGTCATTGTTTGTATATTTAAACTCAAGAGGCAGATGTTTCAAAGGATAAAAACAAAAAGAGTTCAGTCAAATCACGAAGAAGCCTGGGATCATAGGATATGTTTTTTTTTTTGTTTGTTTTGTTTTTTTTTGTTTATCAGCCACCATTTCAGATGAAAATCTATGTGACTGACTCAGGCAGAGCTGTTCATGCATGAGGTGATGTATTTAAATTTTAATTATGGTATAATTAGTCATATTTTGTGACATCGTTGGAAAGATTCGAAATAACTAAATACACAACTTAATGAATATAACAAAGAAATATTCCTATGTAGACAATTTAATGTAGAAATGTTACATATCTTCGGTTTAAATAGAAACATCTTTTAGAAGACTGTGCTGTAGATCAAGTACAGCTTGTTGCACCAGCCATGTTTGGCAGAAAAGAAACAGCAGGATTTTTTTTTTTTTTTTTATTTTGTTCTTATGCAGAATAACAGTAATTGTATTCATGTTTTCTGGTATTAGCTTAATGACTCAATTTCCTGCAGAAGCATGTGTTGTACCTGCCCGGTGGTCTATTGTCTCCCACTGTGCCCAGAAAGGTCAGTAACAATAAACCGTTGTTAGACTTGACTCCATTAACATGAGTGTTGATATCATGCAATAATTTATGACTTTGATCAGCTAATGTTTCTAATTGAAAATAACTGCTCCTGTATTTGTTCTGCATATGCTGTAGCCTTGTTAATATTGTAAATACCAGTGGGTTATTTTTTTAAAAATCACACTAATGGCATGCTGCTGTTTTGAGCCTTCGATGCACACTAAGTCAAGCCGCCGCAGTGGTTTCCTGCTTCCTACCAACAAAAGAAAGATAACAATATGCTTCTGAATGGCTTGTGTTTTTGTAATGTTATTTGCTTTCCTCCTGAGTTCAAGTCAAGGAGACAAATAACACTTGATCCACTGTAACAACAAAGAGACGAGCAGAGCTCACCCACCACTTATAGTCTCAGATCAATACTGGTAATCAGTGAGAAGTGCCAGTCTGCCCTCACCTAAAGTCATCAGATAAACTTTCCAACAACTCTAAATGATCCTGTGTGCTTGTTGTGACTTGTTTATTTACCATGTTATGTTATTTTTAGACTCAGATTAGCATTTTATAAAGTTTTAGAATTAAATATGTACCAAAAGTAAAACACACATGCACAAACCACCAGGGTTGTGCTTGTAAGGAGGTCAACAAAACAAAACGTCTGCTAAAAAGTTAGAATTACATAAAGTGCTAATCTGAGTGTAAAATGACATAACATTGTAAATAAACACGTTAAAACAAACAGGACCATTTAGAGTTGTTGGAAAGTTTATTTGATGACTTACGGTGGAGGCAGGCGAGCACTTCCCATGAGCTAAGCTAATTAGCGGTGGACGAACTCTGCCAGTCCCTTCCTTGTTACTGCGCCAGACTTACACAAAAGAAGTACTGCGTTTGCCAACTGATTCCCAATCAAACACATTGGTAAGAGAAGCTTTACATTGTTAATAAGGACTTAAAAAGTGTTTTGAAATGCAAACATTAGAATTAAAGCATGCAATAAAAATGCATTTAATGCATTTAACTTGAAATTCTGCGATTAATCGCGATTGAAAAAATGAATCGTTTGACAGCCCTTGGATCGATGCCTTTGTAAGGCACTTTGAATCACCTTGTGTCTGAATGGTTCTATATGAACAAACCTGCCTTGCCTTGCAAGTGGAAATAGAGCATGGCAGCTTAATGAATGTTGACCAAAGACATGAAACTGTTCCTACACAGGGAGCTGAACTTCAGCTGACTCGATGATAATCAGAAATTCAAACTGCAAGACCATATGGGACCTGAAGCAAGACTGCACTTTAAGTTGTGAACCATTAAATAAAACTGGGTCAAGTAAATAGCAGCAGATTTAACCACAATTTTTAAGACTCAAACAAAATCATGAGAGTTTTGAGTATCTGGATTGTTGGTTCCCCAGTCTGAGAACAACTGTTTGTGAGATATATGTAGGTATTAATGATTTATTGATTGTCATCAACATTCACAATTTCCTTTGAGTTTTTGTGGATTACAATGTGAATTATTTAGAGTAGTTTCTTTCTGTTCCCTCCAGGTTTTCTTGTTTGAAGCACAAAGAAAAATGTACTTAGGATTATATGCTTAGAAGCTGTTAAAATATGTTGAAGACAGTTTGCTTTGAAAGGGTTGATGAATGCAAAAATGTGGGTGAGTGAATAACTGCAAAACAGAGAGGCTGTTTTCATGCAAAGCAGATAGCAGATGTGAACTGGCACACCTTCGCACCAACTGACTGTGATAAGTGTGACAAAGAAACTTGGAGTGATGAATGACCTTTCTGTGTGTGTGTTGAAAAGGCTGGTGTTTCATGTATTTGATTATTAAAAGAGAAGAGGGGAAGGTAGACATTCTGAGTACAAAAAAAACTGTAAACTTGTCATGAAAAACTTTTCAGTCTGATAGGCTTGTTCTTATTTTCTGTTTCCTTTTGATGGTTGTTTTTATGAAAAAAAATGTCAGTTTTTTTTGCTGACGGACAATTTGATTTATAATTTTTGCAACAAAGCTTTTACTTCCACACAATGACTGAGAAAAAATTAATTAAATATGAAAGACTAAAAGATCTTCTTAAGATTTAAATAAACTGCGTTCAGTATGCTTTTGCATTTAAACTTTTGCCATTACCTCATGAGAAAGGGTGGTCAACAAACAAATGAGCTCTTTGATGATTTTGATTTTAAGTCAAGCATTGACAGATTATAATGACAATGGGCTCTGGACACAAACTCTCCATGGACCCCTACCTACACGCTAATACACATGTGTTCTACTCAGTTCAGTTTAGTTCACAGCATGTGAAATTATGACATTTTGAGTCTGTTTTGTTCTATACTGTGTACAGGTACAACACAGAAGCCTTTAGACCTACATTTTAAGGGGTCAAAACTCACACCTAAGTTTAAATAAAACCACCAGCAACAAACACTCAAAGAAAATATAAATGGCCATCAAATAGAGTACAAAGCCACAGTGCAGCTTCAACCACACAAAAAGTGAAAAATTCCATACCAAAACCATCTGTTTTTATTTGGGGATGGGGATGGGGGGAGGTGGCGCCGTCTTATAATGTTACAGAAAACCTGCATATGTTTTTTCTCCTCATGTTCCTACACAACAGAACTTGTTCTTCTTATCACCAGACGAGGCTGCTCTCTCTCTGACAGCTGACTTTTAAATACCATGAATGGGAAGCATAAGAAACATCCAGATCTGGATGTTTCTTATGCTTCCCATTCATACTGCTGTTATTTCAAGCAAAAAAGAAAAAGATGTGATTAATCGCGATTAACTCAGGAAATTTTGAGATTAATCGTGATTAAAAATTTTAATCGTTTGACAGCCCTACTATTTATGTCTATTCTCTGAAGCAGACATCATGTCCAGGGGGTTTGCATCGCCGTTTTTCAGGGCAAGAAAAAGTTATAAAAAATGCCTTTAACAAAAAAATAAAATAAAATGAATAAATAAATCCATACATTCCTATTTCAAACCATGTATGGAACTCAAGGTACATCAAGATGCATCTATAATAGTTTGCATCATCAAGTTGTAGCCCATCTTATCCACAATGGTTGGAATGGTGAGGTGCTCGGAGAATCCAAGGCCCACTTTGCTTCATACTTCACACAGTGGCACCACATCTGTAGCCTATTTCTGCCATCTGTTTGAGATCCCAGAACACAAAAGAGTCAAACCAACCTGTAGACTCTTTAAGTTTGTCATGTCATCAACAGTGATGACGGGTTTTGTGGGCGGGGCTGAACCAGTGGCAGAAAGTGACAGATCTGCAGTAGTGTTAGGTGGTGGTGTCAGCAGGTACGAGTGCCAATTTCAATAAAATGGATCATCTGTACGCTGTCTCCAGTTATTTGAATGGTTTTGTCAGCAGAGGACAGGCTGACTTACATTAATGAGCTAACTGTTAGCAGTGGGGTGAGGTTTCTTGACTTGTACGCACAGTCAGGTTGGGTCAAGGATCCTTGTGCCTAACCCTAACCCAGCGTCTTTATGAAAGAAAAACTCAATTTAGTACTCTGTGGTCATGTGACAGTATATGTGTATACCTGTAAATGTTAGAATGAGATTAATCAGTATCTGTCTGTAGCTGATATGGTAGTGGAGAAGTAGGGGGGTTATTTAAGTGTATGCTTCTTCCTGCTCCTTTTTCAGACATGGAAGCTGTTCTTTTTTGTTTTTTTTTTTCTGAGAATTTCTCTATTGATTGTACTGTCTGTTGTTTCTGTTTTCAGTTTGTTAATCTTGACTTGTTTTTGTTTTGTTATGTTTTACCTTTTTTTGCTTCTACATGTGTGAATTAAAACAATTCAACCAATCCAAAAAAAGTTCTTGACGTTTAATGCCCAGATTTGTTGGTTTAATTTCTGCATCTTGTGGACCAATGTACCGCTGAGCCAGTGGTGATGATATCAAACACAGCAGTACAAGACATGGGCTTCATTTACAAGTACAACAACTACGTACTGATGGCAAACTGCACTTGCATGGTTATGTTAGCATCAACTCTTTTTCATAGTTTAATGTATGTTTGGACAGTGTAATGTTAAATGTGATTGCTAGTTTGAATTGCAAATGTGACTATTATCTATTTGTCTTCAAATCCAGACTTTGATGGAGGCTAAGCGTCACAAGTTTGACGATGGTATTCTACAAAAATGATTGTCATGTTTTTTTGCATTTCTATTCTGCTAACAAACATTCACACAAAAAATGAGACATCCTTTATCCTTATTCTAGCCCCGAGTGTCTGGTTTCCTTTGCTTGCTTCCGGTGTTTTTCTTCCACCACAGTGTGTTTGCATTTGCAGTGATGTAACCGTGAAGTCCGCTCCACATTGCTCTATAATGCTGCCATACTCGCTGCTAAGACAAAACAGACTTTTTGATTTGTCAACAAAAAAAAACATAATTGGTTGAGAGGCGACCTGCTCCTTGTATAATCACCATTCTGTTGTGTGTCTGTGTGTGTTTGTGGCGCATTCTTGTGAATAATATCCATATGAGAATGTGTGTGCTCCATTTTGCAGGAGGCAGGCGGTGTGTGTGTGTGTGTGCACTCGCTCTCTTTAAGCCAGGAAACATGCAATTTGAAACGGTGGGATGGTGGAATTTCTAGCCCACATGCTGTAGCAGGAGACGAAGACACGTGAGCTGGTTGACCTCAAACCATCTCTGAGGGAGGGAGGGGAGAGTGGGGGAAGGGAGTGGGGAGGGGGGACTCAGACTCAGACACAGCCCGGAGAAATGAGTGTGCATTTAACAGAGGAAGAGAAGGGCAGAGAGAATTAGAAGCTGTGAACACTCAGACAAGACACCTTCTTTAAGGAAAGTGAGGTGGAGAGAGTAATGGATGGAGACAACAGATGGGGAGAGAGCAACAACGAGAGAGATAAAGAGTAAAAGAGCCTCTTAGTGACAGAACGTGTCCTGTAAATGAGCGATGGTTCACTTCATACAGCGAGCTGTAAACAGAGCAGGGCTGGGGGCCGTCTCTTCACAGGGAGCACTCAGACTTTTTCACAGGCAGAGGTAGAGAGAGGTTTACTGGTTCTGCTTTCACTTACCATGCTCAACAATTCTGCTGTTTGTCTCTTGCTTTCACACATTAACATGTGAGAGGTGTGTGAGTGAGAGAGTGAGAGAGAGAGAGAGAGAGAGCACACACTTGTGTCTGTCTAAACAGAAGGATTACATTATGTCAGAGAAAGTGGATTTATTGTGTTAGTCCGACTGAACTACATCGAATTTCAACTAACACACCAAGGTAATATGATTGGTGATCGGTTTACTCTTCCATGTTTACGCTAGACTGGGCTCAGACCAGAGACTCCGCCCACTTCACTGAGCGGACTTGTTTCTCTTGGTCGGGCATTGCCTTCACTTTGAGCAACTCTGGGAAGGAGGAGGTTAGATTTTCCCTAACTCTTCCTCTTCGGTTGTTGTCTTTTAAATTTAATCAGCGTGAACGATCATTACATCACTAGGGGGCGTTTCACCAAATGCGGAGTGAGTGCGGAGAGAAGTCTGGCTGAGCGAGACAACTAAAATCCAAGCTGTTAAATAATCACACAGGTGTTGTTATATTGTGTTGTGATTCAGATTCTGACCCACCATGTGTCATGGAAAGAGACAAATAAACATTATTCACTTTAAATCACATCACACGATCACCGTGAGTAGACAGCTGCTGACGACAGACCGGGACAGACTCTGCCTGGCCCGAAGGAGCATCAGTACAAACAGACGTGTGGCAGCTACTTTTCCACGTATAATTTCATTTTTTAAACTCGTATCAAAGACATGACGTAGAATCACATCACTGCTCTTGGTCCTGTAACCTGGCTTTGTTGTTTACAGTATGACAGACCGCTTAGTCCTTCCTGTGGGTCCCCACCCTCAGCACTCATTGGATAATCGCCTTTTTTTTTTTTTTTAATCTTTATTTTTCTTTCATCAAACATGAAGGAACATACAGGAACATACAACTTGGAGATGCACCTGCCAAATTTACATATACTCAAATAAAATACATATATGAGGTTTCACAAAACTGAAAAAGAAAAAACAAACAAACCCCAAACCCCAAACAAACAAAAAAACAAACAACAAAAAAACCACAACCATATATACCCACCCACCTATACATATTCATATATACATACACATATACTTTCATACATACATATATACATCTTACATAGGCCTATATATATGCGCATACATAACCTAAACAATGCAGGGAGAGGAGGTAATTGTAAATGAGGCATTGCCTTTGTCAATGGTGCCCATCTTACACAGAACCTGTCTGTTTTCATTTGCAATCTTGCAGTGATCTTTTTCATGATATACACATTTTTTACTCTTTCCCTCCATTCTGTTATGCTAGGAGGCTGCACTTCCAGCCAGGAGGCTGTTATTGGTTTTTTTTTTGCTGTTATAAGTAGAATTCTGATTAAATAGATCAAATTTCTATCTACTGAATCATCCAAGCATATACTCAATATTGCTAGAGCAGGATCTAAATTAATATTGATGCTCAGAATCTGCTTGTCCCAAAAATTTGTGAGTTTGGGGCAGTCCCAAAATATATGAGTAAAGTCCCCCACTAGACCGCAGCCCCTCCAACACAACTTTGATGAATTGCTATATTTTGAAGTGATAATTGGAGTGTTGAAGTATCTAATTTTTACCTTCCACTCAAATTCCCTTATTGTTGTTATTAGTTAATTTATGTCCTGCTTTTATTTTTTCTTCCCATTGCTCATCTGTTAAGATATTTGCTTCTAATTCCCACTTTTCTTTTACATCCATATTACTGCCCTCCGATTCATATTGTAATGCTTTATATTTTTTTGATATAACCCCTTTTTTGTTTCTTTCTCGATAAGTGCTATTAGCAGTTCCTCTAATTTGGAAGGTATTTTGCAGATATTGTCCCATTCCTTATGCTTCTGGAGGTAGGTAGTGTCTTATTTGTAAAAATTTATAGAGGTCATGTGCTGGCAGGTTAAACTCTTTTTTTAAGTTGTGCGAATGACTTCATATTTTGTCTATGAAATAATTGGGCAATGTAGATCAACCCCCTATGTGCCCATATGTTGTATCCTGCATCCATCATAGATGGCCTGAAGTCTGGGTTCTTTGCTATTTTGGTGACTCTACTAATTGAGCTTGACAAATCAAATTTTTTCCTCACTATTGACCACCAGCCCTAAGTCCCTTCTGTGAGCCTTCCAGCAAAAATGGGAGAGATTCTAGTGGTACATTTTTGCAGCAACTTTGTTCCATTCCCACCCAGATTGTATCTATGTCTTTAGTTATCCACGTAATCATAGATCCCAATTGAGCTGCCCAATAATAATATTTTATGTTCAGGAGATTCAGCCCCCCCTTCTCTTTTGGGCCCAGCAGTGTCATATATTTAATTCTGGCTTTTTTATTTAGCCATATGAATTTTGATGTGATTTTGTCTATTGATTTGAAAATGTAATTAGGAACTATGACAGGCAACGACTGGAACAAGAACAACAATCTTGGCAGCACATTCATTCTCTCTGTTTCTATCCTTCCGATCAAAGTTAATGGCAAAATCTCCCATCTGACCAGATCCATTTTTATCTCATTTATCAGCTTTCCATAATTTGCATCGAATAATTGTGATGTAAGAGGAGTAACAATTATACCCAAGTATCTGAAACCGTTATTAGTCCATTTGAAATGAAATCTTCCATCTAATTCAGTTGAATATTTGCCGGAGAGCATCATGGCTACTGATTTTGATTCGTTGGTCTGATATCCAGATACTTCTCCATACTCAATAAGATTTTTCGTCAGTGCTGGAATTGATGTAGATGGTTCGTTTAAGTATGTTAGTATATCATCTGCGAACAATGATATTTTATGTTCTGTCCCTCCTTTATCCTTTATACCCTTTATGTCAACATTTTGTCTTACTGTCTCCGCCAACGGTTCGACACTTATGGCGATTAATAGTGGACTCAAACAATCTCCTTGCCTTACACCCCTTTTGAGATGGAAAAAATCTGAACAGCATCCATTAATTCTAATTCATGATTTAGCGGATAATCACCTTTTTAACTGGGAGAACCGCAGTTTCACACCACAATGCCAGACCGAGAGAATCAAGTCCACTCAGTGGACTCTCTGGTCTGGGCCCAGGCTATTTTTATGCCTCAGTTGGCCCCAAACTGGCCTGAGCATTCTGCGTATGATCGATAATCGGTGTCTTTGACCTGGAAGTTGGACAGCATAAATTTGTGGAATTAAGCCAGAAAGAAAAAAAGCAAGCACGCAGTGTATGAGTGAGGGGTAGCGTGCATCTAATCCGTACCAAAAGTAAAGCATAGATACAAACTGTACAGTGCTACAATGCTGTCCATGCTTGGGTTCAATTCCATTCTGTGGCCCTTTGCTGCATGCCATCCCCCCTCTTACCCCCTTGTACTGCTCCAACCTCTCAGCTGCACTATCACTAAAGGCACAATAGTCCAAAAATGTCTTTTAAGAGAAGGAACTGAAAGTTCCTTTAGTTTTCTTTTGGAGGATGTGAAGATTTTAGGGCTGGGTATTGTCAATAACCTCACAATTCAATTCAGTTAAGATTCCTTGGTAACAGTTTCATTTGATATCAATTTGATTCAGTATTGATCCAGTATGCTTTGATATCCATTTAGTAATATGGAAAACTTAAACACATACCCAGGTTATTCATGAGAGTACGTTCCCATACTTGTTAAATAACAAATGTGCATTATTTTTTTTGGTTAAGGGCAACCTGACCCCAAAATGTGAAACAGTAGACATTGTTTCACACTATGAATCACACTATGATCACACCCACAGTGTCCCAACAGGAGCAGGACTTAATTACAAAGAAAATAATTGATTTTAGGATTTTCTGAATTGATGCTAGATTGGGGAAAAAATATCTTGCCATGCATTGATCAGTTTTTTTTCACTCAGTCCTATTCAAAATATCAAATAGGCACTTAATAGTTAACAGATTGTGCATGTTGATTTTTACTGTCAAGAGCTAATTGTTTTTCAGTTAAATGCCTGGAAGAATTCAAATATAAAATCGTCATGATTTTTTCAGGTGCTTTTTGTGAGTTTCTATAAATGTAACTGAGTGTGTTAAATGGGCTGAAGATACTCATACTGATCACAAGACTGCGAATCAAATCAGTTCAAATTGATTTTTCTGGAGAGACTTGGTGATAACAGCAAACATAGGATCAGTATTCATTGAATCGATATTGCACTGTGATGAAGCTTGTGTTTTTCACACCTAAAAATTAACCAAAATGACTTATAATGTCAACTGTTAACTGTAATTAACAAAGTAATTGGCATTGTTGTTTCAACTGTTTGTTCCCTTTTTTTTGCTGCTGCAAATGTTTTACTTTCTTCTGTCCATTTTTCTGGATAAAAATGAATTAGGGACTGTACATTATTTATAATGAGGGATCACTGGAGGATTTTTGAGCGCTCTAAAATAAAGGCAGTGACCCTTTCTCAACCAAAATATATTTTTTCTTGACCCTCCTCAAGAGGTTGGGAAATAAAGGTTGACCCTCTCCAACCAAATGTTTAGCCTAATAGCCAATGCTTTTCAATGGTGAAAGAGTGTGACAATAATAGTTTTTGTTCACTTTGATCTTTTTTTTCTTAATAGTTTTAGTTTGTGTACACATTTTTATAATCGCATTTTCAGCAGCTCTGCAAATAATGTCAATAAAACGTAACTTTCCTGTATAATTGCCTTTATATCTCAATCACCCATAACACTCATAAATGTGCCTCGCCGCTGTGTATGTGGACGACAGATATTCGTCTCATCCACTAGATGTCGCCATCTGTCTATCCAAGTTTGGCTCACGGCAGCTTGAGCACTAGCACGGAGCTGCAGCAGGAGCGCAACGATAACCGTAATGAAGGACAAGCGTGACGTCATTCCTACCTCCAAATTCCGACTTCCGAGGTAAATGGAATGTAGAATAATTTGCCTTTTTCACACGGGTCACCATTGTAATTCCAAAACGAGGCTCAGTTGGGCGGGCGCAGCGGAGACGTCTCATAGCAGCACAACAACGGCAGAGGCATCACTTTGTCCACTCACGACAGGTTTCAGAATTGACTGCAAAACGGTGGAATGTCCGACTCTGACAGGACGTCCTCCTCTTGTAAGAATTACAGCTGGGGACACGGCAGTAAGATGACATCCATGCAGGTGAAGTGATGCCTCTGGCGTTTTGGCTCTGCCTCGAAATGTCTCTGCTACGCACGCCCAACCGAGCCTCGTTTTGGAATTACAATGACGACCTGTGTTAAAAAAAAAAACAAAAAAGGCGAATGCCAGTAGAGAGCCACTGATTGGCTAGATACTGTACACGCCCACTATCTGGATAGGCCAACCATAAAGATCAACAGACAGGGTGGACAAAGAGAAACGACACCCTGGATCATACCAAACAGTCTGGCCAAAGGGGAGTCATTGAACGAACCCATTAGACTTTTATGAATTCTGGGAAGAAAACGATCCAAAATTTGATCAATTCAAATTTGTATTACCCTCCCCAGGACCCAAATTAAAAGCAGTGTATCCTCTCTCCGACTCAAATTAAAGAAGAGTGACCCCTCCTCTATTTTCCTCCAGTGGACCCCTTCCATAAATATCAAAAGGTCCCTTAACAAAACCAACTTAAATGATTTCACCAATAATGATACATAAAGGAAATTATCAACCATATGTGAAATGTCTCCAGTCTTGTTGTGGTGTGATCTGGAGAAAGTTTAGTGAAGTTTTAGTTGAATCTGCCTGAGACAGAGGATACGAGCTTTTTCCCTGACTCAGCAGAAAGTGTGTCTCGCTGCTCTGCTGGATCAGTGTCGAACACACAAACACACACACCTACACACTGCCTTTGTTGATGTTTGTGTCAAATAGTTTCAGGCTGAGTCACAGCTCCTCTGTTTCTCCCTCTCTCATATGTGATTTTTTAAAATTCTGTTCAAATCTTTAGTCCACATTAAAACAAACGCAGATTCTTTTTTTTTAACTTTAACTTTATTGACATAGAGAGGGAAGACAAAGCCTTTTACTGAACTGTCTGACCCTGCCCCTTAAAATAAAGGCTTAAATGTTGACAGTCATTGCAGTGGTTTTGGCCTCACTGACGCAGCAGTAAACAGGAGACAGAGGATGTGTTTGGCTGCAGAATAGCTCCGTGAGCTTCAGGTCTCAAATGCTGTGTCATTAAGCTGCAACTGAATTTCAACACAAGTGTGAACAGATTTTACTAGCCAACAGACAGACTGCAGATTTACGTGTGTGTGT